>CM046968.1:24296914-24613280 GCA_025698475.1 Gossypium anomalum | reverse complement strand
TATCAAATTCATCTATATCTTGTTTAGTATAGATCATGGGTTTGATTCTAATAATTTTATTAGGATTTTTAATTTTTTATCTACAATATCTTGGGTTTGTTTTCCCATAGTTTTAGTGGTTCTTCACTAAAATTATTTTCTAAGATTTTAAACAACCAATGATTTGTTTCTAGTTGTTTAATTTGTTCTTTTCTTGTTGGTCTAAAAAGCTCTTTATCACATATAAATTTATGATTTTCTATTAAAGGTATTAGCTAGGAGGTTTTCTGTTGATAATATAACTAAATTTCTATCTATAGAAAATGGTAAATGATGATATAAAATTATTTCCTAATAATATATCTCCATGCATTCCTGGAAACATAATATTTTAGGAATTACAAATCTAACATTATTTATGTAGATTGGTATATTTCTAGCTTTAAATTGAATTATGGTTTCTTTTACCATCTATTCTATAGCTCTAATTGGGTTTTTCATTAATTCCCATTTTCTCACAGTATTGCATTTCTCTGCAACTCTGGTGGTAGCTCTGTATCTAACAAAGCATGTAAAGAATATGTGTTTTATATTCTCTAAATTGAAATGTAATTTCTATATATGTATAATACTTTCTAGGTTGAAAGTTTGAAAATGTAATAATATCATTTTCCCATTTTCATTTGTTGAATAATGGTGGCAGTTGTATTTCTTCCATTCTAGTGTTTCTAGAATTTCTACTAGGTTCAATGGGAAAATAGGTATTTGAAACTGTTTTCATACCTATTGAGTGTTGAATTTGTACTTATATTATCCTCATCTTCTTACATTTGAGAATTAGAGAGGTAAAACTAAATTGTCATTAAAGTATTTGTTATAGCATTATTTTTAAAATATAGTCTATCTCCATTGACACATATTCTATTGTACTTTACTTGGTTTTGAAATCTGGCTCCACTTATTCTATCTATTATCAATCTCTTGGTATTGATAGATCTTTTAAATGTAATAATTTAGGCTGGATTTACATGTAGTAAATTTATTAGGCTCAAATAGCTCTATTATTTTATTATTAATTTCTTTAATTTCTATCTATACTTGTGTTGGTGTATTCATTAATAGAAGTCCAACTTATTGCTAGATCTTACTGCTTAAATCCTTAATTTCAAAATTTTTGTCAGAATTCTTAAACATAAACATTCTTCTATTAGAGGATCTGTAATGGATATAAAATAATTTGGTTTTACTTTAAATCCTATTACTCCATTATGTAAATTAATTGAATACCTCCAATAAGTGCTTTTATTGGATTTTCAAATCTTTTATCTAATAACACTGCTATTATAGGTATATCATGACCTCTTCTAAATAAAGCTCTAATTGTTATCATAATTATTCCTAAATGTATATATCTAACACAGGAGGTATTTCTTTTTAATCCTCATGATTTTTCTTTTAGTAAATAATGGGATTTGTTAATCCTCCTCTAGTATCTTTTAGCTTATGTATTTGCCACTAATTTTTCTATATGCCTTTGACTCCAAATTTTAAACTTAGATATTTTATATATTTCTTCTTTAGAAATATGATTTTTATTAATTTTTTCTATCATTTCATCGTGGAAAAGTCTTTTTCTTCTCCAATTAAATTTCCTAATTTAATATCTTTTTGTTCTTTTGAGAATTTCTTCTAATTGGTTTTTAGAACTACTTCTACATTAAACATAAATATATATTCTTCTTCATGAGAATCTGTTTTCGATATTAGCTCATATAATATTTCTTCAGATTTATTTCCTCTTCAAAACATATTTCTAAATCTTGTTCTTCAAGACTTTTAATTACCTTTTAGCACTTTTGCCTTTATTAGGACAATTTGTTGCTATATGACCTTCTTCATCACATATAAAACATTTACATATTTGTTTTTTGGATTTTTAGAAGTTTTCTTCTAATAAATTTTTCTTTTTCTTATTATTATTACCATTATATCTTTTATTTCCTGGCTTCCATTTAACAAATTTATATTTCCTATTTTTCTTTCTATGTTTTTATAAGTACTAGGACGTATTGTTTTACATCCAAATTCCCATTCGTTTTTCTAGAATTTTTGTACAATGACTATAACTTAATTTATTTTTACTTGTTTTATGACTTTAGTTTGTAAGCAATGCAAAGTTATTCTTTCTTTTGCAAAATTTATCCTATTACCTATAGAATTAACAAAACTGATAAATCTTTTTCTATTAAACCTCTATTAAACGATTCTTGGAGAATCTATATCAAATATCCATTGTAAGTTCTTATCTTTAATCTACAATTTTGTTAATTCTCTAAGTTATTTATCTTAAAACCCATACATACTGTTATTTTGTCTTAACTTTGCTTTTTAAGTCTAGGAGAGAGAGACGTTAGGCCACAGTGTTTAAGACAAGATAATATGAAGGTTTTAAATCAGTGTAAGATGAATAACATGGAAGAAAGCAGATTGTTTATATAAAGATAAAACATGCAATCATATTATACATATAGATTCTAAACAAGAAAATAATATTTAAGCCCTTAGTAAAGGATTTAATAGTTTAATAGATATAACCTCTATATATTTTAATAAAATATATAATAAAGTCAATAATATAGAAGAAAAGGTAAATAATCTAGGGAATATTAAGGAATTAGATTTGAACAACAAATCTAAAGAAATATTGTCGAGAAGTTAATAATAAATTAGAACAAGTTATAAATAATAACATAGAGTGAGACATAGATCTAGGTCCTTTATATTATGGTAATAGTAATATAATTTTAACTTTATGGATGAAGAGGAAGAAACCTCTGCAGGAAGAATCATCTTCTAGTAAAGGTAAAAAACACGAAAAAGAAAATCTTTAACTCAACAAAATATGATTTCCAATCCTATAAAGAACTTATAGAACATTGGAAAGAAGATTTACAAGCAAAGAAAGATAAAAATGAAAGAGTAGAATATTTAAAATTAATAGAAGAACTTTATGAAAAACAAAAGACCTATTTGCTAAGTTTAATTACCATTATATGTTAAATTATGACACTCTGAAAGTAGTAGTTCTAGTAATTAGATAATCAAGAAGATTTAAAAGTTACTAGTTATAAATCGATGAAGAAGACACTTCAAATGGATGAGGAAGAAAAACCTGAACCTATGGATATTGAAACTACTGAGATCCATATGGTAAAAGAAAAATAGATCTGGATATTCAAAAGATGATTATCGAGAACTCTAAACAAAGAGTTTGAAACAATAGATGATACAATTAGATTTTGAGTAATCAAACCAGAAGATATAGCTACTAATGAAATCAAACCGAATATGTGGGAGAATCTTCTAATCAACAACCTAGTCAAACTATACCTATACCACATAGGATAGATGACTTAAACAAAAGAAATGTGGCCCAAGGAGGAATATATTTAGACTTGACTAATATTCAAATAGCAGACTATGAAAACCATATAGATGATTGGGCACGATCAATGACAATTGTTGTAAACAACAACGAGTTCATAGTCAAAAGAAAAATTTTTAAACTATTTTGTTGGAACATTTCAGGGAGATGTTTTACAATTTTTAAGAAGATGGGAAGAATCGATGTAGGAAAATTCCAAAAGGACAACTAATTAATGAGATAGGTACCCTAAAGATCTTTTAAAAGGATTAACAAATATTCTAAAAAGCAGAATTTTGTGGCTATTTTGACAAAAAGATCAAGATAGTATAGCTAGTTATGTTTTGTCAAAAATAAAATTATGTGATATAAGATATTTAGAAGAATTTTCTAAAAATTTCTTCATGAATATCAAAAGTTAAAAAAACGAAAATATACAATTTTGGAAAAACCAATATTTTCATAAATTACCTCCACCATGGGATGAGATATGTATAAAGAAATATGTATCTTATTTAGATAAACATAGTAAAGAAGCGAGGGAATAGCAAAAGAAAATATAGATTCTATAGGTAATAGGATAAATTTTGCAAAGAAAGAATAACTTTGCATTGCTTACAAACTAAAAGGCTAAACAAGTAAAAATAAATTAAGTTATAGTCATTGTACAAAAATTCTAGAAAACGAATGGGAATTTGGATGTAAAACAATACGTCCTAGTACTTATAAAAAACATAGAAAGAAAAATAGGAAATATAAATTTGTTAAATGGAAGCCAGAAATAAAAGATATATCGTAATAATAATAATAAGAAAAAGAAAAAAATTTATTAGAAGAAAAACTTCTAAAAAATCTAAAAACAAATATGTAAATGTTTTATATGTGATGAAGAAGGTCACATAGCAACAAATTGTCCTAATAAAGGCAAAAGTGCAAAAAGGTAATTAAAAGTCTTGAAGAACAAGATTTAGAAATATGTTTTGAAGAGGAAATAAATCTGAAGAAATATTATATGAGCTAATATCGTCAAAACAGTTACTGATGAAGAAGAATATATATTTATGTTTAATGTAGAAGTAGTTCTAAAAACCAATTAGAAGAAATTCCTCAAAAGAAATGTTAAGATATTAAATTAGGAAATTTAATTGGAGAAGAAAAAGACTTTTTCGATGAAATGATAGAAAAAAATAAATAAAAATCATATTTCTAAAGAAGAAATATATAAAATATCTAAGTTTAAAATTTGGAGTCAAAGGCATATAGAAAATTTAGTGGCAATACAATGCGCTAAAGATACTAGAGGAGGATTAACAGAAATCCCATTATTTACTAAAGAAAAAATCATGAGGATTAAAAAGAAATACCTCTCGAGTTAGATATATACATTTAGGAATAATTATGATAACAATTAGAGCTTTATTTAGAAGAGGTCATGATATACCTATAATAGCGGTGTTATTAGATAAAAGATTTGAAAATCCAATAAAAGCACTTATTGGAGGTATTGATCTAATTTACATAATGGAGTAATAGGATTTAAAGTAAAACCAAATTATTTTATATCCATTACAGATCCTCTAATAGAAGAATGTTTATGTTTAAGAATTCAGACAAAAATTAAAATTAAGGATTTGAAGAGAAGATCTAGCAATAAGTTGGACTTCTATTAATGAATACACCAACACACGAGTATAGAAATTAAAGAAATTAATAATAAAATAATAGAGCTATTTGAGCCTAATAAATTTACTCACAGGAAATCCAGCCTAAATTATTACATTTAAAAGATCTATCAATACCAAGAGATTGGATAATAGATAGAATAAGTGGAGCCAGACTTCAAAACCAGTAAAGTACAATAGAATATGTGTCATCGTGGAGATAGACTATATTTTAAAAATAATGCTATAACAAATCTGAATGACAATTTAGTTTTACCCTCTAATTCTCAAACAGGAAGAAGATGAGGATAATATAAGTACAAATTCAACACCAATAGGTATGAAAACGGTTCAAATACCTATTTTCCCCCATTGAACCTAGTAGAAATTCTAGAAACACTAGAATGGAAGAAATACAATCTGCCACCATTATTCAACAAATGAAAATGGGAAAAAATGATATTATTACATTTTCATTTCAATTTAGAGAATATAAAACATATTCTTTACATGCTTTGTTAGATACAGAGCTACCACCAAAGAGTTGCAGAGAAAATGCAACACACAGAGAAAAATGGGAATTAATGAAAAACCCAATTAGAGCTATAGGAATAGATGGTAAAGAAACCATAATTCAATTTAAAGCTAGAAATATACCAATCTACATAAATAATGTTAGATTTGTAATTCCTAAAATATTATGTTTCCAGAATGCATGGAGATATATTATTAGGAAATAATTTTATATATCATCATTTACCATTTTCTATAGATAGAAATTTAGTTATATTATCAATGAAAAAACCTCAGTAGAAATACCTTTAATAGAAAATCATAAATTTATATGTGATAAAGGTTTTAGACCAACAAGAAAAGAACAAATTAAACAACTAGAAACAAATCATTGGTTGTTTAAAATCTTAGAAAATAATTTTAGTGAAGAACCACTAAAACTATGGGAAAACAGATCCAAGATATTGCGTAGATAAAATTAAAAATCCTAATAAAATTATTAGAATCAAACCCATGATCTATACTAAACAAGATATAGATGAATTTGATATACAAATTAAGGAATTATTAGAAAAGGATTAATAGAAAAAACTAATAGTCCACACTCAAGTCCAACCTTTATGGTAAGAAACCATGCGAGAAATAAAAAGAGGAAAAGCTAGAATGGTAATTAATTATAAAAGACTAAACCAAAATACTACTTTTTGATGGATACTTTATACCAAGAAAAGATGTTTTGATAAATCAAGCTAAACAAGCAAAATATTTTAGTAAATTCGATTGTAAATCGGAGATTTTGGCAAATAATGCTAATCGATGAATCTAAACCATTAACGGCTTTTTAGTGCACCTAATGGTCATTATCAATGGAGAGTAATGCCATTTGGGTTATGTAATGCACCTCAAATCTTCCAAAGATGGATGGATTCTATATTTAATAAATATAAAAATTACATGTAGTTTATATAGATGATATTTTAATATTTTCAGAAAACTTTGGGAAAACATAGAAAACATTTAAATATTATCTCTCAAGAATTCATAAAACATGGAATTATTTTGAGTCCTAAGAAAATAGAATTAGAAAAAAACAGAAATAGAATTTTTAGGTTTAAATTTATCAGTTGTGATGGTCTTAAACTACAAGATCATATTATAGTAAAATAAAAGAATTTCTGAAGAAATTAAAGATAAAAACAACTTCAACAATTTCTAGGAATAGTTAATTATGGAAGAAACTTCTTTCCTAATTTGTCAAAAAAAAATAGGCGACTTATATGAAAAATTAAAAAGGAAAAACTTTTAATTGGTCTAAAGAAGACTGAAATTATTAAAAATATAAAAACGGAAATAAATTATACTCCAAAAGTTTATTTACCTAAACAAGGTGATAAATTAATTTTAGAAACCGATGCATCACAAAATTATTGGGGATGTATTTTAAAAGCTAAAACAAACAAAAATAAAAGAAGAACTAATATGCGGATATAGTTCTGGAAAATTTAAACTAAACGAAATCAATTATGCTATATATGAAAAGGAATTATTAGCCATCAAAAAGCAATAAAAACCTTTTTATATATCTAGCATCTGAAAACTTTATTATCAAAATCGACAAACCAGCGGTTAAACAATTTCTTACTAATAATAGTTTAGAAAATGTACCCGGAAGAATTAGATGGTACAATGAATTATGTAGTTTTAATTTTGAAGTTTTATATGTTAAAGCGTGACAATGTTGTTCTTTGATTATCTTAGCAGGCCTTATGGATAGAGGTAAAAACCTCTAGAACAAGTCGGAGAATGGACTACGGTTCATAAAAAACCCAACAAAGGAAGCAAACAAATCCTAATCAAGGATTTGATCGATATTAACATCATATTATGCCAATCAAGGTTATTATGTTCCTTATCCAATGGTAAGACAACCAATTGGATCTTCTCCATCTTATGCACCAAAAATGGCAAGCTAGCACTACCCACCAAGAAGAATAAGCCAAACAAGCCAATTCCCTTGGTCTCGTGGATCCGGACTCGACTTTCCAAGCTAGTTATTCGAAGTTATAAAGGAAGAGAGAAGATTTGTTGAAACAACAACAACTTTTTCCTCAAGTAAAAGATTTTTATAATCCGAGTTTACCAATGATTTATATAACTTTATTAATGAAATATGGAAAACCCATATTACAGATCAAAGAGCAAATTTGGAAGAGCTCTTACAAAAACTTTCCCAATTTTTAGTTGAAAAAACAACTAAAGAAAATGAAGCTCATGATTTATTATTAAAATCCATTTTATATAGAGATTGGGAAGAATTGAAATAGAATTCAAAAATATCAATGAGATAAATAATCTTATTGATATATTTCAATATTTTATTCATAAAGGAACAAATAGTCCCGTTATGAATAAAATGTTTAGAATATGCTTATATAATAAAGCTAGAAATATATTACCATTTGAAGTTTTTGAAAAAATTAATAGAGTCATTTGCAACCAAAGCAAGCTCAATTTAAAAAGTTTTTTTCAATACTTTTTACAATCTTTTATTTATATAAATGAAATAGGAGAAGAATTTTCTTCTATAAAATTTAGACTGACCATGAACCATTTGATATAAGCAAAGATTGAATGGGGTTTTGTTAGAGAAATAGTAGTACAAAAATTTTCTTTTCATCATCTAAAAGATTTTCTGCTATTATAAAAGCTATATTATCACTATTAGTATATAGAGACGATTTTTCTACTATTTTTATATCCAAATAAGTAGCCTAATTGGTATTGCTTGAAAAGAACGTTTTTATCAGCCTTATCAAATATGGATTATTCAAAAATGATTGATAGTCCTTATTTATCAGCAGCTAAAGAAAACAAAGAACACTTGACAAAACCATTGACAAGTGTTATAATAATCAAAATATCTTCAAATCCAAGCAGGAATTGATTTAATGTCAATGACTCGACACGTACTTCAAGATCAGACATATACACTACATACTCGATGGAAGAAGAATAGTAGTGCGACAAAAATAGTCTAATGCAAAAATCGAGAGATGAAGAATCCTTACAACGCTAAAGAAAATAGCAGATATGGAACTCGATGATTTTCCTTCCGACATAACGAGAAGAAATCAAAGACACGTGGAAGGCTTGGAACTCACGAGCCATCACGAGTCTTTACATCTGGATGAAATCGAGACATTAAATCTTGACAACATCCAAGAAGGGTAAAAGACAAAACAAAACCACGTGGAAAGTCAACAAGATTTTCAAAGAAGATTTTCAAGATTGGCACTAAATAAACATTCAAGGCATCCAAGTATGGACAAAGAGATGAAGTGACATCCGACAACATACGTGGAAGCAACAATAAATTCATCCTTATCGTAAACACTATTGGGATTGAAGAAGAAATTAAATAGAATTTGTAAATTCTACTATAAATAAGAATGTAAAGAGCCTAGGAGGGGCATCGAAAAAGAGTTAGAAATCTTTTCTCTTTACTTTTAGTTTTCTCATTGTAAACGATCGAAAAAGAGTTAGAAATCTTTTCTCTTTACTTTTAGTTTCTCATTGTAAACATAGTTTAGAAATCTTGACTTTCAGTTTCCTCTTTTGTAAACAATCTTTCCTTGTAAAAACCTTTCCTTTACTTTTAATAAAATAACGATCTTCCGCACCCATAGTATCCTCCCCCCGTGACTGGTATCAGAGGCCCCCGGAGTAACGATTCTTGGAGAATCTATATCAAATATCCACTGTAAGTTCTTATCTTTAATCTACAATTTTGTTAATTCTCTGGTTATTTATCTTAAAACCCATACATCTGTTATTTTGTCTTAACTTTGCCTGCTTAAGTCTAGGAGAGAGACGTTAGGCCACAGTGTTTAAGACAAGATAATAATGAGAAGGTTTTAGGTACCAAGATGAATAACATGGAAGAAATGAGATTGTTTATATAAAGATAAAACATGCAATCATATTATGCATATAGATTCTAAACAAGAAAATAATATTTGCCCTTAGTAAAGGATTTAATAGTTTAATAGATATAACCTCTATATATTTTAATAAAATATATAATAAGGTCAATAATATAGAAGAAAAGGTAAATAATCTAGGAATATTAAGGAATTAGATTTGAACAACAAATCTAAAGAAATATTGTCGTAAGTAAATAACAAATTAGAACAAGTTATAAATAATAACATAGAAAGTGGACATAGATCTAGGTCCTTTATATTATGGTAATAGTAATATAATTTTAACTTTATCGGATGAAGAGGAAGAAACCTCTGCAGAAGAATCATCTTCTACTAGTAAAGGTAAAAAACTTGAAAAAAGAAAAAATTTAACCCAACAAAATATGATTTCCAATCCTATAAAGAACTTATAGAACATTGGAAAAGAAGATTTACAAACAATAAAGATAAAAATGAAAGAGTAGAATATTTAAAATTAATAGAAGAACTTTATGAAAAACAAAAGACCTATTTGCTAAGCTTAATTATCATTATATGTTAAATTATGACACTACAGAAAGTAGTAGTTCTAGTAATTCGATAATCAAGAAGATTTAAAAGTTACTAGTTATAAATCGATGAAGAAGACACTTCAACAGGATGAGGAAGAAAACCGGAACCTATGGATATTGAAACTACACAGATCCATATGGTAAAAGAAAAATAGATTCGGATATTCAAAAAGATGATTATCCGAGAACGCTAAACAAAGAGTTTGAAACAATAGATAATACAATTAGGATTTTGGTAATCAAACCAGAAGATATAGCTACTAATGAAATTAAAACCGAATATATATGGGAGAATCTTCTAATCAACAACCTAGTCAAACTATACCTATACCACATAGGATAGATGACTTAAACAAAAGAAATGTGGCCCAAGGAGGAATATATTTAGACTTGACTAATATTCAAATAGCAGACTATGAAAAAACCATAGATGATTGGGCACAATCAACGACAATTGTTGTAAACAACAACAAAGACATGGTCAAAAGAAAATTTTTAAACTATTTTGTTGGAACATTTCAAGGAGATGTTTTACAATTTTTAAGAAGATGGAAGAAGAATCGATGTAGGAAAATTCCAAAAAGGACAACTAATTAATCGGATAGGTACCCCTAAAGATCTTTTAAAAGGATTAACAAATATTCTAAAAGCAGAATTTTGTGGCTATTTTGATAAAAAGATCAAGATAGTATAGCTAGTTATGTTTTGTCAAAAATAAAATTATGTGATATAAGATATTTAGAAGAATTTTCTAAAAATTTCTTCATGAATATCAAAGTTAAAAACGAAAATATAGAATTTTGGAAAAACCAATATTTTCATAAATTACCTCCACCATGGGATGAGATATGTATAAAGAAATATGTATCTTATTTAGATAAACATAGTAAAGAAGCGAGGAATAGCAAAAGAAAATATAGATTCTATAGGTAATAGGATAAATTTTGCAAAAGAAAGAATAACTTTGCATTGCTTACAAACTAAAGCTGCTAAACAAGTAAAAATAAATTAAGTTATAGTCATTGTACAAAAATTCTAGAAACGAATGGGAATTTGGATGTAAAACAATACGTCCTAGTACTTATAAAAACATAGAAAGAAAAATAGGAAATATAAATTTGTTAAATGGAAGCCAGAAATAAAAAATATATACTGGTAATAATAATAATAAGAAAAAGAAAAATTTATTAGAAGAAAACTTCTAAAAATCTAAAAAACAAATATGTAAATGTTTTATATGTGATGAAGAAGGTCACATAGCAACAAATTGTCCTAATAAAGGCAAAAGTGCAAAAAGGTAATTAAAAGTCTTGAAGAACAAGATTTAGAAATATGTTTTGAAGAGGAAATAAACTGAAGAAATATTATATGAGCTAATATCGAAACAGATTCGATGAAGAAGAATATATATTTATGTTTAATGTAGGAAGTAGTTCTAAAACCAATTAGAAGAAATTCCTCAAAAAAACAGCAAGATATTAAATTAGGAAATTTAATTGAGAAGAAAAGACTTTTCGATGAAATGATAGAAAAAATTAATAAAAATCATATTTCTAAAGAAGAAATATATAAAATATCTAAGTTTAAAATTTGGAGTCAAAGGCATATAGAAAAATTTAGTGGCAATACTGATCGCTAAAGATACTAGAGGAGGATTAACAGTAAATCCCATTATTTACTAAAGAAAAATCATGAGGATTAAAAGAAATACCCTCTGAGTTAGATATATACATTTAGGAATAATTATGATAACAATTAGAGCTTTATTTAGAAGAGGTCATGATATACCTATAATAGCAAAGTGTTATTAGATAAAAGATTTGAAAATCCAATAAAAGCACTTATTGGAGGTATTTGATCTAATTTACATAATGGAGTAATAGGATTTAAAGTAAAACCAAATTATTTTATATCCATTACAGATCCTCTAATAGAAGAATGTTTATGTTTAAGAATTCGGACAAAAAATTTGAAATTAAGGATTTAGCAGAAGATCTAGCAATAAGTTGGACTTCTATTAATGAATACACCAACACAATGAAGTAGAAATTAAAGAAATTAATAATAAAATAATAGAGCTATTTGAGCCTAATAAATTTACTCTGTAAATCCAGCCTAAATTATTACATTTAAAAGATCTATCAATACCAAGAGATTGGATAATAGATAGAATAAGTGGAGCAGTGCTTCAAAACCAGTAAGTACAATAGAATATGTGTCATCGGAGATAGACTATATTTTAAAAATAATGCTATAACAAATACGAATGACAATTTAGTTTTACCTCTAATTCTCAAATGGAAGAAGATGAGGATAATATAAGTACAAATTCAACACCAATAGGTATGAAAGCAGGTTCAAATACCTATTTTCCCCACAGAACCTAGTAGAAATTCTAGAAACACTAGAATGGAAGAAATACAATCTGCCACCATTATTCAACAAATGAAAATGGGAAAAAATGATATTATTACATTTTCATTTCAATTTAGAGAATATAAAACATATTCTTTACATGCTTTGTTAGATAATCTGAGAGCTACCACCCGATAGTTGCAGAGAAAATGCAACACAGTAGAAAAATGGGAATTAATGAAAAACCCAATTAGAGCTATAGGAATAGATGGTAAAGAAACCATAATTCAATTTAAAGCTAGAAATATACCAATCTACATAAATAATGTTAGATTTGTAATTCCTAAAATATTATGTTTCCCAGGAATGCATGGAGATATATTATTAGGAAATAATTTTATATATCATCATTTACCATTTTCTATAGATAGAAATTTAGTTATATTATCAACAGAAAAAACCTCTGAGAAATACCTTTAATAGAAAATCATAAATTTATATGTGATAAAGGTTTTAGACCAACAAGAAAAGAACAAATTAAACAACTAGAAACAAATCATTGGTTGTTTAAAATCTTAGAAAATAATTTTAGTGAAGAACCACTAAAACTATGGGAAAAACAATCCAAGATATTGCGAGATAAAATTAAAAATCCTAATAAAATTATTAGAATCAAACCCATGATCTATACTAAACAAGATATAGATGAATTTGATATACAAATTAAGGAATTATTAGAAAAGGATTAATAGAAAAAACTAATAGTCCACACTCAAGTCCAAATTTTATGGTAAGAAACCATGCAGAAATAAAAAGAGGAAAAGCTAGAATGGTAATTAATTATAAAAGACTAAACCAAAATACTATTTTTGATGGATACTTTATACCAAGAAAA
Source organism: Gossypium anomalum (assembly GCA_025698475.1). Lineage (NCBI taxonomy): Eukaryota > Viridiplantae > Streptophyta > Magnoliopsida > Malvales > Malvaceae > Gossypium > Gossypium anomalum. Next base: position 24,599,919 of record CM046968.1, on the reverse strand, counting down.
GATGTTTTGATAAATCAAGCTAAACAAGCAAAATATTTTAGTAAATTATTTGTAAATCGTGATTTTGGCAAATAATGCTAATCGATGAATCTAAACCATTAATGACTTTTAGTGCACCTAATGGTCATTATCAATGGAGAGTAATGCCATTTGGGTTATGTAATGCACCTCAAATCTTCCAAAGATGGATGGATTCTATATTTAATAAATATAAAAATTCATGTGTAGTTTATATAGATGATATTTTAATATTTTGAAAACACTGGAAAAACATAGAAAACATTTAAATATTATCTCTCAAGAATTCATAAAACATGGAATTATTTTGAGTCCTAAGAAAATAGAATTAGAAAAACAGTAAATAGAATTTTTAGGTTTAAATTTATCATTTGATGGTCTTAAACTACAAGATCATATTATAGTAAAATAAAAGAATTTCTGAAGAAATTAAAGATAAAAACAACTTCAACAATTTCTAGGAATAGTTAATTATGGAAGAAACTTCTTTCCTAATTTGTCCCAAAAAAATAGGCGACTTATATGAAAAATTAAAAAGGGAAAAACTTTTAATTTGGTCTAAAGAAGACTCGAAATTATTAAAAATATAAAAACGGAAATAAATTATACTCCAAAAGTTTATTTACCTAAACAAGGTGATAAATTAATTTTAGAAACCGATGCATCACAAAATTATTGGGGATGTATTTTAAAAGCTAAAAAAAGAAAAAAATAAAGAAGAACTAATATGCGGATATAGTTACTGGAAAATTTAAAACAAACGAAATCAATTATGCTATATATGAAAAGGAATTATTAGCCATCAAAAAGCAATAAAAACCTTTTTTATATATCTAGCATCTGAAAACTTTATTATCAAAGCGACAACCAGCGGTTAAACAATTTCTTACTAATAATAGTTTAGAAAATGTACCTGAGAAGAATTAGATGGTACAATGAATTATGTAGTTTTAATTTTGAAGTTTTTATATGTTAAAGGCAATGACAATGTTGTTCTTTGATTATCTTACTTGAGCCTTATGGATAGAGGTAAAAACCTCTAGAACAAGTCGGAGAATGGACTACGGTTCATAAAAACCCAACAAAGGGAAGCAAACAAATCCTAATCAAGGATTTACTCCGATATTAACATCATATTATGCCAATCAAGGTTATTATGTTCCTTATCCAATGGTAAGACAACCAATTGGATCTTCTCCATCTTATGCACCAAAAATGGCAAGCAGTACCCACCAAGAAGAATAAGCCAAACAAGCCAATTTCCTTGGTCTCAGGATCAGACTCAAACTTTCCAAGCTAGTTATTACGAAGTTATAAAAGGAGAGAAGATTTGTTGAAACAACAACAACTTTTTCCTCAAGTAAAAGATTTTTATAATCCAGTTTACCAATGATTTATATAACTTTATTAATGAAATATGGAAAACCCATATTCTGAGATCAAAGAGCAAATTTAGAAGAGCTCTTACAAAACTTTCCCAATTTTTAGTTGAAAAAACAACTAAAGAAAATGAAGCTCATGATTTATTATTAAAATCCATTTTATATAGAGATTGGGAAGAATTCGAAATAGAATTCAAAAATATCAATGAGATAAATAATCTTATTGATATATTTCAATATTTTATTCATAAAGGAACAAATAGTCCCATTATGAATAAAATGTTTAGAATATCTTATATAATAAAGCTAGAAATATATTACCATTTGAAGTTTTTGAAAAAATTAATAGAGTCATTTGCAACCAAAGAAGCTCAATTTAAAAAGTTTTTACGAATACTTTTACAATCTTTTATTTATATAAATGAAATAGGAGAAGAATTTCCTTCTATAAAATTTAGATGGACCATGAACCATTTGATATAAGCGGTATTGAATGGGGTTTTGTTAGAGAAATAGTAGTACAAAATTTTTCTTTTCATCATCTAAAAGATTTTCCTGCTATTATAAAAGCTATATTATCACTATTAGTATATAGAGACGATTTTTTCTACTATTTTTATATCCAAATAAGTAGCCTAATTGGTATTATTTGAAAAAGAACGTTTTTATCAGCCTTATCAAATATGGATTATTCAAAAATGATTGATAGTCCTTATTTATCAAAGCACTAAAGAAAACAAAGAACACTTGACAAAACCATTGACAAGTGTTATAATAATCAAAATATCTTCAAATCCAAGCAGAATTGATTTAATGTCAACAAAATTGACTCGACACGTATTTCAAGATCGAGATATATACACTACATACGATGGAAGAAGAATAGTAGTGACAAAAATAGTCTAATGCAAAAATCGAGAGATGAAGAATCCTTACAAGCTGCTAAAGAAAATAGCAGATATGGAACTCGATGATTTTCCTTCCGACATAACAGAAGAAATCAAAGACACGTGGAAGGCTTGGAACTCACAGAGCCATCACGAGTCTTTACATCGGATGAAATCGAGACATTAAATCTTGACAACATCCAAGAAGGGTAAAAGACAAAACAAAACCACGTGGAAAGTCAACAAGATTTTCAAAGAAGATTTTCAAGATTGGCACTAAATAAACATTCAAGGCATCCAAGTATGGACAAAGAGATGAAGTGACATCTGACAACATACGTGGAAGCAACAATAAATTCATCCTTATCAGAAACACTGTTCGGAATTGAAGAAGAAATTAAATAGAATTTGTAAATTCTACTATAAATAAGAATGTAAAGAGCCTAGGAGAGGCATCGAAAAAGAGTTAGAAATCTTTTCTCTTTACTTTTAGTTTTCTCATTGTAAACGATCGAAAAAGAGTTAGAAATCTTTTCTCTTTACTTTTAGTTTCTCATTGTAAACATAGTTTAGAAATCTTGACTTTCAGTTTCCTCTTTTGTAAACAATCTTTCCTTGTAAAAACCTTTCCTTTACTTTTAATAAAATAACGATATAACCATAGAAGAATCATCTTCTAGTAAAGGTAAAAAACCTGAAAAAAGAAAATCTTTAACTCAACAAAAATATGATTTCCAATCCTATAAAGAACTTATAGAACATTGGAAAAGAAGATTTACAAACAGTAAAGATAAAAATGAAAGAGTAGAATATTTAAAATTAATAGAAGAACTTTATGAAAAACAAAAAGACCTATTTGCTAAGTTTAATTACCATTATATGTTAAATTATGACACTACAGAAAGTAGTAGTTCTAGTAATTCCGATAATCAAGAAGATTTAAAAGTTACTAGTTATAAATCTGATGAAGAAGACACTTCAACGGATGAGGAAGAAAACCAGAACCTATGGATATTGAAACTACAGATCCATATGGTAAAAGAAAAATAGATTCGGATATTCAAAAAGATGATTATCTGAGAACTCTAAACAAAGAGTTTGAAACAATAGATGATACAATTAGGATTTTCGGTAATCAAACCGAAGATATAGCTACTAATGAAATCAAAACCGAATATGTGGGAGAATCTTCTAATCAACAACCTAGTCAAACTATACCTATACCACATAGGATAGATGACTTAAACAAAAGAAATGTGGCCCAAGGAGGAATATATTTAGACTTGACTAATATTCAAATAGCGGACTATGAAAAACCATAGATGATTGAGGCACGATCCAATGACAATTGTTGTAAAACAACAACGAGTTCATGGTCAAAAGAAAAATTTTTAAACTATTTTGTTGGAACATTTCAGGGAGATGTTTTACAATTTTTAAGAAGATGGGAAGAATCGATGTAGGAAAATTCCAAAAAGGACAACTAATTAATCGGATAGTACCCCTAAAGATCTTTTAAAAGGATTAACAAATATTCTAAAAAGCAGAATTTTGTGGCTATTTTGACAAAAAGATCAAGATAGTATAGCTAGTTATGTTTTGTCAAAAATAAAATTATGTGATATAAGATATTTAGAAGAATTTTCTAAAAAATTTCTTCATGAATATCAAAAGTTAAAAAACGAAAATATACAATTTTGGAAAAACCAATATTTTCATAAATTACCTCCACCATGGGATGAGATATGTATAAAGAAATATGTATCTTATTTAGATAAACATAGTAAAGAAGCAGGAATAGCAAAAGAAAATATAGATTCTATAGGTAATAGGATAAATTTTGCAAAAGAAAGAATAACTTTGCATTGCTTACAAACTAAATTTTGCTAAACAAGTAAAAAAATAAATTAAGTTATAGTCATTGTACAAAAATTCTAGAAAACGAATGGGAATTTGGATGTAAAACAATACGTCCTAGTACTTATAAAAAACATAGAAAGAAAAATAGGAAATATAAATTTGTTAAATGGAAGCCAGGAAATAAAAGATATACTGGTAATAATAATAATAAGAAAAAGAAAAAATTTATTAGAAGAAAAACTTCTAAAAAATCTAAAAAACAAATATGTAAATGTTTTATATGTGATGAAGAAGGTCACATAGCAACAAATTGTCCTAATAAAGGCAAAAGTGCTAAAAAGGTAATTAAAAGTCTTGAAGAACAAGATTTAGAAATATGTTTTGAAGAGGAAATAAATCCTGAAGAAATATTATATGAGCTAATATCAGAAACAGATTCTGATGAAGAAGAATATATATTTATGTTTAATGTAGGAAGTAGTTCTAAAAACCAATTAGAAGAAATTCCTCAAAAAGAACAAGCAAGATATTAAATTAGGAAATTTAATTGGAGAAGAAAAGACTTTTCTGATGAAATGATAGAAAAAATTAATAAAAATCATATTTCTAAAGAAGAAATATATAAAATATCTAAGTTTAAAATTTGGAGTCAAAGGCATATAGAAAAATTTAGTGTGCAATACAATTAGCTAAAGATACTAGAGGAGGATTAAGAAATCCCATTATTTACTAAAGAAAAAATCATGAGGATTAAAAAAGAAATACCCTCGGAGTTAGATATATACATTTAGGAATAATTATGATAACAATTAGAGCTTTATTTAGAAGAGGTCATGATATACCTATAATAGCAAAGTGTTATTAGATAAAAGATTTGAAAATCCAATAAAAGCACTTATTGGAGGTATTCAGTCTAATTTACATAATGGAGTAATAGGATTTAAAGTAAAACCAAATTATTTTATATCCATTACAGATCCTCTAATAGAAGAATGTTTATGTTTAAGAATTTGACAAAAATTAAATTAAGGATTTAGCAGAAGATCTAGCAATAAGTTGGACTTCTATTAATGAATACACCAACACGGCAGGAAGTAGAAATTAAAGAAATTAATAATAAAATAATAGAGCTATTTGAGCCTAATAAATTTACTACATGTAAATCCAGCCTAAATTATTACATTTAAAAGATCTATCAATACCAAGAGATTGGATAATAGATAGAATAAGTGGAGCCATACTTCAAAACCAGTAAGTACAATAGAATATGTGTCATCGGAGATAGACTATATTTTAAAAATAATGCTATAACAAATACGAATGACAATTTAGTTTTACCTCTAATTCTCAAACAGAAGAAGATGAGGATAATATAAGTACAAATTCAACACCAATAGGTATGAAAGCAGTTCAAATACCTATTTTCCCCACAGAACCTAGTAGAAATTCTAGAAACACTAGAATGGAAGAAATACAATCTGCCACCATTATTCAACAAATGAAAATGGGAAAAAATGATATTATTACATTTTCAAACTTTCAACCTAGAAAGTATTATACATATATAGAAATTACATTTCAATTTAGAGAATATAAAACATATTCTTTACATGCTTTGTTAGATACAGGAGCTACCACCAGAGTTGGAGAAAATGCAATACTGTAGAAAAATGGGAATTAATGAAAACCCAATTAGAGCTATAGGAATAGATGGTAAAGAAACCATAATTCAATTTAAAGCTAGAAATATACCAATCTACATAAATAATGTTAGATTTGTAATTCCTAAAATATTATGTTTTCAGAATGCATGGAGATATATTATTAGGAAATAATTTTATATATCATCATTTACCATTTTCTATAGATAGAAATTTAGTTATATTATCAAATGAAAAAACCTCTGTAGAAATACCTTAAATAGAAAATCATAAATTTATATGTGATAAAGGTTTTAGACCAACAAGAAAAGAACAAATTAAACAACTAGAAACAAATCATTGGTTGTTTAAAATCTTAGAAAATAATTTTAGTGAAGAACCACTAAAACTATGGGAAAACAGTCCAAGATATTCAGAGATAAAATTAAAAATCCTAATAAAATTATTAGAATCAAACCCATGATCTATACTAAACAAGATATAGATGAATTTGATATACAAATTAAGGAATTATTAGAAAAAGGATTAATAGAAAAACTAATAGTCCACACTCAAGTCCAGCCTTTATGGTAAGAAACCATGCAGTAAATAAAAAGAGGAAAAGCTAGAATGGTAATTAATTATAAAAGACTAAACCAAAATACTATTTTTGATGGATACTTTATACCAAGAAAAGATGTTTTGATAAATCAAGCTAAACAAGCAAAATATTTTAGTAAATTCGATGTAAATCGAGGATTTTGGCAAATAATGCTAATCGATGAATCTAAACCATTAACGGCTTTTAGTGCACCTAATGGTCATTATCAATGGAGAGTAATGCCATTTGGGTTATGTAATGCACCTCAAATCTTCCAAAGATGGATGGATTCTATATTTAATAAATATAAAAATTTTGTGTAGTTTATATAGATGATATTTTAATATTTTCTGAAACACTGGAAAAACATAGAAAACATTTAAATATTATCTCTCAAGAATTCATAAAACATGGAATTATATTGAGTCCTAAGAAAATAGAATTAGAAAAAACAGAAATAGAATTTTTAGGTTTAAATTTATCGGTGATGGTCTTAAACTACAAGATCATATTATAGTAAAAATAAAAGAATTTCAAGAAATTAAAGATAAAAAACAACTTCAACAATTTCTAGGAATAGTTAATTATGGAAGAAACTTCTTTCCTAATTTGTCCCAAAAAATAGGTGACTTATATGAAAAATTAAAAAAAAAAGGAAAAACTTTTATTAAACTATTATATACATTTTCTGTGTGCATACCTTTTATCGTATTTTTATATATCATGCATATAGTTCAAATGTTGTATTGTATTTTCATTATATATTTTTTTATCATTTCATGTATAGTTCAAATAATATGTAGTATATTTCCAATATTATCACTATCTATATATGTGTTTTTACGTGTATATTCTTAATGTCACTTTACATATGTACATTCATTACGTTCTCGTATTGGATACTGTAATTATATTTAGCTTTACATGTATTTTTAGTATTTTTAACATTATTGCCATATTTGTCGCTCGCATCAATATTTTTGATTCTTCCATTTATTTATATTAATTTGCTTTACATTACTTCGAAAATGTTATTCTTGTTTTCTAAATACACGAGGTAACGTATCAGTTTAACATCAAGTTGTCGATTTCATCGCTATGTTGGGTGAACATCAACTGACTCATGTTAAAACGGTACGTCCTTCTCAAAAGTCCAAAGAATTGAAAATTTCTCATCTTTTCAATCGGATCTTGATTAAATCATATATTGAACTCGTACTTTTGAAAATCAAGACAGCACATGTTTATGAGATACCAATTTTGGGCGTCGCGAGGGTGCTAATACCTTCCTCGCGCGTAACTGACTCCCGAACCCTAATTTTTCTCTGACTTTTAACGTAGACCTAAACTCAGCCTTCTTTTTGTTTAAAAAATAAATTTATTAGGTGTCCGATCACACCTAGAAAAAGGATCGGTGGCGACTCCCCCTTTTATACCAAACTTCAATTTTCAAGTTTTCACTAAATCGCCACAATTAGCGACCGAAAGAAAATTTTACGTCGCAACAAATTATATGATGAATAAAATATGGAATTGAAGAATTATGAGTCTATTTTCATATGGATGGAACAAAACAGGTATATGAGTTATATTTTATGAGATGTTTAAATTTTTATGAAATAGGGCCAGAGCAATTTCTGGATTCCCTATTCTGACTTTGGAAATTCACCATAAATTTTACAAAGATAATTAGAAATCATGCTTTATATGTACAGATTTTTATTAGAAACAAACGGAATAGTCATTGGAACTCAGACAGGAGATATCCGATTAAGTAATTCACAGAGAGGTCGAGCAGTCAAACCACGAAATAGGGATACTTTAACTAATAAACTGTACTAATTGGTCTGACAAAAAATTCTAGAAAAAAATTAGTAGATAGATATATGAGTGTAGTTTCAGAGAAAATTTACGGATCTTGAGTTCGAGTTTTGAAACTCAAGATATGACTTTTTAAGCGACTGTGACGCAGTTAGCCAGCTTGTCTGGAAATTTTAAAATAAGTTGTTCGAGCTGTTTAAGTAATGAATTAAGTTTAGTAACACCTCAAGCTCGACTCTGGCGACGGTCTTGGGCGTGGGGGCTTTACATGCTCATTCAACAGGTACAACAAATTTTTTGATTTCTAGAATCCCGACTAACAGACGAATATCTTCGTTTAAGCCATCCTCGAATCTTTTACACATTATTGCTTTAGAAGATACGCACTCACGAGCGTACTGACTCAACCTTACAAATTCCCACTCGTATTCTCTGACAGACATACGGCCTTGTTTAAGCTTGAGAAACTCTTTACGTTTCTGATCAATGAATCTCTGACTAATGTATTTCTTTCAAAATTCAGCTTGAAAGAAGTCCCAAGTAACTTGTTCACTAGGAACCATAGATGTTAAAGTTTTCCACCAATGGTACGCCGTATCTCTCAGAAGTGAAACGACACATTTTATGCATTCCTCGGGATCCAAAGATAATTCATCAAATACTCGTATTGTATTCTCTAACCAGAACTCAGCTCTTTCAGCATCATCATTCGTTGTAGCTTGAAACTCTTCAGCTCCATATTTTCTAATCTTATAAACTGGTAGCCTACTTAACTATACCAAACACGCACGTGTGTCTAAGTCGTGGCGAAACAGGGCATACATACTGACTTGTCTACACGGCCACAAGAAACGCCCGTGTGCCAGGCCGTGTGAAAATTAGGGAGGCTACTGACTTTGCCACACGGCTGACCACATGCCCGTGTGCCAGCCTGTGTGCCACACAAAACCAATAGACACTTTCGTGTGTCTCGGCCGTGTCAAAACTGGAGGGTATACTACCTTTAATTTGTAGGGTACCCTAGGGGACACACGGCCGTGTAGCGTGACCATGTGTCACACACGGCTGGGGCACACGCCTGTGTCTCTGCCCGTGTAGAGAAAAATAGGCCATTTGAATAGCCAATTTGCCACCCCAATTCAACCTACAAGCAAAGAAACAAGCCTATTTGCACAACCAATTCAACTAAATCCCAAACCACAACAGAAGTCGTTCATCTCATATAATAGTCACCCATATCCATAGTCATAAGCCTTACTAATCTATGTCAAAACTATGTCAAAAGCATATCAAAGCATTTCTTTCCATACATCATTCAATCTCATGCTAAAACTTACCAAACTTACCAACATTTACCATTTCTTTTGTCCAACTATAACATACCACAATTGCATATTAACATCACATACCGTAAGCCATTATCAACTATGAGTTCAAACACCAACTAGCCATATCACATGGCTAAAAAAATATATACATCACAAAACATAATCCCATAACTACTAGCCTATACATGCCATACTTTAAAATATACATTTTCAAAGTACCAAAATGAGGTTCGATAGTGCGGTGACAATCCTCGACGATCCCGGAGCTCACAGTAGCTTTGATATCTATAAAACAATAAAAACACACATAAAGTAAGCTTTCAAAAGCTTAGTAAGCTCGTACTAAAAATCATCAACAGTGTATAAAATATAAAACATTAACACGTAAGTATTTATAAATTCTCAATTCATCTATCCACTTTATACCAACACCATCCACATGTTTATACCAATTCAATGAACTTTATATACATAATACCATCTACCACATAGGTATTATATGTACCTGAACCTTCCCGTCATTCATTTTCATTCTCACCTCTCATTAGGATATTTTAAAACTTTCTGAAGATGTTTCATGCTATAACCATCCGCACACTTAGTGTCTTAAAGGTTAGCTGAAGCTATAATAATTTCGTACACTTAGTGCCATCTCAATTAACCGAATCTATCTCGGTATTGCACACTTAGTGCCTCACATAGCCGAAGCTAGTTTAAATCGTACACTTAGTGCCAAATACCATTGATTTATCATCGTATTCATCCAAACTAAATATATATATACAATCCATGTATAATCAAAGCATCAAAACATACTTATAACATCATATTTTGCATACGAATTTACTTCATACTTGGAATTGTCGACTCGAACTGTTTACTCTATAATCTTCGACGTCCCTCGGTCTAAGTCTGAATTACTCTTTTCTTTATCTATATGTGTTCAGAATTAACCCTTTTATTCACTAAATCATTCAAAACAATCCATAGACACATATTTAAGGCATTTTGCAAACTAGCGCTCACATTTTCACATTTTGACACTTTAGTCCCTAAATCACAAAATCACAAAATACACATAATTTGCTTGTACACAAGCTTAGTCGAATTTTCATAGCTCTTATACAATTCCATACATTTTATTTATTTCCCATTTTAGTCCCTCAAAATAACATTTTTACAATTTAGCCTAAATTACTCAAATTTATCAAAAATCCAAAGACAAAACACGTAAACCCAACATCAAGCTTTCATATTTCAACATATAACATCACAAAGCTCATGAATTCATCCATGGCACATTTCAAAATCATCAACAAAATCAGAAATAGAGACATGGGTTCGATAATATACGAAGCAACGATTACAAAAACGTAGAAATAATCAAAAATCGAACAAAATCCATACCTTAATCAAGGAATTCAATGGCCGAACCCTAGCTATCCTTTTATTTTCTTTTATTTGTGATTTTCGATTGATGAACATGAGAAAATGAGCTTATTTTAAGCTATGTTTTATTTAACTTATATTTATTAATCAAATACCCATTTTGCCCTTTATTTATACATATAAAAATCATTTGAAATAAGGCCATATATGTCCATTAACCATGTAAATGGCATAATAACCACATAAGGACTCATCATTTAAGAAGACATAACAATTGGGCACTTTTAACAAGAAGCAGGCAATTTTTACAATTTACGTAATTAAGTCCTTTTTCAAAATTAAGCACACAAACATTCCAATTTTCAAACGAAACTTTCACACATTCTAATTCATACATTATAAACACGAAAAGTAATATTTAAATATTGTTCTGACTCAGATATGTGGTCTCAAAACCATTATTCTAAATAGGGTCTAAACCAGACTGTTACAACCGGTGGCTTACTTAACTGAATCGGATTCACTTGTGGCATAGCAGGGGTTTGTGAAGGATTTACCGGGGGTGGAGGTTGTTGTACAGCCGGATTAGTTCTAATATATTGGCTAAATCAATTGTTCATCATTTGATAGAAGGCTTGTCTAGCCTCACCATCACGGCTACTCGTAGCTGGTCTAGAATCGAATGGCGCCGTCCCTTACGCGGGAGCAGGCTCATTACTTTCAACATCATCCGCTATAGCTCGTTCGAGATTCATTTGCTATATAAAAGCACATTTTCAATGTCAGGATTCATCACGCTATCGCAGTTCATAAATATGGCATGTCTAGCTAGACTCACATATGCTATGTTAGTCCTAGAACCGACTAAACCATAACTCTGATACCAATAAAATATAATACCCCTAATTCGTAAACATCACCGGAATAGGTTAAGAGGCATTACCGGACTTGTAACTTAGTTCAGGACAATCATACAACAAATATCATCTCATTTCAATAAATATAAGTCATTCATACTTAATATGAACTTAAATTGAGCAAAAAAAGTCTAAATCATGCATTCAGGACCAAATCAATAACATATGAAAGTTTTAGAACTTAGAAGAATTTTTAACTTTTCAAAGGTCACACGCCTGTGTGAACAGGCCGTGTGCCTCACACGGCATTAGACACGTTCATATGTCTAAGTCGTGGTGAAATAGTTCATACATACTGACTTGTCCACATGGCCATAAGACACGGCCGTGTACCAGGCCGTGTGAAAATTAGGGAGGCTACTGACTTGGCAACACGGCCAGCCACACGTCCGTGTACCACACACGACCAATAGACATGCCCGTGTGTCTAGGCTGTGTCAAAACTAGAGGGTATACTGACTTTAATTCGTAGGGTACCCCAGGGGACACACAGCCGTGTAGCGTGATCGTGTGTCACACACGACTGAGGCACATGCCCGTGTGGACAAAAATAGGCCATTTCAATAGCCAATTTGCCACCCCAATTGGGTTAAACCTACAAGCACCAAACCAAACATATTTACACAACATTTTATAACCAATTCACAACCAAAACATAAGCCATCATGACATATCATTATCAACCATATTCCATGCTCATAAACCTTACTAATTTATGAAAAAAAATAAGACAAAAGCATATCAAACATATAGTTTGGTAATCTCCAAATATACAACCAAATATCAAACTAAAAACTTACCAAATTGACCATTTTCCTTGGCCAACCAAAAACATATCACATTAACACATTAGCATCACATATCATATACCATTATCAAACTATGAGCTCAAACATAAGCTACCCATATCACATGGCATGATATATACATTACAAAACCTAACCAAATCACTCCTAGCCTATACATTTCATACTTCAATATATACATTTTCAAAAGTACCAAAACAAGGTTCGATAGTATGGTGACGATCCTTGACGATCCCCGAGCTCACAGTAGCTTCGATATCTATAAAACAATGCAAACACATACAAAGTAAGCTTTCAAAAGCTTAGTAATCTCGTACCAAATATCATCAATAGTTTATAAAATATAAAACATCAACACATAAGTACTTATTAGTTCTCAATTCATCTATGAATTCTATGCCAACACAATCCATATGTTTATACCAATTCAATGACCTTTATATACATAATATCATCTACCACATAGGTATCATACATACCTGAACCTTCTCGTATTTATTCATTTTCATTCTCACCTCTCGTTCGGATATTTTAAGATTTTCTGAAGATCATTCATGCTTTAAACATCCGCACACTTAGTGCTTTAAGGATTAGCTGAAGCTAGAATGATTCCGCACACTTAGTGCCATCTCAATTAACCGAAGCTATCTCGGTATCACACACTTAGTGCCTCATATAGCCGAAGCTATTTTGAATCGCACACTAAGTGCCTCATATTAGTGCAAAATATAGTTGATTTATCATCGTATTCAACCATAATAAAAAATATATATACAATCTATGTATACTCAAAGTATCAAAAATATACTTGTAATATCATGTTTTACGAACGAACTTACTTCGTAGTCGAAATTGTCGACTCGGATTGTCTACTCTATAACCGTCGATATCCCTCGGTCTAAATCCGACTTCCTCTTTTCTTGATTTATATGTATTCAAAATTAACCCTTTTATTCACCAAATAATTCAAATCAATCCATAAACATTCGTTTAGGGCATTTCACAATTTAGCCCTCACATTTTCACATTTTGACACTTTAGTCCCCAATTCACAAAATCACAAAATACACATAATTTGCATATACTCATGCTTGGCTGAATTCTCCTAATACTCATACTAGTCCACACATTTCATTTATTTCACATTTTAATCCCTCAATTCACAATTTTCACAATTTAGCCCATTTTACTCAAAATATCAAAATCCAAAGACAAAATATAAACCCAACATCAAACTTTCATATATCAACAATAAGTTCACAAAACTCATAGTTTCATCAATGGCACATTTCAAAATCATCAACAAAATCAGAAATTGAGACATGGGCTTGATAGTATTTGAAGCAACGATTACAAAAACGAAATAAACCTCATACCTTAATTGATGCTTGAACTAGCCAAACCCTAACTATCTCTTTTTCTTTTCTTTTTCTTTGATTTTCAGCAAAGGATGAACACAAATGGCCTCATTTTCATGTTTATTTTGTTATAACACATATTAATAATCAAATACCAATTTTTCCCTTTGTTTAAAACATTATAATTCACCTAGCACATGAACTTTTTTGTCCATCCATCATTCAAATGGTATATTAACAACATAAGGACCTCTCTTTTAATAAGAAAAATCAATTAAGCACTTTAACAAATAATAGGCAACTTTTACATTTTACGCGATTAGGTCTTTTTATCAAATTAAACATACAAACGATTAAATTTTCATACGAGACTTTCACACATATAAATTCACATATAATTAACATGGAAAATAATATTTAAATATTTTTATATCTCAGATTTGTGGTCCCAAAACCACTATTCTGACTAGGGTCTAAACTGGACTGTTACAGCAATAATTGTCCTTTGATGATTCGAGGTTACTATTTTTCGGCTGACTTATTGTTGTTTTCATTTGATGAATTCGATGTCATTTTGGGTATGGACTGGTTAACATTGCATGATGCCATAGTAAATTGTAGACAGAAATCTATTGAATTGAAATGTAAAAATGGTGGGTTTTTTGGGTTGAAACCGATGAATCAAGTGAATTGCCTATGGTGATTTGGTCTATGTCTGCTCAGAGGTATGTAAGGAAAGGCTATGAAGCTTATCTTGCTTATGTTTTGAATAAAAAAATGTCTAAATTGAAATTTGAATAAATGTCAGTGGTCTATGAATATCCGGATGTGTTTCCAGAGGAGTTGCCTGGGTTACCTCTAATCAGAGAGGTTGAGTTTGCTATTGATTTAGTACCTGGGACTTCACTGATATCGATTGCTCCGTATAGGATGGCTCCGACTGAATTGAAAGAATTGAAAGCTCAGTTGCAAGAGTTGACAAATAAGGGTTTTGCGAGACTGAGTTTTTCTCCCTGGGGTGCTCCAGTGGTATTTGTAAAGAAGAAAGACAGATCTATGAGACTTTGTATCAATTACCTATAGCTCAACAAGGTGACTATAAAGAACAAGTATCTTTTTTCGAGGATTGATGACTTATTTGATCAGTTGAAAAGAGCAACGATATTCTCAAAGATTGATTTGAGATCTAGTTACTATCAGTTGAGAGTTAAAGAGTCAGATGTGCCGAAAACTGCTCTCAGGACAAGGTACGAGCACTATGAATTTCTTGTTATGCCTTTTGGATTAACTAATACACTTGTCGTTTTTATGGATTTGATGAATAGAGTTTTTCGATCGTATTTAGATAAGTTTGTGGTTGTGTTTATCGATTCACGAGATGAGTTTGAGCATGCCGAGCGCTTGAGAACTGTATTGCAAACATTAAGAGATAAGAAATTTTTTGCTAAATTCAGTAAAAGTGAGTTTTGGCTCTGAGAAGTCAAATTTTTGGGACATACCGTTTCAGGTGACAATATTCGGGTTGATCTAAGTAAGATTTTGGCAATTGTTGATTGAAAACCGCAAAGGAATGTATCTGAAGTTAGAAGATTTTTAGGCTTAGCTGGTTATTACCGACGTTTTGTCAAAGGATTTTCGATGATTGCTACTCCTATGACCAAGTTGTTGCAAAAAGATGTTAAATTTGAGTGGTCAAAAAAATGTCAACAAAGTTTTGAAAAATTGAAAGCATCACTGACTGAGGCACCGATTTTAGTACAACCTGAATCAAGAAAAGAATTTCTAATTTATAGTGACGCGTCATTGAATGGTTTGGGTTGTGTGTTGATGCAAGAGGGCAAAGTGGTAGCTTATGCGTTGAGACAGTTGAAATCGCACGAGAAGAATTATCCGACACACGAATTTGGAATTGGCTGCCATCGTTTTTGGTTTGAAAATTTGGCATCATCATTTGTAAGGTGAGAAATGTCATATTTCTATTAATCATAAGAGTTTAAAATATTTGATGATTAAAAAAAAGATCTGAATTTGCGACAATGGAGGTGGCTCGAGATACTGAAGGATTATGAACTAGTGATTGATTATCATTCCGGAAAGGCAAATGTATTTACAGATGCTTTGAGCAGAAAGTCCTTGCTTGCTTTGAGCGCTATGAATACGAGATTGACCTTGTCTAATGATGGTTCAATTTTGGCCGAGTTGAGAGCTAGACTGGTATTTATGTAACACCCTGAATTTGGGCCTAGAAGTTTTGGGCCTTGAGCATGGGAGCGGTTGAAGGCAGCTTTTAATATTTTGTTGTGCATGTAAATTTCGTTAATGAAGGCTTGTTTAAGTGGTTAAGTATGCTGAGAAGTGTTGGAGAAGTCTTGGGTTCAAACCTGGTCTCTAGTAAAAAATTTTTAAGGTAGATCAAACCCTGGGTGTAGTAGGTAGGCCTTAAGAATATTGTTGGAGAAATTGTGACACAAAAAGGAGTGTGGTGTAGTGGCAAGGTAGCGCCACTTTGGGGACAAGGAAGTGACGCCATAGAGGAAGCAAGGGGTCCAAGGTTCAAGTCTTGGCTCTTGCAATATATTTTAGTTTTCTTTTCAATAAATCTAGAAGCAAGTAGGTGTGCTTTAAAGTTTAATGTGATGGATTTATGACACAAATGAGTTGGTGGCCTAGTGGTGGTGGCGTGAGTTGGCATATGGGAGGACTTTGGTTCGAATCCTTGGCATGCAAAGTTTGATTATTTTGCTATGTTGGGATGGCAAGAGTTGGTGTTGAATTTAAACTCGATGATGGAGAGGATCCCATATCGGTAAGCTAACATAAGAGTGGATACTGGTCGGGCTTTAAACAGAGAGAGAACCATGAGGAGAGCAAAGGTACCTTTCTTGGCCGATGCTTTCGCGTTATGGCGTGCTCGTTTGGGTTGGGCATCGGCTAGAAGTGCTCGGGAGCTGGATTAACTCCAGTCTCCCATCGGTGTGTATTTCTCACTACTCGGGTGTAGGATGGCTACGCCGGCCGCGATGGGCGAAAGGGGCCATATATGGGCCTAATGGGCCTCACGGGCCCAATTGGATAAATTATTTGATTGTGTAGTAAATATTGGATTGGGCTAGGTGAATCTCATATCCGTGGCTAGAATTGGGCTAAAAGGGCCACACGAGCGTGTAGGCCCATTTGGGGAGAGAAAGGACTTTAGGCCCATTCGTATTGTTATCATTGTTTAGAACACTTAGTTTACCAAAATTACCAAAATACCCTGGTTTGCAAAATTACCAAAATGCCCCTAGTTTGAAAAATTACCAAAATGTCCCTGGTTTGCAAAATTACCAAAATACCCTGGATTTCAAAATTATGAAATACCTCTGTAGGTAGAATTACCGAAATACCCACAGTAGGGTAGAATTACCATTTTGCCCCTAGGGTGTTAAATGACTATTTTTGCCCTTGTGGGCAAGTGATCGACTTGATCGTGTGATATAGACAACCGGAAGGAGCAATGAGGCTTGGAGTATCGACTTGGATAAGCTTGAACCGTATTATTGGACCGTGAAGGACATCGTAAAGGATCTCGATGCGAGTCGTCGCGAAGCAGGTGTGTATCGAACACCTTTCTTCTCTTTCAAGAAGCAAAAGCCGAAAAATCAAACAGATATTTCATGGGCTTGTGAGTACGCGAATGCTCTCAAGCCATAGACTAATGGTTAGGTAACGGCATCATAACGTGGTAAGTTGGTTGTAAAAGTAAAATACGTGAACATCGGTAAGTGGGCGTGATGGGCCAAAATCGGGCCCAATGGGCTTACGAACCAATATGGGTAAGAAATGGGCAAATCGGCCTATTAGTTAGTTAGTAGACTCGAATTGCTTTTAATCGTTAAAAGTTCTTGAAATAAACTGTGTAGATGTGTAAGTTTACGTATATACCCCTAAAGGGCAAAATTAGATATACCCTAGGGTTTATA
Source organism: Gossypium anomalum (assembly GCA_025698475.1). Classification (NCBI taxonomy): domain Eukaryota; kingdom Viridiplantae; phylum Streptophyta; class Magnoliopsida; order Malvales; family Malvaceae; genus Gossypium; species Gossypium anomalum. Next base: position 24,581,950 of record CM046968.1, on the reverse strand, counting down.
TTGACTAGCACAATTCATTGATATACCCCTAGGGTTTGTATGGACTTATATGCATGATTGAAAATACCGTGTTTCGCATGATATATTTTCACCGATGTATGTTGCATGGGTTTGGGGATATTGATGGAGGAAGTGCTAAAAGTGGTACATCCACGTCATTGGAGGCTTTGCCTCATCTTATCGATAATCGAGCGAGCAATGCCGCCAAGCGTGGAGTGTAGGGTTGGGTGGGTTGAGATATTCCCACATGGAGTGTAGGGTGGTACGGGGAGTGTAGCGGTTGGTGGGTTGAGTAGTCTCCCAAACGGGATTGCATTCATGGTTATTTCACATTACACGTATTACTAAATTGGGCACATGGGCGCGACTGTTTCTGAAAAAGGCTAAGGCCTTATTTATCAGATACGAAAAGGGCTTTGGTCCATTGTGTCTTTTGTTATCCGAGTAGGGCTTAGGCCTAATGGGCTCGAGCTGATTTGGGCTTTGGATGGGTTTCTGTATACACTGAGTTTCCCTAAACTCACCCCTTTTCTTTCCATCCTTGCAGATGAGCCCTAAATGGTGGACTTGGAGCTGGGCGGGATTCAGAGTGGCCATGAAGAACAAATTCTGGTTTTTAAATTAGATCACACTTCCTTTACTTTTAATTATTTTCGTTTTGTTTGAAGGTTGTAATAAGGCCGCTCATTAAATTATTTCATTTATGGATTTTTGAACTGGTTAGCACTAGGGCGCGTTTTAAAAAAAAAGACTATATGTTTTCAAAATGTCTCGGTGACGTGTAAAGCTTCCGCAATACAAATGTTTTCAAAGGCAAAGAAAAGGAAAAAATATCTAAACCAGACTTAAACACGATTTATTTATCATAGACACATAACATGCTTTAAGTGTGGCAATGGATGTGTGCATGTCTAGGATCGGATCCGGGAAGAGCTTGGTACTTAAGCAGTCCAACAGACTCACCTCCTCTTTTTCAAGCTTCCTACCGGTGCACTGGCTTCCATTCACTTAAACTTATAACATTAACGTTTTTAAACCCTAAGAAAGAGATTCTTGATGAAACGAATAGCAACTTTTTCCATGTGGCATGCTGAATTCGGCCGTAACGTCTGGGCCGAGTTTAGGGTGTTACAATTTATTCAGCAAATTTGTGAAGCTCAGAAAAATGATAGTGAATTGCAAGCCAAAAGAGCTCAGTGAGAATCGAGTAGTGATACAGACTTTCAGATCGGTTCAGATGATTGTTTGATGTTCCGGGATAGAGTATGTGTACCGAAAAATGATGAACTTATTTAGAAAATTTTACATGAGGCACACAGTGGTTGTTTATCAGTTCATCTTGGTAGTACAAAAATATATAATGATTTGAAGAAATTTTATTGGTGGTTAGGTATGAAACAAAATATTTCGGAGTTTGTTTCGAGATGTTTGATTTGTCAACAAGTAAAAGTCGAATACCAAGTGCCTTCGGGTTTACTTCATCTAGTGATGGCACCCGAATGGAAATGGGATAGCATTACGATGGACTTCGTAACGGGTTTGCCTTTGACTCCGAAAAAGAAAGATGTTGTCTGGGTTGTTGTTGATAGATTGACGAAATTGGCTCATTTTATTCCGGTACGTATTGACTACTCACTTGATAAGTTAGCTGAATTGTACATTTCTGACATTGTAAGATTGCATGGACTGCCTATTTCTATTATTTCGGATAGAGATCTGAGGTTTACTTTGAGATATTGGAAGAAATTACAAGAGGCTTTGGGTACGAAGTTAAATTTTAGTATCGCATTATCCGCAAGCCAATGATCAATTCGAAAGAGTAATTCAGATTCTTAAAGATATTCTTCAATGTTGTGTTTTAGAATTCGAAGGCAGTTGAGAGAAATATCTACCTTAAGTCGAATTCGCTTATAACAATAGTTTCAAGTAGAGTATAAAGATTGTAACAACCCTTACTCGTATTCGACTCTGGAACAGGGTACGACGCATTACCAGACTTAAACATAAGCAAACATAAAAAAAAACTAGACATACATTTGCATCCAAATTTAAAACTTTTTGAAATCAAGCATACAGTCCCTAACACGGGCCTATGAGGCCCAAAATATGCATCGAAAGCGGTTCGGGACTAAACCGAGAACTTTGGAAAATTTCACAATACATAGAAAAAAATTTCATGTTTTAAGAGCTACACACCCGTGTGGCTTGGGACACGCTCGTGTGGGCAGGCCGTGTGGTCACACACGCTCGTGTCCCTAACCTGTGTAACTCTCTATTTATCATCCAAGAACAAATTGAAGTCAAACAGCCAAGGCACACACCCGTGTGGTCGATTTAATTTTCATAATTTTTCATAAAATAAGTGCAGACTTCACATGCCCTTGCCTGAGGCTGTGTCATCCACACGACTGAGACACATGCCCGTGTCTCTGCCCGTGTGCTCAATACTGAGCATTCTGTTTTGCAAAAATTAAGGTGCATGGGGACACACGGCTGGATCACACACTCATGGGGTGAGCTGTGTGTCACACACGGCCTAGACACACGCCCGTGTGCCTACCCTTGTGGACAAAAATAAGGCTATTTCCCAAGCTATATTGTCACCCTTCCATGCACAAACCTACACAACAAAACATAGCACCATTCCAAATACATACATTCAACCAATTCAGCCAAAATCAAGGTATCCACACGTCATTTACATATTACCATTTCACACATACAACATCACATACTTATCAACTTCAATCATGCATACTTCCACATCCATGGAAACATCATTATATGTATATATACTTAAACCAATATTAGTCAATACCATATGGCCATTTACAAAATGAATTATCAACCAATATAGGCCAACATATTAGGGTAAATCAATTATGACACATAACAAAATGACCAAGTCCCTATACATGCCATAACTCAAAATATTAAAATCATTGGTACCCAAAATGTTAAGTTGATAGTGTAAATAAATCTCTGACAGTCTTCGATCCTCGAGCTGGCTTGGTGACACTATAAAATAAGGGAAAAAAGGGAGTAAGCTTTAAAGCTTAGTAAGTTCCTATGCAAATAATAAGCATCATAAACTCATATTTATCATGCAATTAACATGAAGTGAATTAACATCTATGTCATTATAAATCTCATAGCCCAACTTGGCATGGATATTATTATAACCTTAGTATCATAACTTGCACAATCATAACCTTACCGAGGGATTCATCACATATCGAGCTTACTAAGCAAAAGTTTTACATACATACCTGTACCATCTTGCAACATACCATGGTCTTACGCAACATTAACATTTCCGCTACGATTCCTATTGAACAACTTAGAATAGTAAAGGATACTCAGGAAATCTCACACTCATAGTACTATACCTATGCCATATCCCAGATATGGTTTTACATGGGATCTCAAGTAACCCTGATGTCATGACATTAGTATCCTATCTATTTCTAAGGTTTAATAGGGATTTCTCTCTTGTCAAAATTTGTTGATTACATCCCAGGAATCAATCATAATTCATGCAATATTAAAGCAATTAAAGCATGAATAACAATGTATTATTTACATACGAACTTACCTCGGTACAAAAAATAGTGGAAATGGACCTAATCGTCAAAGACTTTGTTTTTCCCCCGATCTAGGTCTGAACCTCATTTCTCTTGATCTATAATAGCAAATTTAACTCATTTATGAACCACATTACTCAATTCAGTCTAAAACTCACACTATAGAAAAATTACAATTGTGCCCCTAAACTTTATCATATTTACATTTTGGTCCCTAGGCTCGTAAAATGAAATCTATTCAATTTCATCAAGACCCAAGCCAAGCTGAACCCTATACATACTCATATTAGCCCATATTTTTCATCAAATCACATCTTTACTACACATTTTATAACTTTTTACAAATAGGTCCTTTTATGTATTTCCTTCAAAAATCACTTAGTAAAAGTTGTTTATTGCACACCAAACTTTCATTTTCTACCATAAAACATCAAAACACATGCATGTCATACATAGGTAAAATTTTAAACATGAACCCTACTTCAAAACAATGGTAGAAATAGAAAGATCGGGTGAATACGACTTCAAAAACATAAAGAGCATTAAAAACAGGGTTAGAATGTACTTGCAATCAAGCTTGAAAGATGACAAAACCCTAGCTATGGTATTCTTCCAAGTTTCGGCCAAGGTTGGAGAAAGATGAGCAAATTTTGGCTTTATTTTCCCTTTTTATTCTTTTGTTAACCAAATGACCAAAATGCCATTTTTTCCAAATCACTAAAATTCTCGTACCTTATTTCTATTTTTGTTCACTAACTTAACAAATGGTCTAATTATCATATAATGACCTCCAATTTAAAATATCATAGCAATTTGACACCTTTAACATGTAGAACTCAACTTTTGTACTTATTACAATTTAGTCATTTCGACTAAATTGAGTGCTCAAATGTCAAAATTTTAAAATGAAATTTTCACGAAATCATTCCGTAAAATTGTAGACCATGAAAATTTAATAAAAATAATTTTTCCTACGTCAGATTCGTGGTCCCAAAACCACTGTTCCGACTAGGCCCAAAATCAAGCTGTTACAACTCTCCCCCCTTTAGGGATTTTTGACCCCGAAAATCTTACCAGAGAATAGGTTTGGGTATTATTTTCTCATAGCCTCCTCGAGTTCCCACGTAGCCTCTTCGACCCCATGTCGTTGCCATAAAACTTTCACTAAGGCTATACTTTTATTTCTCAACTGTTTAACTTCCCGAGCTAAAATCTTAATCTGTTCTTCACCGTACGTCATATTCGGTTGAATCTCAATCTCTGATGGAGAAATCACATGTGAAGGATTGGAACGATATCGTCGTAACATCGACACATAAAACATATTATGAATTCTTTCTAACTCTGTTAGTAAAGCTAACCGATATGCACTGGCCCTATTCTTTCAATAACTTCATACGGCCCAATGAAACATTGACTTAACTTGCCTTTACGACCAAATCTGAGGATTTTCTTCCACGGTGATACTTTCAAAAATACTTTATCACCAACTTGAAACTCAATCTCTTTTCTTTTCAAATCCGCGTATGACTTTTGTCGATCTAAAGCGGCTTTTAAGCAATCATGAATTACCTTTACTTTTTCTTCGGTTTCTCTAACCAAATCAACCTTGAAAATTTGTTTGTCACTAAGCTCGGTCCAATACAAGGTGTCCGACACTTGCGGCCATACAATGCCTCATAAGGTGCCATTTTAATACTCAACCGAAAGCTGTTGTTATAAGCAAATTCAACCAATGGTAGATACTTTCACAACTACCCTTGAGTTCCAAAACACAATATCGGAGCATACCTTCAAGTACTTGAATCGTTCTTTTGGACTGACCATCAGTTTGTGGATGAAAAGCGGTACTAAAGTTCAGTTTCGTACCCAAAGCTTCGTGCAACTTCTTCTAAAATCGTGAAGTAAACCTCGGATCTCTATCCAAAATAATAGAAATAGGCACCCCGTGCAATCTTACAATCTCAGCAATGTACAGTTCAGCTAGTTTACCAAGTGATTAATCAGTACGTACAGGTATAAAATGAGCTGATTTCGTCAATCTATCAACCACAACCCATACGACATCTTTCTTTTTAGGAGTCAAAGGCAAACCTGTTACAAAATCCATCATAATCCTATCCTATTTCCACTCGAGTACTATCACTGGCTGAAGTTAACCCGAAGGCACTTGGTGTTCTGCTTTTACTTGTTGACAAATCAAACATTTCAAAACAAACTCTGAAATATCTCATTTCATACCAGACCACCAATACAATTTCTTCAAATCATTATACATTTCCGTACTTCCCGGATGCATAGATAGACAACTATTATGCGCTTCATGAAGAATCTTCTGAATAAGTTCATCATTTTTCGGCATACAAATTCTACCTTGTAACATCAAACAATTGTTGGATCCGATATGAAAATTCGAAGCACTAACCGATTCAAAATGAACTCTCTTGGCTTACAAATCAATGTCACATTTCTGAGCTTCACAAATTTGTTGGAGAAACAACGGTCTAGCCCTCAACTTGGCTAGAACCGAACCATTTTTGGATAATGTCAACCGTGTATTCGTCACTCTCAAAGCAAACAAAGACTTTCTACTGAACGCATCTGCGACTACATTTGCCTTACCCGGGTGATAGCCAATCACTAGCTCATAATCTTTCAGTAACTCGAGCCACCTTCGTTGTTTTAAGTTTAAATCTTTTTGAGTGATCAAGTACTTTAAACTCTTATGATCAGAAAAGACATGACATTTCTTACTGTACAAATGATGTCTCCAAATGAAAGGAAACACAATGGTGGCTAGCTCCAAATCATGTGTCGGATAATTTTTCTTATACGGTTTCAACTATCTCGAGGCATAGGCTATCACTTTGCCCTCTTGCATCAACACACATCCTAATCCATTCAGTGACGTTTCTATGAATCACAAACTCTTTTCCCGGTTTAGGTTGCACTAAAACCAGTGCCTCAGTCAATAGTGCCTTCAACTTCTCAAAACTTTGCTGACATTTTTCGGACCATTCAAACTTAACATCTTTTTGCACAACTTGGTCATAGGAGTAGCAATCATCGAAAATTCTTTAACAAACTGTCAGTAATAACTGGCTAAACCCAAACAACTTCTGACTTTAGGTACATTCCTTGGCGGCTTCCAATTAATAATTGCCAAAATTTTACTCGGATCAACCCGAATACCATCACCCGAAACGATATGTCCCAAAAATTTGACCTCTCGGAGCCAAAACTCACTTTTACTGAATTTAGCAAATAATTTCTTATCTTTCAAGGTCTGCAATACCATCCTCAAGTACTAGGCATGCTCGGACTCAACTCAAGAATAAATTAGAATATCATCAATAAACACAACCACAAACTTGTTCAAATACGGTCGAAAAATTCTATTCATCAAGTCCATAAAAGCAGCAGGTGCATTTGTTAATCCGAAAGGCATAACAAGGAATTCATATTGTCTGTACCTTGTTCTGAAAGCGGTTTTCGGCACATCTGACTCTTTAACTCTCAACTGGTAGTAGCCAAATCTCAAATCAATCTTTGAGAATACTGTTGCCCCTCTCAATTGATCAAATAGGTCATTTATCCTTGGAAAAGGATACTTGCTCTTTATAGTTACCTTATTGAGCTGCCGATAATCAATACAAAGTCCCATAGATTTGTCTTTCTTTTTTACAAATAACACTAGAGCACCTTAGGGAGAATAACTCAGTCTCGTAAAACCCTTATCTGTCAGCTGTTGCAACTGATCGTTCAATTCTTTCAATTCAGTCGTAGCCATTCTATACAGAGCAATAGATATCAGGTAAGTACCAGGGACTAAATCAATATCAAACTCAACTTCTCTAATTGGGGGTAACCTAGGCAACTCTTTCAGGAACACATCTGGATATTTACAAATAATCGGCACTGATTCAATTTTCAATTTAGATTCTTTTGTATTCAACACATAAGCAAGGTAAGTTTCACAGCCTTTTCTTACATATCTTTGGGCAGTCATTGGAGAGATTACAACAAGTAGCTCACCCGACTCATCTGAATCAATCTGAATAATTTCACCATTTTCACATTTTAGTTTAATAATCTTTCTTTTATAGTTCACTACGGCATCATACAGTGTCAACCAATCCATACCCAAAATAACATCGAATTCATCAAATGGCAACAACATTAAATCAGCTGGAAAATAATGATATTGAATCATCAAGGGACAATTCTTGCAAACTCTATCAACTAACACATGTTTACCTAAAGGGTTTGACACTCTAATCACAACTCGATAAACTCAACAGGCAAGCTCTTACTAGCTACCAATTTCACACAAACATAAGAATGAGTCGATCCAGGATCGATCAATGCAACTACATTAGTATTATTGAGAGAAAAAGTACCAGTGATAACATCGGGAGATGTCCCTTCTTCACAAGCACGGATGGCATAGGCTCTAGGAGGTGCTCAAGCTTCAGATCTCACAGCGGTGTCTTTCGTTACACCTTTATTACTAGCTCCATTTTCGGTATTCCTTGGTGGCCTACCCCTATTAGCAGTATTACTCGGTCTCGCACTCTGAAAATTTTCTTTCTCAACCCTTTCGGGGCAATCTCAGATAAAATGCTTTTGAAAGCCACACTTGAAGCAAGCTTGGTCATTCATCCTACACTCACCGGGATGGCTCCTCCCACAATGCTAACATTTGTGTCTGTTTGACTTTACATTACCCACACTTACCATGGAAGTGGCTTGAGATTTAAAATTTGAATGTTGCTTCTCACGATCTCTGCGTGAATACCCTACTGAAACATTCGAACGGGAATACATTTCTTTAGATTTCTTGGACTGAGATGGAAATGACTTACTCATCGGTCTCTTTCTCAGATCTCTAGCTTCAAGATCAGATTTCCTCTTCACTTTGTTCAACTCTTCGGCCTTACAAGCCCGTTCATCCAATATCACAAATTCTTTCAGCTCTAAGATCCCAACTAACACACAAATATCCTCATTCAATCCATCCTCAAATCTCTTGCACATAATAGCTTTAGTGGAAACACACTCTCGATCGTATTTACTAAGTCTGACGAATTCTCACTCATACTCCGTCATTGACATACGACCCTGTTTCAGCTTAAGAAATTCCTTACGTTTCTAATCAATGGATCATTGACTAGTATATTTCTTTCGAAACTCCTCTTGAAAGAATTCCCATGTAACCTTCTCTCTCGGTACCACCGATACCAGGGTATTCCACCAGTGATATGCAGAATCTCTCAAAAGTGAGATGGCACACTTTAAACACTCATCCAGTGTGCATGACAACTCATCAAATACTCTTATGGAGTTTTCGAGCCAGAACTCAGCTCTCTCGAGATCATTATCCACATTAGCTCTAAAATCTTCAGCCCTATGCTTTCAAATCTTATCAACCAGAAGCTTGTTCATTCTTACAAATTCCATACCTTATGGGGCTACGGGAACCAATCGAGGAATAGGTGGGGGTAGAGGAGGTTGGTCATTCAAATTTGTTTGAACAAATTTCATATACCACTTATTCATCATGTGGAGAAAGGCTTCTCTGTCTCCTTCTCCCTGACTAACTGTAGGAGGTCTACTATCAGATGGTAGTACCCCTTGAGCAAGAGCCGACACATGACTTTCGACTTCATCAACCTCAACTCGATTGAGACGCATTACTATATGAAAATACAATTTAAAGTTGTCAGGAGTCTTCACACTATAGCAATTCATTTATGGCATGTATAGCTAGACTTTTACACACGCTACGTTAGTCCGAGAATCGACTAAACTGTAGCTCTGATACCACTAAATGTAACATCCCTTACCCATATTCGACTCGAGAATAAGGTACGAGGCATTACCGGACTTAAACATAAGCAAACATAAAAAAATGAGACATACATTTGCATTTAAATTTAAAACTTTTTGAAATCGAGCATATAGTCCCTAACACGGGCCTACGAGGCCCAAAACATGCATTGGAAGTAGTTCGGGAGTAAACCAAGAAATTTGGAAAATTCACAATACTTAGAAAAAAATTTTCATGTTTTAAGAGCCACATGCCCATGTGGCTTGGGACACGCCTGTAACAGCCCGATTTTGGGTCTAGTCAGAACAGTGGTTTTGGGACCACAAATCTGACGTATTAAAGTTTATTTTTATTATATTTTTATGGTCTAAAGTTTTATGGAATTTTTTTGTGAAAATTTCATTCGAAAATTTTGACGTTTGGGCACTCAATTTAGTCAAAAGGACTAAATTGTAAAAAGTACAAAAGTTGAGTTCTACATGCTAGAGGTGTCCAACTGTTATGAAATTTTATATTGGATGTCGTTATTTGGTAATTAGACCATTGGTTAAGTTGGTGGACAAAAATGGACATGGTTAGGCATGTTTCCAAAGTTTTTCATTAAGGGCATTTTGGTTATTTAGTTATTAAAATGAATTAAAAACAAAATTAAAAGCCAATTTTTGTCCATCTTCAACCCCTTGGCTGAAACTTGCATGGAGAAACCATGGCTATGGTTTTTCAAGCTTCCAAGCTCAATTGTAAGTTCATTCTAGCACCTTTTTTAATGATTTTTACGTTTTTGAAATCCTCGTAACAAGATCTATCTATTTCTACCACTAATTTGAGATATGCTTAAAGTCTAGGGTTTTGAACCATGATGAATATGTGTGTATTTTTATGTTTAAGTGTATAAAATGCATGATTAGAGAAATGACTTTTACTAAGTGATTTTCGGTGAAAATGCCCAAAAGGACTAATTTGTAAAAGTTATAAAATATGTTATAAAAGTGTGTTTTAATGGAAATTATGGGCTTTTATAGTTATTAAAATGGTTCGGCTAGGCTTAAAATACAAATAAATTGAATGAAAATCATTTTACGAGCCTAGGGGAAAAAGTGTAAATATGACAAATTTAGGGGCAAAAAAGTATTTTTTGCCAAATATGATTTTTGGGTTGAGTTGATTATTATAATGATTAAATAAGCTAAATGTGATGTTTTAGATCAAGAAAAACAAGGTTCGGATCTAGATCGGGGAAAAACAAGTAATTGACGAAGAAGTCCTTTTCACCAATTTTGCTTTCGAGGTAAGTTTGTATGTAAATAATGCATCATTTTTACTTACGTTATTATATTTTATTATGTTTTATGAAATTTTTCTGAATATTGAATGACATTGACAAGTATCGAAAAGTGAGAAATTTTCTGGTTGAACATTAGGAACATAATAGCATACAAGTGACATGTCACTAGTGACTCAAGTGTGGTACTCTGTGAAGACCACTTTGAGAAGAGATAGCTTGGTCACAAGTGTGGTACTATGTGAAGGCCACTTTGTGAAGAAAGATTGCTTTGGTCACAAGTGTGGTACTATGTGAAGGCCACTTTGTAAAGAAGGTAGCTTTGACTACAAGGGTGGTACTATGTACAGGCCACCAGGTATCCGTTATTATTTTGATGTGTTCAACGGGAAATGACTAGGTGTAATTGAATATGACTATGTGATGAATAAGTGTAGGAACGTGTGTGTAAACTTATGAGCAACGTGCTCGATATGTGATCGAACTTTGATAAGATTGATATGGAGTAAGTTTTACAATGAATGTTACGACGAAGAAAACATGAAAGAGTAAAATTTAGTAATAAAATAGTTTTGGATAGCAGCAGTTGTGTGACTTTGAAAGATCACCAAAAATGGTGAAAATAAAATTAGGGGTTGAATAAGAAATGAAATTAAAGCTTATTGATTCCATTTTCATGTAAAGGAAACGTTGTAAGCAAAATAATTTCATATTATGAGATATTTGAATTTTTGTTAGACAGAATCAAAATGATTTTGGAATCCCCTATTCTGATTTGATAAAATCATTAAAAATTGTAAAAAAAAAATAATTATGAGTTATAATTTATATGCTTAAAATCCTTAATGAGCCTATTTTCAAAATAAACAAATAAAAACATCATTTGAATCCCATATGAGGAGATATTTAACTTTTACTAAAGAGGGGTCGAAACTGTCAGACAGTGAAACAGGTGTGACTTTAAAGAATAAACTGTACTTATTAGCTAAACCAAAAATTCTGAAAATTTTATGGTAAAAATATAAGGGAGTATAGTTTTTGTAAAAAATAGTAGATCTTAATTTGGAGTTCCATAGCTCCAGATATAAATAATTTAATGACTATGACTCGCGTAGACAACTTGATATGAACATAAGTAAATAGTGGAATTATGTGCAATTATGATTGTATTACCTTGAGAGCATATTGTGAGAATTGGTGAAAACATGTTAATAAATTGCTTATTATTTTCATACAGGCTTACTAAGCTATATAGCTTACCCCCTCCCTTTTTCTCATTTTATAGGGACACTAAGCTAGCTTGGGTTGGAAATCGTCGGAGATTCTATCACACTATCAAGCTATCATTTGGGTATAAGTGAATGCAAGTATTTTATTTCTATGGCATGTATAGGGACTTAGTCATTTGGTGTATGAGTAATTATGATTTGGCTAAATATGATGGCTAAAGGTTGGATGTAATTCGTAGCCATGCAAATTGGCTTATATTGGCTAAATGGTTGTAAGCCTATATAAGTATGTATGTGCATATGTCAATGTTTTGCGATGTGGTTTATATTTGCTTGATATATGATGGTTACGAGTTTATTCATATGTTAATGCCCTTTGAGTGCAAACTTAGCATGAAATGATTTGGCAAGGCCTGAAGTATAGGCGTGTGGGGCATGTCCCTTCACCACACGGGCGTGTGGACCTGTTTCATGATAAAAATTTTCTAAGTCTCTCGAGAGTTTCTAAAGTTCTCGGTTTAGTCCCGAATCGTTCCTAATGCATGTTTTGGGCCTCGTAGGCTCGTTTAAGGGAAGATATGAATGTTTATGAAAAGTTTTAAATTTGAGTAGAAATTTATGTCTCGGTTTTGTATGAATGTTTGTGTTTAAGTCTGGTAATGCTCGTATCCTGTTCCGGCATCGAATATGGGTAAGGGGTGTTACAACGCCCGTGTGCTCAGGCCGTGTGGTCACACACACCTGTGTCCATAACCCGTGTATCTGTTTGTCATCTAAGGACAAATTGAAGTCACGCGGCCAAGGCACACGCCCGTGTGCTTAGGCCTTGTGGTTGATTTAATTTTCATAATTTTTCATAAAATAAGTGCAGACTTCACACGCCCAGGGCACATGCCCATGCCTGAGGCTGTGTCATTGACGCGGCTGAGACACATGCCTGTGTCTCTGCTCGTGTGCTCAATACTGAGTATTCTATTTTGCAACAATTAAGGTACAAGGGACACATGGCTGGATCACATGCCCATGGGGTGAGTCGTGTATCACACACGGCCTAGACACACGCCCGTGTGTCTACCCGTGTGGACAAAAATAAGGCTATTTTCCAAGCCATGTTGTCACCTTTCCATGCACAAACCTACACAACAAAACATAGCACCATTCCAAGTACCTACATTCATCCAATTCAGCCAAAATCAAGATATCCACACATCATTTACATATTACCATTTCTCACATACAACATCACATACTTATCAACTTCAATCATGCATACTTCCACATCCATGGAAACATCATCATATGTATATATACTTAAACCAATATTAGCCAATACCATATGGTCATTTACAAAATGAATTATCAACCAATATAGGCCAACACATTTGGCCAAATCAATTATGACACATAACAAAACGACCAAGTACTTATACATGCCATAACTCAAAATATTAAAATCATTAGTACCCAAAATGTTAAGTTGGTAGTGTAAATGAATCTTCGACAGTCTTTGATCCCCTAGCTGGTTTGGTGACACTATAAAACAAGGGAAAAGAAAGGGAGTAAGCTTTAAAGCTTAGTAAGTTCCTATGCAAATAATAAGCATCATAAACTCACATTTATCATACAATTAACATGAAGTGAATTGACATATATGTCATTATAAATCCTATAGTCCAACTTGGCGTGGATATTATTATAACCTTAGTATCATAACTTGCACAATCATAACCTTACCGAGGGATTCAGCACATATTGAGCTCATTAAGCATAAGTTTTACGTACATACCTGTACCATCTTGCAACATACCATGGTCTTACACAACATTAACATTTCCGTTATGATTCTCGTTGAACCACTTGGAATACTAAAGGATACTCGAGAAATCTCATACTCATAGTACTATACCAATGCCATATCATAGAAATGGTCTTACATGGGATCTCATATCGACGCCAATAGCCCAGCTATGGTCTTACACGAAGTCTGATATCAATGCCATATCCCAGATATGGTCTTACACATAATCTCAAATAACCCTAATGTCATGACATTTGGATCCTATCTATTCCTAAGGTTCAACTAGGATTACTCTCTCGTCAAAATTTTTCGATTACATCCAAGGATTCAATCATAATTCATACAATATCAAAGCAATTAAAGTATAAATAATAATGCATTATTTACATACGAACTTACCTTAGTACAAAAATAGTGGAAATGGACCTATCGTCAAAGACTTTGTTTTTCCCCTGATCTAGGTCTGAACCTCGATTCTCTTGATCTATAATAGCTAATTTAACTTATTTATTAACCACATTACTCAATTCAGTCCAAAAATCACACTATGGAAAAATTATAATTTTGCCCCTAAACTTTGTCATTTTTACATTTTGTTCCCTAGGCTCGTAAAATAAAATCTACTCAATTTCATCAAGATCGAAGCCTAGCTGAACCCTATACATACTTATATTAACCCATATTTTTCATCAAATCACATCTTTATTACACATTTTATAACTTTTTACAAATAGGTCCTTTTATGTATTTCTTTCAAAAATCACTTAGTAAAAGTTGTTTATTACACACCAAACTTTCATTTTCTACCATAAAACATCAAAACACATGCATGTCATACATGGATAAAATTTTAAACATGAACCCTACTTCAAAACAACAGTAGAAATAGAAAGATCGGGTGAATACGACTTCAAAAACATAAAGAGCATTAAAAACGGGGCTAGGTTGTACGTGCAATCAAGCTTGAAAGTTGAAAAAACCCTAGCTATGGTATTCTTCCAAGTTTCGGCCAAGGTTGAAGAAAGATGAGTAAATTTTGGCTTTATTTTCCCTTTTTATTCTTTTTTTAACCAAATGACCAAAATGCCATTTTTCCAAATCACTAAAATTCTCTTACCTCATGTCCATTTTTGTCAACTAACTTAACATATGGTCTAATTATCATATAAGGACATCTAATTTAAAATCTCATAGCAATTGGAAACCTTTAACATGTAGAACTCAACTTTTCCACTTATTACGATTTAGTCCTTTCAACTAAATTGAGTGTTCAAACGTCAATATTTTCAAACAAAATTTTCACAAAGTAATTCTATAAAACTGTAGACCATGAAAATGTAATAAAAACAAAATTTTCTACATAGGATTCGTGGTCCTAAAACCACTGTTTCGATTAGGCCCAAAATCAAGCTGTTACAAAAATGGCACCGTATGAGGCATTGTATGGCCGCAAGTGTTGAACTCCATTGTATTAGACAGAGATTAGTGAGAGACAGATTCATGGGATTGATTTGGTTAGAGAAACCAAAGAAAAAGTAAAGGTAAGCTGTGATTGCTTGAAAGTTACTTCAGATCGACAAAAGTCGTATGCAGATTTGAAAAGAAAAGAGATAGAATTTCAGATTGTTGATAAAGTATTTTTGAAAGTATCTCTGTGGAAGAAGATTCTGATATTTGGCCGTAAAGGCAAGTTAATTCCACGTTTCATTGGGCCATATGAGATTACTAAAAGAATAGGGCCAGTGGCATATCGGTTAGCTTTACCGACAAAGTTGAAAATGATTCATAATGTGTTTTATGTGTCGATGTTGCGATGATATCATTCTGATCCTCACATGTGATTTCCCCAACAGAGATTGAGAGTCGACTTGATATGACTTATGGTGAGGAACCGATCAAGATTTTAGCTCAGGAAGTTAAACAATTGAGAAATAAAAGTATAGCCCTAGTGAAAGTTTTGTGGCAAAGACATGGGGTCAAAGAGGCTACGTGAGAACCTGAGGAAGCTATGAGAAAGCAATACCCAAACCTACTTTCTGGTAAGATTTTCGGGGACAAAAATCCCTAACGGAGGGAGAGTTGTAACAGCCCGATTTTGGGCTTAGTCAGCACAGTGGTTTCAGGACCACAAATCTCACATATAAAAATTTATTTTTCTTATATTTTTATGGTCTACAGTTTTATGGAATGATTCTGTGAAAATTTTGCTCAAAAATTTTGATGTTTGAGCACTCAATTTAGCAAAAAGGACTAAATTATAAAAAGTACAAAACTTGAGTTCTATAAGCTAAAGGTGTCTAATTGCTATGAAATTTTAAATTAGAGGTCCTTAGATGGTAATTAGACCATTACTTAATTTAGTGGATAAAAATGGACATGGAGTAAGAGAAATTTTAGTGTTTTAAGAAAAAGGCATTTTGGTCATTTGGTAATTAAATGAATTAAAAAGAAAAAATCTTTGTCCAGCTTCTCTCCAATGGCTGAATATCCCTAAGGAAGACATATCCAAGCTCGATTGTAAGTCCGTTCTTGCTCCGTTTTTAATGCTCTTTACATTTTTGAAGTCGTTGTAACTCGATCTACCATTTCTAGCACTAATTCGAGGTATGATTAAAGTCTAGGGTTTTAACCATGTTAGAAATGTGTGTATTTTGATGGCTAATTGTAGAAAATGCATGTTTGTTGTTAGAAAAACAACTTTTGCTAAGTGAATTTCGGTAAAAATGTCAAAAATGACCTATTTATAAAAGTTACAAAAATAAGTAGTAAAAGTGTGATTAAATGCAAAATGTGGGCTGCTATGGGTAGGAAAATGGTTCGGCTAGGCTTGGGTTTTGAAGAAATTGAATACATTTCAATTTACGAGCCTAGGGACTAAATTGTAAAAATGTGAAACATTAGGGGCAAAAATGTAATTCTACCATAATATGATTTTTGGACTGAATTGAACAATGTGTGTATTAAATATGTTAAATTTGTTATTACAGATAAAGAAAAATGAGGTTCAGATCTAGATTGGGGGAAAAACAAAGTATTTGACGATTAGGTCTCATTCCTACTATTTTTGTACTGAGGTAACTCGTATGTAAATAATACATTGTTATATTTATGTTTTAAATGCTTTAACATTTTATGAATTATGATTGACTCTTTGGAAGTTTCAAAAAAGTTTCGACAAGCGAGAATTTCTTGTTGAGCCTTAGGAATAGAATAGGATACGAGTAACATGTCACTGGGAACCCATGTGTTTATATGATCCGAGTGTTGGTCTTGTACGTTCTACCTGTGGCTAGGTATGTTGGCATATGTTGCAGATACCTGACAGCTTGTGTGAGCAACACTGTGTAGCTACGTCCTGACTGACAGCTTATGTGAGCAGGCCCGTGAATAGCTCGAAAACGAGCTTAGATGTATTATGAGATGTGAGGTACCTTTGGCTACATATATGGCACATATGTGCAAGATTTTTGAGTATCCATTAATATTCTAAGTGTTCAACGGGAATGTCAAAGTTGTGAAAGACTATGATTATGTTGCGAGATGGTATAGGTATGTACGTAAAACTTATACGTAATGAGCTCGATATATGATGAAACCTTGGTAACGTTGTGGTTGAGTAATGATTATAAGATTTTAGTAAAATTCATGCCAATTTTCATTATGTAAATTGTATGTTAAATGTGTGGTTATGATGCTTATTATTTGCATAGGAACTTACTAAGATTTATAGATTACTCCCTTCCTTTCCCTTGTCTTAATGTGTCACCAAGCTAGCTCGGGGATCGGAGACTGTTGCAGATCCAGTCACACTATCAACAATTATTTTGGTACCAATGATTTCAACATTTTGAGTTATGGCATGTATAGGGGACTTGGTCATTTTGGTATGTGTCATAATTGATTTGGCCAAATGTGTTGGCTTATATTGGTTGAAAGCTCATTTTTGTATAAGGCCATTGAAATTGGCTACTACTGATATAAGTAGTTTATATGATGATGCCTTTCATGGATGTGAGAGTTTACATGATTTGAGGTGATGAGTATGTGATGTTTTGTGTATGGTAGATGGTAGCACGTGAATGATGTGTTGATGTCTTGGTTGTGGCTGATTTGGTTGTATGTAAATGTTTAGATTGGTGCTATGTTGTGTTGTGTAGGTGTGTGCATCAAAGGGTGGCAAAATGACTTGGTAAATAACCTTATTTTTGTCTACACAGGTAGGTACACAGGCGTGTGCCTAGGCCGTGTGAGACAAACGGCTTGCCCCACAAGCATGTGTTTAGGCCATGTGTCCCTTGCACCTAAATTTTGAGAAACAAAATGCTCAGAATTGAGCACACCAGTAGAGACACGAGCGTGTGTCTCAGCTGTATGGATGACACGGCCTTGGACATGGGCTTGTGTCTCAGCCGTGTGGATGGCACGGCCTTGGACAGAGGCATGTGTCCCGGGCGTGTGATGTCTGCACCTATTTTATGAAAGATCATAAATTTTAATTCGACCACTGGCCTAGCATACAGGCGTGTGACTCGGCTGTGTGTCTTCAATTTGTTCTTGGGTGACAAATAGAAAGTTACATGGGGTTTGGACACGGGCGTGTTTGACCACACAACCTACTCATATGGGCATGTCCTATATCTATACGAGCTTGTAACCCCTGTTTAGTGAAAAATTTTCTAAGTGTTGTAAAATTTTCTAAAGTTCTCGGTTTAGTCCTAAACAATTTCCAAAGCATGTTTTGGGCCTTGTAGGCTCGTATTAGGGACTTTATGATGGAATGCAAAAAGTTTTAATTTGGACGAAAATTTACGGCTCAGAAATGTATGTTTACTTGTGTTGCAGTCTGGTAATGCCTCGTCCCCTGTTCCGGCGTCGAATATAGGTAAAGGGTGTTGCATTAATATTGTATGAATTGTGTGATTGACTTTTTGGATGTGTAACACCCCCTAACCCTAAATCGTCACTGGAACAGGGTTACGGAGTATTATCGGACCTTTCAGACAAATTACGAACATCATACAAATAAATAGCATACATATTATAAAATATTAATAGTGTCCCTTTGATGGACCCTCGAGGCCCAAAATACGTGTTAGAAGTGTATCGGGACCAATTTGAGTGCTGGAAAACTTTTTCGTAAAATTTCAAAATTTTTCCTAAGTGCAGGGCTCACACGCCCGTGTAATAGGGCCGTATGAACTCAATATAACCCCTTTATAACAACCTAACCAACCCTGCAAATTTAAACCGCAATCAATCTGAAACCAATATCACAACCAATACAATTTATTTAAAAATACACCTAAATTATATAAAAAAATTTAATTTCTAAAACTTACTAAATAATCATTCAAATGTACCTATCCAAGTAAACTTAGAAAACTTCATTCAAATTCAATCCAAATTTAGTACCAAATGTGCTATATTAATGACTTTTCATTCCTCATAACCAATTTCAAAACATTATATATATTAAGATACACAACCAAAACTGCATTGACCCATATACTTAACCTCGGTACATGCCACCTTTACCGAAAGATATATACATCACCAAGTTTCTGAGGTCGGGATCAGTTCTAGATGCTGGACTAGATCGTTTGACTACTACTAACCTGTGCATAGAAAACAACCGTACGCTGAGAATGGATATACTCAGTGGTATTACTATAATTCAAATTTGCAAATCATGCAAATAAGTATACTTATTCAATTTATACTTTTATCCTTTTAATAAGTGATACATATAAAATCAATTTATTTAATAATATAGTAACCTTTCAAACTTGTATCCAATTAAATTCATACAATATTTCACTATCTCAAAATTTATTCCATTCCCACATCTCATATCAATATTTCTTTCATGTCATATATAAAATCATCCAATACAATTTATATTATCAAAATTTATTCATTTTCCTTATTAACGTGATTCAGACTTTGACGGATACACGGATCCAACCAAACACACCAATATGACACCCAGTGCCTCATCGGATAGTTTGAAGCAATAAGTTGACACCTAGTGTCTCATCGGCCATGCCGAAGTAAGTTGGTACCCAATACCTCATCGAATCTATCCGAAGTAATATATTGACACCCAGTGTCTCGTCAACTCGAGGTCGAAGTATCCCTAAACACTTCCAATCCTATGGCATGCCAAATATATCCGACTTGGCTTGACTAGTTAATAGGGTATTTATATCACTTTCCAATATCTAATTAATACACATTTCAAATAATTTCACTTCGATTCAATTCAATTCGATTCACTTTTCCAATCAATATACAATTCATATATTCACACATATTCATAATTTCATTCACTTTTATTCAATGCAATATTCATACTCACCTCAATTTCACTTACCAAATACTTTAATTAAAATTTAACAATTGATAATAAATCAATTCAAAATATAGTAATACAAACTAGAATTTTCCAGAGTTACTCCCCATCTGCTTTCTCTTTCCCCTTTTTGGCCGATGTCTCCGGCACGACGTTAGCTACAAAAAATTAAAATAATTTACAATTATTAATACAACACCAATTTATATCGAATACTTGAATTTCCTACTCAACTTTTACTATAATTCCACTTTAGTCCTAACTAAATTCATTTATATTCCTATCACAATTCATGCTTTATTTCCATTCAATTTCCTACTAAACTTAAACTTAACCAACTAATTTTCATCATAAATTCTTAATTTCAAAATTCTTGCAATTTAGCCTCTCTAGCACAAAACTTATAACTTATTTTACAATTTAATCCTTTAACCAATTCTAACTAGATATTCTATCAAATAAATCCCTAATTCATCAATTTTCCTGTCATGAACTATGTCTAAAAATCTATCAACTAACAAAATTTCAACAAAAATCCAATGATACTTTGTTTTAAGATTCCAAAAAATCAAAATTATAAGAAAAGGGACTAAATTGACTTACCAATTTAAACTTGAAGCCTTAAAACCCTAGTTTTTCCTTTTTCTTTTCTTTTTTTCGTTCTTTCTCCCTATTTCGTTTGCTTCTCTGTTTCTTTGTTCTTTCTTTTCCATTTTATGTGTTTTGTTTATTATTTAATTAATATAATATTATAATAATATAATATAATAATAATTATATATATTTTACAAGTGTATACATGTACTTATTACACATGTATATTATCATCACCATACAATTGTCAAAATTTTTATTTATTTTATACAATGATATAATATAATATAATTAATTTATTATATACTTATTTATTAAGAAAAAAAAATATAATATACATATTTTCACTAAAAAAATATCTTTGATATTTTACACTTAAACTGCCTCAATCTTTGCAATTGGCTTATTTCCCTTTTTAGTCCCTTTAGCTTTTCTTTAATCTATAATTCAACTTTCACCCTAATTGCAATTTAGTCCTTTTTCCTAATTATTCCTAATTAAGACAAATTTACCTAACCAAAACCTAATTAAACACATAACTAGCTTCGTAAATATTTTTAATAAATATTTACAAACCAGTTTTACTAAAACAGAGGCCTGATAACATACTTTTTCGATGCCCGTGAATTTTGGGTCATTACATTTATCCCCCTTAATAAATTTCATCCTCAAAATTTACCTGAAAAGAGATAGGGGTACTGAGATCTCACTGTTTCTTCTAGTTCCGAAGTTGCTTCCTCAATACTGTGACTTCTTCATAACACTTTTACCAAAAGAACCTTTTTATTTTGTAACTCTTTTACTTCTCGAGCTAATATCAGAACAGGCTTTTCCTCATAAGATAAATCAAGTCGAATTTCTATATCTTCAGTAGAAATGACATGGGAATGATCTGATCTATATCTCCGTAGCAAAGAATCATGAAAAACATCATGGATTTTCTGTAGTTTCGGAGGTAAAGCTAACCGATAAGCAATTGGCCCAATTCTTTCCACGATCTCATATGGCTCAATAAAACGAGGGCTCAGTTTTCCTTTCCAACCAAACCTTAAGATTTTCTTCCAAGGCGACACCTTAAGAAATACCTTATCACCGACAGAATACTCTATATCTCGACGCTTCAAATCTGCATATGATTTTTGTTTGTCAAAAGCTATCTTCTTAACCATTTCTTCTGTTTCTTGAATTAACTCCGGCCCAATTATTTTTCTTTCACTCAATTCCATCCAACATATAGAAGACTGACATTTTCAACCATATAGAGCCTCATACAGAGCCATTTGAATACTTGAATGGAAACTATTATTATAGACAAACTCTGCCAATGGTAAATAACATTCCCAACCTAATTCAAAATCAATGATACTGAACTTGCATGATGTTCCTGTCTATTTCTTTTGAAAATAGACTCATTCAGAATTCTAATAGTATAAATTATAACCCATAACTATTTTTGTACAATTTTCAATGATTTTCTCAAATAAGAACAGGGGATTTAAAAATCATTCTGACTCTGTCTCACAAAAATTTAAATATTTCATAATATGAAACTGTTTTGCTTACACTGTTTCTTCTATGTGAAACTAGACTCATTAAGCTTTAAGTTAATATTTTATTCAACTTATAACTCAATTTACACAATGTTTGGTGGATTTTCAAAGTCGGACTACAATTGCTGTCCAAAACTATTTTAGTGTAAATTAATGATACTAAGTTTATCACACCTTATTAATTTATTTTCACAACATTGGTTAAAATGCATATTTATACATCATAAGATAGACCTATACTCATAAGGTCATCACAAAATCATTCTCATAGTCATGAATTACTTATGTACATCTTCACCACATGTGCATTATGAACCAAAATCATTTCTCATGAGCTTGGCATACATACCTGTCTTACTCAACATGCTCATATTCATTTCTTACTAATCATACAACATGAATTGAATACACATCTCATCAATTTCATGTAAGTACCTGTACCACTCACAACACAGACATAAGCTCTATCATTTCGACTTAAACCTTAAATTTCCCGTTGAACCATTTAGAATACCATAGGATAATCACTAAGCCTCAAACATAGGGTGCGATGCCGATGCCATGTTCCAAACATGGTCTTGCACTGGCTCACATATCTAAGTCGATGCCATGTCTTAAACAGGTCTTACATTGACACATGTTAAGCCGATGCCATGTCCCAGATAGGTCTTACACCAACTTGCATATCTTGGGGCCGATGCGTGTCCCAGACATGTCTTACACTAGCTCTCGTCTCAATGCCGATGCATGTCCCAGACATGTCTTACACTGGCTCTCATAATGTGGCCGAAGCATGTCCCAAACATGTCTTACACTAGCACACATATCACCCAAATATTTTGGCATGAATATCCAATCTATTCCTAAGGTTCAATCGAGAGTTTATCATGATAATTCTCATCATACCATTACTCATAGATGCATTCAAGCCTTATATGAAAAATCAAACATTCAATGCATAATAACGATAAAGTTGTAATATTTACACACAAGTTACTTGTTTCTATGGGATATCATATTCCCTCAAACTTCTAATGTATTATATCATCACATGGATATTATTAATGTTTGGCATCACTTTCATCATACTCAATATCACCAACATATAATTCAATATAACCAAAGCAAGATAGATTTTAGGTATATTAACAATAACATGGATAACATGCTTATTTAGTTACATAGACTTACCTCGAATGCAATTTCGGATAATTATTCTATTTTAGTCTATAACCCTGTACTTATCGATTTAAGCCCAAATCTCGATTTTCTTGATCTAACATGATGAAATTCACTCATTTAATTAATACATTAATTAAGACATTCTATAATTCACAATTTGGAAAAATGACCGTTTTGCCCTAAGACTTTACAAAATTATGATTTTGCCCTTAGAATCGTAAATCTATTTTTATCGAATTTCCTCCTTTACCAAGCCTAGCCGAATTCTTTTTATAACTATAGCAACTCACAATTTCAATTATTTCACACATTTACAACTTATTTTACAACTTTACAAAATAGCCCTTTTTAGGTGTTTTCATTCAAACTTCTTTCAAAAAAGTTGTTTATTACACAACCAAGATTCATTTTCTTCTATAAACTTTTAGCCAACAACATAAATGCTCTCATGGCAAAACCCTAAGCTTTCAACCATTTTGTAAAATAGTCCCCCTCATTAGCTAGCTCATGCTACAAGGGTCCCAAAAGTGTAAAAAATCATCAAGAAAAGTCATCAAAACCACTTACTTGCAAGAGAACTAAGTGGATAAAATTTTAGGCTCTTAAAACCCCCTTGTTTGCTTCCATTTTCAGTGGATGAAGAAGAAAGATGAAAAGATGACATCTTTTTCCTTTTTGTTTTATTTTAATACCAAAGAAGCCACCTAATACCCACCAATTTTGACTTTTCAATTTCTTTCTCTCTACGGTCGGCCAAGCACATTTTTAGGGTCTATTTTCACTTTAAACACCCCAAATTTTGGTTCTCTAGCTATTTAACATATTTAGCTAGCAAAACAAAAATTTTTCCCTTTATATGATTTAGTCTTTTTTCGCAATTAGGCATAAAATCGCTAAAATTATTTTACCAAAATTTTTACGCACTAATATAATCATGCTATAACACATAAAATAACATTAAAGATAATTTTACCGGCCCAGGAATAGTGGTTCTGAAACCACTATTTTGACTAGGCCCAAAATTGGGCTGTTACAAAAATTAAACAATTATATCAGCATCCAAATCCTAACTCAGTTTTGACTCAACAGTGGCATGTACCTCTAGACACAATTACGAGCTCAATTTAGTCTGAGAATCAGCTAAACCTGAATAGCTTTGATACCAATAAATGTAGCACCTCCTAACCCTAAATCATCGCTAGAATAGGGTTATGGAACATTACTAGACCATTCAGACAAATTACGAACATCATACAAATAAATAGCATACATATTATAAAATATTAATAGTGTCCCTTTAATGGACCCTCGAGGCCCAAAATACGTATTAGAAGTGTATCGGGACCAATTTGAGTGCTCAAAAACTATTTTGTAAAATTCCAAAATTCTTCCTAAGTGCAGGGCTCACACGCTTGTGTAATGGGGCCGTATGAACTCAGTATAACCCCTTTATAACAACCTAACCAACCCTACAAATTTAAACCGCAATCAATCTGAAACCAATATCACAACCAATACAATTTATTTACAAATACACCTAAATTATATAAAATTTTAATCTCTAAAACTTACTAAATAATCATTCATATGTATCTATCTAAGTAAACTTAAAAACTTCATTCAAATTCAATCCAAATTTAGTACCAAATGTGCTATATTAATGACTTATCATTCCTCATAACCAATTTCAAAACATTATATATATTAAGATACACAAACAAAACTACATTGGCCCATATACTTAACCTTGGTACATGCCACCTTTACCAAAAGATATATACATCCCTAAGTTTTTGAGGTCAGGATCGGTTCTGGATGCTAAACTGGATCATTTGACTTCTACTAACCTGCGCACGACCGTACGCTGAGTATGGATATACTCAATGGTATTACTATAATTCAAATTTGTGAATCAGGCAAATAAGTATACTTATTTGATTTATGCTTTTATCCTTTTAATAACTGATACATATTAAATCAATTTATTAAATAATAATAGTAACTTTTCAAACTTGTATCCAATTGAATTCATACAATATTTCACTATCTTAAAATTCATTCCATTCCCACATCTCATGTTAGTATTTCTTTCATTTCATATATAAAACCATTCAATACAATTTATATTATCAAAATTTATTCATTTTCCCCTCTTAACGTGATTCAGATTTTGGCGGATACATGGATCCAGCCAAACAAACCAATATGGCACCTAATGCCTTATCGAATAGTTCAAAGCAATAAGTTGACACCCAGTGTCTCATCGGCCATGCTGAAGTAAGTTGGTACCCAGTACCTCATTGAATCTATCTGAAGTAACATAATGACACCCAGTGTCTTGTCGACTCGAGGTCGAAGTATCCCTGAACACTTCCAATCCTATGGCATGCCAACTATATCCGACTTAGCCCGACTAGTTAATAGGGTATTTATATCACTTTTCAATATCTAATCAATACACATTTCAAATAATTTCACTTTGATTCAATTCAATTTGATTCACTTTTCCAATCAATATACAATTCATATATTCACACATATTCATAATTTCATTCACTTTTATTCAATGCAATTGTAACACCCCTAACCCGTAACCATTGCCGGAATAGGTTAAGAGGCATTTCCAGACTCGTAACTCAGATCAGAACAGTCCAACATCAAATATCATCCCATTTTAATAAATTCAAGTCATTCATATTCAATATGAATTTAAACCGAGCATACAAAGTCTAAATCATGCATTCAGGACCAAATCGATAACATATGAAAGTTTCAGAACTTAGAAATTTTTTCAACATTTCAAAGGTCACATGCTTGTGTGAACAGGCCGTGTGCCTCACACGGCATTAGACATGCCCGTGTGTCTAAATCATGGCAAAACAGGGCATACATACTGACTTGTCCACACAGCCACAAGACATGCCCGTGTGCGAGGCCGTGTGAAAATTAAGGAGGCTACTGACTTGGCCACACGGCCGACCACACGCCCGTGTGCCACGCACGACCAATAGACTATGTGTCTAGGCCGTGTCAAAACTGGAGGGTATACTGACTTTAATTCGTAGGGTACCCTAGGGGACACACGGCCGTGTAACGTGACAGTGTGTCGCACACGGCTAAGACACACGCCCGTGTCTCTACTCGTGTGGACAGAAATAAGCCATTTGAATAGCCAACTTGCCACCCCAAATGGGTCAATCCTACAAGCAATAAAACAAGCATATTTTCACACCAATTTCAGCCAATCTCAATAACAAAACGTACATTATTCATGACTTTACATTATCAGCAAACTCCAATCTCAATTCACCAATCAATTCATACCAAAACTTAAACTAAAACCATACCTAAACATATGTTCAATACATAATTCAATCACATGCTCAAACTTACCAAAACTTCTCAACATTGACCATTTCTTTTGGTCTTTCAAAACATACCATATAATTTATACAACATTTCCCACCATAAGTTCAAACATAAGTTAGCCATATCACATGGCATAATATATATACATTGCAAAACATAACCAAAGTACTTCTAACCTATACATGCCATACTTTACTATATACATTTTCAAAAGGTACCAAAATGAGTTTTGATAGTATAGTGACGATCCTCAACGATCCCGAGCTCATAGTAGCTTCGATATCTATGAAACAATGCAAACACACACAAAGTAAGCTTTCAAAAGCTTATTAAGCTCATACCAAATATAATCAATAGTTTATAAAACATAAAACATTAACACATAAGTACTTATTCATTCTCAATTTGTAACAGTCCTGTTTAGACCCTAGTCAGAATAGTGGTTTTGGGACCACAAATTCGAGCTAAAAATATTTAAATATTATTTTTCGTGTTTATGATATGTGAATGAGCATGTGTGAAAGTCTCATATGAAAATTTAATCGTTTGTGTGCTTAATTTGATAGAAGGACCCAATCGCGTAAAATGTAAAAGTTGCTTGCTAATTTGTTAAAAGTGCATATTTGTCTTGGCTTTGTAAATGAGAGGTTCTTTTGTGGATATTTGACCATTGGAAGTTTGAATGGTCATAAAAGGGCATGTGTCAGGTGAATGAATAATTTTATAACAAAGGGCAAAATTGTCATTTAGTTAATATGTTAATATTAATAAAACAAAAACATGAAAACATGTTATTTTGGTGTTTATCTTGCCGAAAATCACAAGAAAAAAAATAAAACTAACCTAGAGTTTAGCCATTAAAGGGCTTAATTGAGGTATGTTTTTATTTCGATTTTTGATGATTTCTACGTTTTTGTGATCGTTGTTAAGTGTTCTAGCTAGCCCATGCTTAAATTCATGAAATTTTTGATGATTTGATGAGATTCAATTGATGAATTCATGGGTTTTGTGATGTTATATGATGAAATATGAAAGTTTGGAATTGGATTTACATGTTTTGTCTTTGGATTTTTTTATGAAATTGAGTAATTTAGGCTAAATGGTAAAAATATTATTTTGAGGGACTAAAATATGAAATAAATGAAATGTGGAGGCTTATATGAACACTATGAATATTCGGCTAGGTGTAACATCCCAAAATAGTGCCTAGTCAGAATAGTGGTTTCGGGACCACAAATTCGACGTTAAAATATTTATTTTATGAATGTTATGAGGTTTAGAATATGAGGATATGTTTACATTAGAGTTTCATGAAGAAATTTTAAGTGTAAGATGTTCAATTGGGAATTAGGGACCAAATTGAATAAATTTCAATACATGGGTATTAGAAGCAATTTATATGAAATTGCTTTGGATTATAAATTAGAGGTCCTTAAATAGTAATTTGACCAAGTTCTAGAAATTTGGACAAAAAGGGGCTTGCGTGGATGAATTTTTAAAGAAAGGGGTTTAAGGGCATTTTGGTCATTTGCCATTTTAATGAATTAAAAAGGGGAAAAAGAAGCAAAAATCAGCCATCTTCTTCCCCCATAGCAGCCAAAATTTTGAGCCCTCAATAGTTAGGGTTACTTTAATTTTCAAGCTCAATAGTAAGTGTTCTCAAGCCCTATTTTTAATGTTCTTTGTATTTTTTAGATCCCGATAGCTTGTTCTTTCCATTTCTACCCATATTTCATGCTAGGGTTCACGTTTAAAAATTTACCCATGCATGACATGCTTGTATTTTGATTGTTCATAGAGGAATATTATGATGTGTGTTAAACATCTTTTTCTAGCTGATTTTCATGAGAAACCCTTATAGGGACCATTTTGTGAAAGTTTAAAATGTGTAATAGAAATGTGAAACCAATGGGAGATGTGAGTTACCATAGGAGAGAAAAATGTTTGGCTAGGCTTGGGTAAGGTAGAACTTGCATGAGTTTCATTATAAGAGCCTAGAGACTAAATCGTAAAAACATGAAAGGCTAGGGGCAAAATGGTCATTTTGACCGGGGTAGAATTTAGATCTGAAATGGATAAAAGGAGTGGTTAATAATCTATTCTTATTGTTATAGACCTCGAGGAACAAATTTCGGAGGTCGATCGAGGGAAACAGGAGGTTTCGGAGTGATCGAAACATTAAACAAAACAAATACCAAGTAAGTTTGGATAACTTAAAGTAAACACATAATATGGTCAATTATATATTTTAGTAAATGTATGAAAAATTGTATTTGGTTAAAATATGTAAATGTATGAAATGATATTGGATAATGATATGTTGATAAATGTCTCAGTTGAAGTTGAGTGGGGGATCCGATGGATGAACCATGATTCACATGAATAATGAGATCCTGCATGTGTTGCAGTAAGGATTTAGCCTGGACGGGTAATCCGTTGATCTCATTTGTAAAAATAATCTAGCTCGGACGGGTGTTCCTTCTGAATGATTGAGCCTCCCGAAGAATAAGTGTGCATAGTGGATTCAGCCCGGACGGGTAATCCAAATAGGGTCTGAATTTAGCCTGGACTGGTAATTTATATCCTAGCTCAATAAGGATGTTTGCCATGAATGGGATTTAGCCTGGACTGGTAATCTCGGCATTACCTTATGAGTTCCTGAATGGGGGATTTAGCCTGGACTGGTAATCTCACCATAAAAATGTGAGGTTCGCGGGAGTGCATACCTGATATGATCATTCATACGAATTGACGGTTAATGGGCACTCCATCGAGATTTCCTATATACTCAACGAGACTAATATGATATACATGTATAAGATGAAATGTGAAATGATGAGCTCATCTAAGTTAAATTTCATGGTATTATTGACATATATATATATCTAACTCATCGATTGAGTGTATGACCAGGAAAAGCATTTTATGCTAATTGAGTTTACTAACCAAATATGGTTGAATGCTTAATTACCTGGTAAGTTTACTTTCCGATTATTCGAGCTTATTAAGCATATAAATGCTTACTCCTCTCCTTTCCCTACATTTTCAGAGCTCAAGGACTCATAAGGCTTGAAGGACGGTTGGAGATTTCAACACACTGTTTATCCAATATTGAGGCAAATTTTGCTATCATTATTCAAACTACTAAGGAACATTATGGCACGTGCAAACCAATGATATGAGGTTTCCATGCAATAAGGTTTTATGAAGTCAATTCATAAGTATTAAATGAATATTGCTTGTTAATTTATATCTAATAGGTATGAGGGTGTAAAAATAATGACCAAGGGTTTGGAAAATAGCCTAATAGGGTCCATATGGTGGGACACACAGGCATGTGTCTTGGTCGTGTGTGACACATGGGCCACTCGCATGGGTGTGTGGTATGGCCATGTGTCCCCTGCACTTAAAAATTTAAGTTAGCATCAAGCACGGGCTAGAGACACGAGCGTGTGTCTTGGCCGTGTTATTTTAACAGATTGCTCAAGTCATGGGCACGGGGTGAACCCACAAGCGTGTGCTATGGCCGTGTCTATAAGTCAGTGTTGCCCACGGTTTAGAGGCGTGGGCGTGTTTCCTCTACCCATGGGTGTGTGTAAACCCCTACACGGGCGTGTGGGGTATTATTCAAAGAATTCATGCCGAATGTCCGATATTGTTCTAAATTATTCTTGATATCAAATAAAGGCCTCGTAGGCCCATGCAAGTAAATTGATTTCAGGTTGAAACGAAATTTTATGGCCTGTATTTTCTGGTTCTGCCTGCATATCTGTCCGGTAACGCCGCGTACTTGTCCCCGGGCATGGGTAGGGTAAGGGGTGTTACATTTAGTGGTATCAGAGCTACGATTTATTCAGTTTTAGGACTACTGTAGAGTATGTTAAAGTTTGCTATACATGCCAATGTTCGAATGTTGATAGTGTGATATCTCCTAATTTTCTATATTGTTTTAAAATATAGTAAATGTCCTCCAACCAAGCACAAGATGAGTCTGAGGGAGCCGAGAGCCATGCTCCAGCTTTTGTATGCAAACTACTTCTGGTAGTAGTAGAAGGCCTATACCTGA
This sequence comes from Gossypium anomalum, assembly GCA_025698475.1. Classification (NCBI taxonomy): domain Eukaryota; kingdom Viridiplantae; phylum Streptophyta; class Magnoliopsida; order Malvales; family Malvaceae; genus Gossypium; species Gossypium anomalum. The sequence goes on along the minus strand of CM046968.1, from coordinate 24,551,114 downwards.
AGGCCGAGAAGAGGCTCGGGCTGCCTTCTTTGATATGATGGATGAGTGGTTTAGAGATTATTTGAGAAATCGCCCCAATATACCGCGACCTCCCCCGCCCCCTAACCAACCTGATGCCGATGTGCCACGAGGTGTGGTACCAGTAAGAACTATTAAGGCCCCCATAGATAAGCTTAGAAAGTATGGAGCCAAGGAATTCAGTGCTAAAGTAGATGATGACGCTGAAAGAGCCGAGTTTTGGCTCGAAAATACTAGCGAGTACTAGATGAATTGTCATGCACACTCGAGGAATGTTTAAAGTGTGCTGTATCTCTCCTGAAGGATACTGCATACCATTGGTGGAAAATAGTATCCTCGGTAGTGCCAAAAGAGGCTATCACTTGAGATTTCTTTTAGGCAGAGTTTAGGAAGAAACATATTAGCCAAAGGTTTTTAGACTCGAAGCGAAAGGAGTTCCTGAAGCTCAAACAGGGGAACAAGCCGGTACCAGAATATGAGAGGGAGTTCATACGGCTAAGTCAGTACGCATCCGAATGGGTCCAAACTAAAAAAGAAACGTGTAAACGCTTCGAGGAAGGCTTGAGCGAGGATATCAGGCTGTTGATTGGAATTCTTGAAATACGGGAATTTACTGCATTGGTCGATCGAGCTAAGAAGGCCGAGGAACTTAGTAATGAAAGAAAAAAAAAAGAAAAGCTCGAGTTAAGAGCAAGAGGTCCAGTAGCAAGATGCTTTCATTTTCCATGAAGAAGGCAAGGAGTCAGCACTAACGCTCTACTTCATCGGTGGGATATTCGAGTAGAGCGAGAGGTTCTAAACGACAGAGTCAGAAGTCCTCCTCCCCAAAGGCGACTAGTGTGGGGAGTGTAGAAGATTAAAAGCAAAAGTGTAAGAGCTGTAACAAATTTTACTTAGGAGAGTGCCGAATGAAGAGCGACGCTTTTTTTCGATGCGGTTCTTTTGACCACTTCCTCAAAGACTGCCTGGAAAGAAATGAATGGGAAGCGGGATCAACCCCAAAATCAAGTACTCCTGTTTCACGTGGTAAACCTCCGAGACATCCGGGGAATATTAGTGGTAGTCAAGCTGCAACTAAGAATGCTACAAAATCTGAGGCTCGAGCTCTGGCAAGGACGTATGCGATACGCGCTCAAGATGAAGCTTCTGCTCCCGATGTCATCACGGGTACTTTTTCCCTTTTCAATACGTGTGTTATTGCTTTAATTGACCCAGGGTCGACACATTCATACATATGCATGAGATTGATATCTAGGATGAATTTACCGGTTGAATCTACAGAGTTTAGTATTAAAGTGTCGAGCCCACTAGGTAGATCTGTGATGGTTGATAAAATCTGTAAGAATTGTCCTTTGACGATTTAGGGTCATTATTTTCCGGCTAACCTTATGTTGTTACCATTTGACGAATTTGATGTAATACTTGTTATGGATTGGTTAGCCTTGCATGATGTAATAGTAAATTGTAGTAATAAGTATATTAAGTTGAAGTGCTCGAGTGGTGAAATTTTACGGGTTGATTCAAGAGATTTGAGTACGCCACCAGTGGTAATCACAGCAATGGTTGCCCGAAGATATATAAGGAAAGGGTATGAAGCTTATCTTGCATTCGTGTTGAACACAAAGGAAATAGAGTTGAAGATTGAGTCTGTGCCGATAGTATGCAAATATCCAGATGTATTCCCAGAAGAATTACCCGGATTACCTCCTGAAAGGGAAATAGAATTTGATATTGAATTGGTGCCAGGACAATTCCCATTTCTATTGCTCTGTATAGAATGGTGCCAACCGAGCTGAAAGAGTTAAAAGTACAGTTACAAGAGTTAATGGATAAAGGATTTACAAGGCCGAGTTTTTCACCTTGGGGTGCCCCCGTACTTTTTGTAAAGAAGAAAGATGGTTCGATGAGATTATGTATTGATTATCGACAACTTAATAAGGTAACTGTCAAAAATAAGTATCCTTTGCCAAGGATTGATGATTTATTTGACCAGTTGAGAGGAGCCACCGTATTTACCAAGATAGACTTGAGGTCTGGTTATTATCAGCTGCGGGTTAAAGAGTTGGATGTACCTAAGATAGCTTTCAGAACGAGGTACGGACATTATGAGTTCCTTGTCATGCCATTTGGACTGACTAATGCACCAGCCATATTCATGGATCTTATGAATAGGATTTTTCGGCCATATTTGGATAATTTCGTTGTTGTGTTCATTGACGACATTTTAATTTACTCTAAAGATGAGACCGAGCACGCAACGCACTTGAGGATTGTATTGCAAACTTTGCGAGAAAAATAGTTGTATGCTAAGTTTAGTAAGAGTGAGTTTTGGCTCCAAGAAATTGGATTTTTGGGTCACATTGTTTCGGGTGAAGGCATTCGAGTTGATCCAAGTAAGATCTCTACTATTGTAGAATAGAATCCGCCTAGAAATGTAACCGAGGTTAGAAGCTTTTTGGGCTTAGTCGGTTATTATCGAAGGTTTGTGAAAGGATTCTCCGTAATAGTGACCCCAATGACGAGATTGCTACAGAAAGATGTTAAGTTCAAATGGACAGAGAAATGTCAAAAGAGTTCCGAAAAGTTGAAGACAATGCTGACTGAAACTCCTGTCTTAGTATTGCCTGAACTGGGAAAGGAATTTGTGGTCTACAGTGATGCATCCTTGAATGGATTAGGTTGTGTGCTTATGTAAGATGGCAAGGTGATAGCATATGCTTCACGATAGTTAAAGCCGCACGAGAAGAATTATCTGACACACGACTTAGAGCTTGCCACCATCGTTTTTGCTTTGAGTATTTGGGGGCATTACTTATATGGCGAGACTTGTCATATTTTCACAGACCACAAAAGTTTGAAATACTTGATGACTCGGAAAAAATTAAATCTAAGACACGGAGATGGTTAGAACTAATTAAAGACTACGATTTGGTTATTGATTATCACCCGGGAAAGGCGAATGTAGTCACCGATGCGTTGAGTAGGAAATCCTTGTTTATACTAAAGGCCATAGATGCTCGACTGGCATTGCTTGATGATGGTTTGATCTTGGCAGAGATAGAAGCTAGACCGACATTCCTTCAAGAAATTCATAGTGCTCAGTACAATGACAGTGAATTGCAGGCAAAAAGGACTCAATGTGAGTCGGATATTGAGTCTGATTTTTGAATTGGTTCTGATAGATGTTTGATGTTCAGAAATAGGGTTTGTGTACCCAAGAGTAGAGAGCTTATTCAGAGAATTTTGCAAGAAGCGCATAGTAGCCGTTTGTCAATTCACCCAGGAAGTACTAAGATGTACAACGATTTGAAAAAGATACTGGTGGAGCGGCATGAAAAAGGATATTTCTAAATTCGTATCGAAATGCCTAGTATGTCACCAAGTTAAAGCTGAACATCAAGTAACTTCAGGTTTGTTACAGCCTATAATGGTCTCCGAATGGAAATGGGACAGAATCACTATAGATTTTGTAACAGGGTTGCCGTTGACTCCGATAAAGAAAGATGCCATATGGGTCATAGTAGATAAATTGACAAAGTCGGCTCATTTTATTCCGGTAAGAACAAATTTTTCCCTTGATAAGTTAGCTGACTTGTACATTTCTGAGATAGTGAGACTACATGGAGTACCACTGTCGATCATTTCAAATAGAGACCTGAGGTTTACATCGAGATTCTGGAAGAAGTTACAAGAAGCCTTGGGTACGAAGTTGAGTTTTAGTACAGCTTTTCATCCTTAAATAGATGGTCTGTCTGAGAGGATGATTTAGATTCTTGAGGATATGTTGCGTTGTTGCGTCCTCGAATTTTAAGGTAGCTGGGAAAAATATTTGCCGTTGGTAGAATTAGCCTATAACAACAGCTTTCAAACGAGTCTGAAAATGGCACCTTATGAGGCCTTGTATGGCAGAAGGTGCAGAACTCTGTTGTACTAGACAGAACTCAAGGAAAACCAGATTCATGGAGTTGATGTGATTAAAGAGACCGAAGAGAAGGTTAAAGTGACATGTGACTGTCTAAAAGCGACATCGGATAGGCAAAAGTCATATGATGATCTGAAGAGAAAAGAAATCGAGGTTCAAGTTTGAGATAAAGTATTCTTGAAAGTGTCCCCATGGAAAAAGGTGTTAAGATTTGGTTGAAAAGGCAAACTGAGTCTGTGATTTATCGGACCATACTAGATCACCGAAAGAGTTGGACCTTGAGCTTATCGTTTAGCATTGCCTCCTGAGTTAGAGAAGATTCATGATGTATTTTATGTATCTATGCTAAGGAGGTACCGATCAGACCCCTCCCATGTAATTTCACCGATGGAGATTGAGATTAGACCGGACATGACCTATGGTGAGGAACCGGTTAAAATATTAGCTCGTGAAGTTAAACAATTGAGAAACAAAAATGTGGCTCTAGTAAAAGTTCTATGACATTGACATGGCGTGGAAGAAGCTACATGGGAGCCGGAAGAAACCATGAGAAGTCAATATCCGAACTTGTTTGCTGGTTAGACTTTCGAGGACGAAAGTCCCTAAGGGGGGAGAAATGTAACATCCCAAAATAGGGCCTAGTCAGAATAGTGGTTTCGGGACCACAAATCTAACGTTAAAATATTTATTTTATGAATGTTATGAGGTTTAGAACATGAGGATATGTTTAGAGTTTCATGAAGAAATTTTAAGTGTATGATGTTCAATTGGGAATTAGGGACCAAATTGAATAAATTTCAATACATGGGTTTTAGAAGCAATTTATATGAAATTACTTTGGATTATGAATTAGAGGTCCTTAAATAGTAATTTGACCAAGTTATAGAAATTTGGACAAAAATGGGCTTGCATGGATGAATTTTTAAAGAAAGGGGTTTAAGGGCATTTTGGTCATTTGCCATTTTAATGAATTAAAAAGGGGAGAAATAAGCAAAAATCAGCCATCTTCTTCTCCCACAGCTGCCGAAATTTTGAGCCCACTATAGTTAGGGTTTATTCAATTTTCAAGCTCCATAGTAAGTGCTCTTAAGCCCCATTTTTTTTTTTTTTGTATTTTTGAGATCCCGATAGCTTGTTCTTTCCATTTTTACCCATATTTCATGCTAGGGTTCATGTTTAAAAATTTACCCATGCATGACATGCTTGTATTTTGATGGTTCATGGAGGAATATTAAAGGATGATGTGTGTTAAACATTTTTTTCTCGGTGATTTTCTTGAGAAACCCTTATAGGGACCATTTTGTGAAAGTTTAAAATGTGTGGTAGAAATGTGAAACCAATGGGAGATGTGAGTTACCATAGGAGATAAAAATGTTTGGCTAGGCTTGGTAAGGTAGAAATTGCATGAGTTTCATTATACGAGCCTAGGGACTAAATCGTAAAAACATGAAAGGCTAGGGGCAAATTGGTCATTTTGACTGGGGGTGGAATTTAGATCTGAAATGGATAAAATGAGTGGTTAATAATCTATTCTTATTGTTATAGACCCCAAGGAATAAATTCCAGAGGTCGATTGAGGGAAACAAAAGGTTTCGGAGTGATTGAAACATTAAACAAAACAAATACCAGGTAAGTTCGGATAACTTAAAGTAAACACATAATATGGTCAATTATATATTTTAGTAAATGTATGATAAATTGTATTTGGTTAAAATATGTAAATGTATGAAATGCTATTGGATAATGATATGTTGATAAATGTCTCGGTTGAAGTTGAGTGGGGAATCCGATGGATGAACCATGATTCACATGAATAATGAGATCCTGCATGTGTTGTAGTAAGGATTTAGCCCGGACGGAATCCGTTGATCACATTTATAAAAAGGATCTAGCCCGGATGGGTGTTCTTTCTAAATGATTGAGCCTCCCGAAGAATAAATGTGCATAATGGATTTAGCCCGAATGGGTAATCCAAATAGGGTCTGAATTTAGCCTAGACTGGTAATTTAGATCCTAGCTCAATAAGGATGTTTGCCATGAATGGGATTTAGCCTGGACTGGTAATCCCGCCATAAAAATGTGAGGTTCGCGGAAGTGCATACCTGATATGATCATTCATACGAATTGACGATTAATAGGCACTCCATTGGGATTTCCTATATACTCAACGAGACTAATATGATATACACGTATAAGATGAAATGTGAAATAATGAGCTCATCTAAGTTAAATTCCATGGTATTATTGACATACATATATATCTAACTCATCGATTGAGTGTATGACTAGGAAAAGCATTTTATGCTAATTGAGTTTACTAACCAAATATGGTTGAATGCTTAATTACCTGGTAAGTTTACTTTCCAGTTATTCGAGCTTACCAAGCATGTAAATGCTTACTCCTCTCCATTCCCTACTTTTTTAGAGCTCAAGGACTCATAAGGCTTGAAGGATGGTTGGAGATTTCAACACACTATCAACTAGGTCCGCTTTGGTATATGAATATTTTCATTTTGTTAATTGGAATGTATCGGTGTTTTTGAGTTATTTTGTTAAATGCCAATTGGCTAACCAATGTAAAGGCTTGGATATCTTGTTATACATTTTGTGATGGCCTTGATATATGGTCTTTTGGGGTGTGGTATGTTATCCTACCAATCATGATAAACAAATTGTTGAATGCTTATGTATATGTCATAATGTAGACATATTTGTGAAATGTGACCAATTCATCGGAATTGGGAGGATCATAATTGGCAATGAGTAAACGTCGAGCCAAATTCAATCTTGAGGCAAATTTTGCTATCATTTCTCAAACTACTAAGGAACATTATGGCATGTGCAAACCAATATGAGGTTTCCATGCAATAAGGTTTTATGAAGTCAATTCATAAGTATTAAGTGAATATTGCTTGTTAATTCATATCTAATAGGTATGAGGGTGTAAAAAGGGTGACCAAGGGTTTGGAAAATAGCCTAATAGGGTCTATATGGTGGGACACATGGGCGTGTGTCTTGGCCGTGTGTGACACACGGGCCACTCACATGGGTGTATGGTATGGCCGTGCATCCCCTGCACCTAAAATTTTAAGTTAGCATCAAGCACGGGCTAGAGACACGGGCGTGTGTCTTGGCCATGTTATTTTAACAAATTGCTGAAGTCATGGGCATGGGGTGAACCCACGGGTGTGTGCCATGGCCGTTTCTATAAGTCAGTGTTGCCCACGATTTAGGGGCATGAGCGTGTTTCCTCTACCCACGGGCATGTGTAAACCCCTATACGGGCGTGTGAGTATTATTCGAAGAATTCATGTCGAATGTCTGATATTGTTCCGAATTATTCTTGGTATCAAATAAAGGCCTCGTAGGCCCATGCAAGTAAATCAATTTAAGGTTGAAACAAAATTTTACGGCCCGTATTTTCTGGTTCTGCCTGCATATCTGTCTGGTAACGCCTCGTACTTGTCCCCGGGCATGGGTACGGGTAAAGGGTGTTACACTAGGCTTGTGTGCAAAGAAATTTTGTGTATTTTGTGATTTTGTGAACTAAGGACTAAAGTGTCGAAATGTGAAAATGTGAGGGCTAGTTTGCAAAATGCCCTAATTGTGTATATATGGATTGTTTTGAATGATTTGGTGAATAAAAGGGTTAATTTTGAATACATATAGATCAAGAAAATAGGAATTCATATTTAGACAGAGGGAAGTCGAAGATTATAGAGTAGATGATCTGAGTCGACAATTTCGAATACGAGGTAAATTCGTACGTAAAATATGATGTTACAAGTATGTTTTGATGCTTTGATTATACATAGATTGTATATATTTGGTTTGGATGAATACAATGATAAATTAATGGTATTTGGCACTAAGTGTGCGATTTAAACTAGCTTCGGCTATATGAGGCACTAAGTGTGCGATACCGAGACAGCTTCGGTTAATTTAGATGGCACTAAGTGTGCGAAATTATTATAGCTTCATCTAACCTTTAAGACACTAAGTGTGCAGATGGTTATAGCATGAAAAATCTTTGGAAGGTTTAAAATATCCTAGCGAGAGGTGAGAATGAAAATGAATGAATACAGGAAGGTTCAGGTACGTATAATACCTATGTGGTAGATCGTATTATGTATATAAATTTTATTGAAATGGTATAAACATGTGGATGGTGTTGGTATAAATTGGATAGATGATTTGAGAATTTATAAATACTTATGTGTTGATGTTTTATAATTTATACTCTGTTGATGATTTTTAGTACGAGCTTACTAAGCTTTTGAAAGCTTACTTTGTGTGTATTTGCATTACTTTATAGATATTGAAGCTACTGTGAGCTCGGGGATCGTCAAGGATAGACACGACACTATTGAACCTCATTTTGGTACTTTTGAAAATGTATATTTTGAAGTATGGCATGTATAGGATAGTAGTTGTAGGATTATGTTTTGTGATGTATATATTTTTAGCCATGTGATATGGCTAGTTTGTGTTTGATCCAATAGTTGATAATGGCTTATGGTATGTGATGTTAATGTGCAATTGTGGTATGTTTTAGTCGGTCAAAAGAAATGGTAAATGTCGATAAGTTTTGGTAAGTTTTAGCATGAGATTGAATGATGTATGGAAAGAAATGCTTTGATATGCTTTTGATATATGTTTTGACAAAGATTAGTAAGGCTTATGAGTATGGATTTGGGTGACTATTATATGAGATGAATGGCTTATGTTTTGGTGTGGAATTTAGCTGAATTGGTTGTGCAAATATGCTTGTTTCTTTGCTTGTAGGTTGACCCAATTTGGGGTGGAAAATTGGCTATTCAAATAGCCTATTTTTGTCCACACGGGCAGAGACACGGGCGTGTGTCTCAGCCGTGTGTGACACACGATCACGTTACATTGCCGTGTGTCCCCTGGGGTACCCTACAAATTAAAGGCAGTGTACCCTCTAGTTTTGACACGACCTAGACACACGGGCGTGCCTATTGGTCATGTGTGGCACACGGGTTGACACATGAGCGTGTGGTCGGCCGTGTAGCCAAGTCAATAGCCTCCCTAATTTTCACACGGCTTGGCACACGGGCGTGTCTTGTGGTCGTGTGGACAAGTCAGTATGTATGCCTTGTTTTGCCACGGCTTAGACACACGAGCGTGTCTAAGGCTGTGTGAGGCACACGGCCTGTTCACACGGGCGTGTGACCTTTGAAAAGTTGAAATTTTTTATAAGTTCTAAAACTTTTATATGTTATCGTTTTGGTCCCGAATGCATGTTTTAGTATCGTATGCTCGATTTTATGTTCTTAACGAATGTGAATGAATGACATTTGCTGTAATGAGTTGATATTTGATATTCGATTGTTTTGAACTATGTTACGGGTTAGGTAATGCCTCTTAACCTATTCTAGCGACGGTTACAGGTTAGGGGTGTTACACAATTCATCTATTTATACCAATTCAATGACCTTCAGATACAAAATATCATCTACCAGATAGGTATCGTACATACTTGAACCTTCCCGTATACTTGAACCTTCCCGTATTTATTCATTTTCATTCTCATCTCTCGTTCGAATATTTTAAGATTTTCTGAAGATTATTCATGCTATAAACATCCGTACACTTAGTGCTTTAAGGATTAGCCGAAGCTAGAATGATTCCGCACACTTAGTGCCATCTCAATTAATCGAAGCTATCTCGGTATCACACACTTAGTGCCTCATATAGCTGAAGTTATTTTGAATCGCACACTTAGTGCCAAATACAGTTGATTTGTCATTGTATTCAACAATAATCAAATATATATGCAATCTATGTATAATCAAAACATAAAAATATACTCGTAACATCATGTTTTACGTACGAACTTACCTCGTACTCGGAATGGTCGATTCGGATTGTCTACTCTATATCCTTCGACTTCCCTCGGTCTAAATCCGAATTCCTCTTTTCTTGATCTATATGTATTCAAAATTAACTCATTTAATTACCAATACATTCAATTTAATACACAAACACATCTTTGGGCCTTTTTGCACTTTAGCCCCTAAATTTACACATTTTGACGTTTTAGTCCTTATTACACAAAACACCAAATACACATAATTTCCTTTTACACGTATTAGGCCGAATACTCACTTAGCTCATACAAACCCATACATTTCATTTATTTCACATTTTAGTCCCTTAATTTCTCATTTTTACAATTTAATCCCTAATATGCATTTTTACTTAAAATCACTTTACAAAACATATATATCAAGTACTAAGCTTTCAAAATTCATCATTTAACATCACAAACTCATGAATTAATCAATGGCATCTCATCAAATCATCAACAATTTCATGAATTTAAGTATGGGCTAGCTAGAACAGTTAACAACGATCACAAAAACGTAAAAATCATCAAAAACCGAATCAAAAACATACCTCAATCAAAGCTTTCAATGGTCGAATGTTAAGAAACTTAAAACCCCATTTCTTTCTTCAAAATTTCGACAAGGATGATGATAATGGACAAATTTTATGTATTTGTTTTATTAAATCAACATTTATTTATCAATTTACTAATATAACCTTTTTAATTTCATTCAAAATCCATTAACTCATGTCCGTACTTGTCCATGCATTAATTAAATGGTCCAATTGCATCATAAGGACTTCATACTTAAAAAGCCATGTTAATTCAACACTTTAACAAATAGCAGACAACTTTTACATTTTATGTGATTAAGTCCTTTTTATCAAATCGAGCACACAAACATTCAAATTTTCATACGATACTTTCACACATGCTAATTCACATATCACAAGCACGGAAAATAATATTTAAATATTTTTTTGACTAGGATTTGTGGTCCCGAAACCACTACTCCGACTAGGGCCTAAACTGGACTATTACAACAATATTCATACTCACCTCAATTTCACTTACGAAATACTTTAATTAAAATTTAATAATTGATAATAAATAAATTCAAGTTATAGTAATACAAACCAGAATTTTCCCGAGTTACTCCCCGTCTGCGCCCTCTTTCCCCTTTTTGGCTGATGTCTCTGGCACGAAGTTAGCTACGAAAAATTAAAATAATTTACAATTATTAATACAACACCAATTTAAATCTAATACTTGAATTTCCTACTCAACTTTTACTATAATTTCATTTTAGTCCTAACTAAATTCATTTATATTCCTATCACAATTCATGCTTTATTTCCATTCAATTTCCTACTAAACTTAAACTTAACTAATTAATTTTCATCATAAATTATTAATTTCGAAATTCTTGCAATTTAGTCCCTCTAGCACAAAACGTATAACTTATTTTACAACTTAATCCTTTAACCAATTCTAACTAGATATTTTATCAAATAAATCCCTAATTCATCAATTTTCTTATCATGAACTATGTCGAAAAATCTATCAACTAACAAAATTTCAACATAAATCCAATGATACTTTGTTCTAAGATTCCAAAAACATCAAAATTATAAGAAAATGGACTAAATTGACTTAACAATTTAAACTTGAAGCCTTAAAACCCTAGTTTTTCCTCTTTTTTATCTTTTCTTCTTTCTTTCTCCCTATTTCGTTCGCTTTGCTGTTTCTTTGTTCTTTCTTTTTCGTTTTATGTGTTTTGTTTATTATTTAATTAATATAATATTATTATAATATAATATAATAATAATTTTTTAAACAATAAGTAATTATATATTTTTTACAAGTGTATACATGTACTTATTACACATGTATATTATCATCACCATACAATTGTCAAAAAAAAATTTTATTTTATATAATAATATAATATAATATAATAAATTTATTATATACTTATTTATTAAGAACAAATATATATGATATACATATTTTCACTAAACAAATATCTTTGATATTTTACACTTAAATCGCCTCAATCTTTCTAATTGGCTTATTTGCCTTTTTAGTCCTTTTAGCTTTTCTTTAATCTATAATTCAACTTTCACCCCAATTACAATTTAGTCCTTTTTCCTAATTATTCCTAATTAAGACAAATTTACCTAACCAAAACCTAATTAAACACATAGCTAGCTTTGTAAATATTTTTAATAAATATTTACGAACCTATTTTACTAAAATAGAGGCCCGATAACACACTTTTTTGATGCCCGTGAATTTTGGGTCATTACAGGACGTATTCGACAAAGTTTCAACAAGCGAGAAATCTCGGTTGAACCTCAGGAATGGAATAGGATATGAGTGACATGTCACTAGGAACCCATGTGTATATGTGTTTATGTGATCCGGGTGCTGGTCTTGTACGTCCTACCAATTGCTAGGTATTCCGGTATATGTTGTGAATACCTGACAGCTTGTGTAAGTAGCACTGTGTAGCTATGTCCTGACTGACAGCTTGTGTGAGCAGGCCCATGAATAGCTCGAGAGCGAGCCTATATGTATTATGAGATATGAGGTAGCTTTGGCTACATATGTGGCACTTAGGTGTAAGACTTTCCAAGTATCCGATATTCCAGGTGTTCAACAGGAATGTCAAAGATGTGAAAGGATGTGGTTATGTTACGAGTTGGTACAGGTATGTACATATAACTCATAAGTAATAAACTCGATAGGTGATGAACTCTTGGTAAGGTTGTGATTGAACAAGTTATGACTATAAGATTTTAATAACATTTATGTTATCCCATATTATATAAATTGCATGACTAAAGTGTGGTTAAGATGTTTATTATTTGCATATGAACTTACTAAGCTATATAGCTTACTCCCCTTTCTTTCCCTTTTTTTATAGTGTCACCAAGCTAGCTCGAGTTCAAAGACCGTCGAAAATCCATTCACACTATCAACAATTATTTTGGTATTAATGAATTCAACATTTTTAGTTATGGCATGTATAGGGGACTTGGTCATTTTGTTATGTGTCATAATTGATTTTGCCAAATGTGGTGGCCTATATTGGTTAGAATTTCATTTTGTATAAGGCCATTGGAAATGGGCTAATATTGGTTATAAGTATATTCATATAATGATGCCTTTCATGAATGATGTGTTGATGTCTTGGTTGTGGATGTTTGGCTGTATGTATATGCTTGGATTGGTGCTATGTTATGTTGTGTAGGTGTGTGCATTAAAGGGTGGAAAAATGGCTTGGTAAATAGCCTTATTTTTGTCCATACGGGTAGACACACGGGCGTGTGTCTAGGCCGTGTGTGACACGCGGCCTGTCTCCTGGGAATCTGTTTAGGCCGTGTGTCCCTTGCACCCAAATTTTAAGAAACAGAATGCTCAAAATTGAGCACAGGGGCAGAGACAAGGGCGTGTGTCTCAGCCGTGTGGACGGCACAGCCTCAAGCACGGTCGTGTGCCCTGGCCGTGTGAAGTCTACACCTATTTATGAAAATTAATTTTCCATACGGCCTAGCACACGGGCATGTGACTTGGCCGTGTGATCTCAATTTGTTCATGGGTTACAAGTCAGTGACTTACACAGGGTCGGGACACGGGCGTGTGTAGCCACATGGCTTGCCCACACGAGCGTGTCTGATATCCACACAGACGTGTGGCTCTTGTTTAGTGGAAAATTTTCTAAGTTTTGTAAAAAAATACTAAAGTTCTTGGTTTAGTCTCGAACCACTTTCAATGCGTGTTTTAGGCGTCGTAGGCACTTTATGATGAAATGCAAATGGTTTTAATTTGGATGCAAATTTGTGACTCGAAAGTGTTTGATGGTCTGTGTTATAAGTCTGGTAATGCCTCGTACCCTGTTCTGGCGTTGAATACGAGTAAGGGGTGTTACATAATCCATAGCGTGTTTAAGAAACCAAAACATCCATAATCAAGGATAAATCATGTCATTCATTACTAATACTTAGCACATTTACTATAGCATAATTTACCAAATCAATTCACATCAAACTCACATTCACGAATATCAACATGAATACTTTTATCATGCATCATTCTACTTAGAATTTCTAGCACACCAAAGGACCCATCTCATCCATTTCACAACAAGTCATTTAACCATAACAAACATATAGCAACCCATTACAAAACACAAAAACAAGAAGGCATTAACACATATACTTATATAAATGGGCTTACAATCATTTTAGCCAAAATAAGCCAATTACATGGCTAAATACCAAATCACCTTAAACAAATATAAGTCAATACATTTGGCCAAATCAAATGACACATATAAAAAAATGACCAAGTCCCTATACATGCCATACTTTCAAAATACTAAGATCATCAATACCCAAAAATGATAGTTTGATAGTGTGATTTGAACCTTTGACGATCTCCGATCCGAGTTAGCTTGGCAGCACTATAAAACATGGAAAATGAACGAAGTAAGCTATATAGCTTAGTAAGCTCGTATGCAAGAAATAAGCAATCTTACCATGTATATAACATTTAAATATTATAACATAATTAAATGTAAATTTACCATAGTCTCATAATCATAACTCATTACACCACAAAACTTACCTCATTTTCATCGTTTCAAGCATTTAATAAACATGAGCTTTATGTACATACCTGAACCATCTCGAAATGAATTTACATATACTCTCATCTTTGACATACCCGTGAACCACTCGAAATAATAATGTTGGATACTCGGGATTTTTGCACACTAAGTGCCACATACATAGCCAATGCTACATCAATCTCATATCACATAATCGCTTGTTCTCGAGCTATCGACGGGCCTGCTCACACAAGCTGCCAATCAAGACATAGCTACGCGGTGCTGCTCACACAAGCTGTCAAGTATCTGCAACATATGTCAGTATGCTCAGCCACCGGTAGGACATACAAGACTAGCACGTGGATCACATAATCACATAACACATAATGACCCTAGTGGCATGTCACTTGTATCCTAATCTATTCCTAAGGTTCAACGAGACTTCTCACTTGCCGAATCATCGTTGAACTCATTTGTAGAATTATACTCATTCACATAATCAAACATACAATTCATGCAATATTAAAGCATTTAAGTACAATTATTCTAAAGCTTATTTTTAACATATGAACTTGCCTCGGTACAAAATGGCCAATAGTTTGATTTAGTCCACAACCTTGTCCTTTCCTTGGTCTAGGTCAGAACCTCTTCTTTCTTGATCTATAACATCAAATTTAACTCATTCAATCATCACATTATTCAATTTAATCCTAAAAACACCTTATGGAAAAATTACATTTTTGCCCCTAACTTTTAAACTTTTTACATTTTAGTCCCTAGGTTCGTAAAATGATTTTCATTCAATTTCATCACACCCAAGCCTAGCTGAACCTATTCCTTGCTCATAACAGCCCATATTTTTCATTTATTCACATTTTTTACACATATTTTCATCAAATAGGTCCCTATTTGACATTTTTATCAAAAATCACTTGGTAAATGTGGTTTACCTAACACCAAACATGCATTTTCTACCATTAAACATCAAAATACACAAATATTCAATATGGGTGAAATTTTAGACTTTGATTTTCTTTCAAATTAGTCCTTGAAATAGCTAGATTAGGTTGAGACAACTTCAAAAACATAAAAATCATTAAAAACAAGACAAAGACGGACTTACAATCAAGCTTGGAAGCTTAACCAAAACCCTAGCTATGGTGACCCTTGAAATTCAGCTACGGGGGATGAAATTAGAAAGATGAACATCTTTTATTTGTTTTATTTTGTCTTTGTTAATGCCAAACTTTGAAATTTCATCTAACCATGTCTATTTTTGTCCAACTTAGAGTCTAATGGTCTAATTACCATTTAAGGACCTCCAATTTAAAATTTCATAGCAATTAGACACCTCTAGCTTCTAGAACACATATTTTGCACCTATTGCAATTTAGCCCTATTAGTCAAATTGGACACTCTATCGATAAAATTCCTTAACGAACTTTTCACACAATCATTCAATCATATTGTAGACCTTAAAGTAATAATAAAATTAACATTTATACTTCAGATTTATGGTCCCGAAACCATGTTCCAATTTGACCCAAAAATAGGCTGTTACACTTAACCTATATCCATCACCGAAAAAGGGTTATAGAGCATTACCATAAATACGTAACTCAAATCATTCATTTCCAACATTTCATAATCATTGCAATATCCAATAAAAACATGCATAATGTCCCTAATTCGAGCTCTCGAGGCCTTAAAAGCACTTTAAAAATGATTCGAGACTAAATCGAAAACATTTAAAAATTTTAAGAAAAAGTTAGAAAAATTTATACTGCAGGGGTCACACGGCCATGTCGCCAGGCTGTGTGACTCACACGGCTGAGACACACGCTCGTGTCTCAGGCCATGTAACATTCGAAATAGAGACACACAACCGTGTCTCAGCCTGTGTCTGTGCCCGTGTAACTCTCTGACTTAGGTCACACGACCAAGCCACATGCCTGTGTACCAGGCTGTGTAACTCCCAAAATGCAACCTTTAAAACTTACAAGGGACACACAGTCGTGTCGCACGACACACGGCTGAGCCACACGCTCATGTCTTAGGTCGTGTGGAAAGGAAATAGGCCAAATTTAGGCCATTTCTTTCACCCAATTCAAGAACACACCTACAAGTCATTTACACATTCAATCAAACCTTAAAACATGCTTAAAACATGCATATTAATCCATTTATCAACTAACTTTTCTCCATACCAAAACATATCACAATTGACACATACCAACCTTACCATATTAGATTTGTGCCATATCAAAATAACTTTACCATTTGGACCACTTCTCACATGCATCAAAACTGTCTAAATGACACCAATCTAGCCATTACGAAATGGTACCAACAACTAACATATAAACATACCATATATCAATCACACATCTATTCAAAACCTTTCCAAAGCATACCATAAATTGACCATGTTGTGGTCATTTAATCACCTATGATTTTAGCCATTTAACATGCATTAACATATCATCAAAATTACACACATCAACAAGGCATTAAAAGTACCAAGTTTTCATCAATCAAAATGACATATACATGCCAAACTCATCAACTATTATAAACCACAAGTCCACCTATACATGCCATTATAACCTTAACCAAGATATCAAAATCTATCGTTATAATCACTAGATAGCGTGATAGATTTTCGAAAAGATTCTAACCCTATCGAGCTTCCGATAATCTATAAAGTAACGAAAAAACAACTATGTAAGCAATGAATTCTTAGTAAGCTCATATAAACTTTAAACATAACATTCCACTTCAACATTGAACTTTATAGATTAAATATAAACCTATACCAATACCTCAAGATTTATCAACTACATAACCAGCAACTCATAAATGAGTAAGTCTATTAACATCATATATATTTTTCATTCCTAACTTGATAGTATTTTATAAACATTATACACCATCATTAACCTTTTAATAAAACTATGAATTACTTCCTTTACTTATTTTCCATTCCATTTACTAAGCATAAACTTAAAAAACAACATCAACTCACTAATTAGTATATTTGTTCACATTATAGGTAAGTTCATCCATAGCATACTTAATTTCTCATATATAAGTACATTTTTCAATTCATCAATCCCTTTCCATCATATCACATTTCAATAATGAACTTATCATTTCATTACCTTTTCTTACCTGTTTCATTTGTATAATACCAGGCATAAGCATAAACATCAATCATAATCTCAAGCTTGACATAAGTCTAATCACCATCATCAGTATACAAGTTAGTGCATTTATGTATAAAACTCAATCAGAGTCAATCACATGATAAACCATTTCATAAGAAAATACACCTTTTGAATCATACCAGCTTTTCATAAACATAAGCATATTCCTATTTTTGTCATTTACCATTTCATTGTATATCATTAATATTAAACATGATATAATGTAACCATAAGCTTAGCATAAACCTAAGCATCATCTACAATCTTAACTATTGAATTTATTTACATTCAGATCAATATTCAATAAATAACAGATCTTTCAAATTCATTAAACATATTACCTTACTAAGATTTTCCATTCAAAGGATGACTTATGGATAAGAGTACATCGTCAGATAAACTGAACACACCAGACAAAAGCTCATAAGAGCTGATCCAATCGAAATGCACCAAATAGAAGCTCATAAGAGCTGGTCCACTCGAAACACGCCAATAGAAACTTATAAGAGCTGATCCACCCGACTCACGCCAAACAGAAAGTATAACGCTAGAGTTTGCAACAAATGTTGAACCTTGATTTACTTGGGTAATATATAGATATCTCTCTCCAATACCATCTCCACTCTAAACCCCCGTAATACACCAAAATACGAGTGTACTCTATCCCACGTTCAATTCAAACCGAACATCAAATTCAATATTATAACTCAGATAATGATTCATTTCTAACAATGGAATATATATTATATCATGTCATACCAATCATTTATTTATATAAATGTTATATTTAAACCGTACGAACTTACCTAGACAAATTGCAGAAATGTCAAAGTACAGGGGCTATTTGGTAATTTTTCATTCTTCTCAACTTTCTACTCGATCTTGATCTAAATTTAGATAGTAAAACAATGTATTTTATGTAATTTAGTCATTTTTGACATTTTTACAATGTTTCCCCTAAAATTTTACCTTTACTCAATCTAGTCCTTGAGCCTAAAACATGCAAATTAACCATTTTTATTGCAATTTCCCACTAGCCAAATATTCATGCCATAAAAAACAACCCATTTTTGAAATAATTTCACAACAACTACTTGTACTTTTATTATTTCAAAAATTTAGTCCCTAATTGGAAAATTCATCAAAATTACTTAACAAAATACTTTTAAATATCAACCAGCATTTCAAATTCATCATTTAATAACTAAAATCACATAGACTCATAACATTCACTATCTTTAACAGTTTCAAAATCAAAGGTACGAGCTAGCTGGACCTAGTTGCAACGATATCAAAAACATAAAAATTAAAAGAAATAAACCCAAATTTAGCTTACATGCAAATGAGGACTTTGGTCGAATGCTTAAGCTATCATCCATGGCTTCTTCATTCTTCATGTAACACCCTTAACCCGTATCCATCACTGGACTAGGGTTAAGAGGCATTACCGGACATATTGGAACATTTTATAATCCATTCACAAACATCAATCGTATATCATCAATTCATAACAATTCATATATATGTAGTCCATTTACGAGTTCTTTGAGACCCTAAACATGCTTTAAAGTGGATTCGGGACTAAACCTATCACTTAGAAAATTTCTCAAATACTTAAATTTTTTTCTAAGTTACAGAAGTCACACGCCTGTGTGAATAGGCTGTGAGCCTCACATTGCACTAGACACACCTGTATGTCTAGGCCGTGTCAGATCAGGGCATACATACTGACTTATCCACATGGCTGGAGACACGCTCGTGTGCCTTGGTTGTGGTCGAAACTGACTTGGGTCACACGCCCACACGCCCGTGTGTTTAGCCCATGTACCCTTCAAAATGGCCATACACGCCCAAGTACCAAGGCCGTGTGCCTCACACGGCCACGAGACATGCCCGTGTGTCTAGGTCGTGTTCGAGTCTGACTTACTTTGAAAAGAAACATTGAAGGACATGGTCAAGACACACACCCATGTGCTCAACCGTGTAGGCAAATATAGGCCATTTGCAAGGCCAATTTGCCACCCATACAGGGTCATACCTACAAGCAAATTCAAGCATCATATATACCACATTTCCAACCAATTTCAATCACAAAACATACATTATTTATGTCATATAATCACCAACCAATTTCATCCTTAATATTCAAACTAAACCCAAAATCACATACCAAACTCATTCAAAATCATACCATTTCCATAACTAATTCACATATCTAACTTGCCAAATTGACCATTTCTCACTAGGTCATTTATGCACATCAAAGCATACCATTTCTTAACACAGCTTATATACCAAAAACCAAACCAAATAACAACCTTAGTCTAGCCATATCACATGGCATGATATACACTTCACAAAACATAACACCTTAGTCCTAGCCTATACATGCCATACTTTGATATATACATTTTCAAAAGGTACCAAAATAAAGTTCGATAGTGTGGTGATGATCCTCGATGATCCCCGAGTTTCCAATAGCTTCGATATCTATAAAACAATGTAAACACACACAAAGTAAGCTTTCAAAAATCTTAGTAAGCCATATACAAATAAAATTATCATTTTAAGCATATAAGCATCATAAGATACATATACTCCATAGTCAAGTACTATCACAAGCCTCATAGTTCATACACATTTCATATATTCCCAATTCATTTGCACATATGGCATATTTTCTCATAAATATACTTACTTGACATTACAAATGTTGAACACATATCAACGTACCTGAATCGGATATTCATTCATTCAATCACGTATTTCTCGTAATGCCCGTTAAACCGTTTAGAATCAAATAGGATACGCGGATAGCTCAAAAAGCTCGTACAATGCCAACGTCCCAGACGTGGTCTTACATGTAATTAATATCGATGCCATTGTCCCAGACAAGGTCTTACACGAAATTAAATACGATGTCGTTGTCCTAGACATGGTCTTACACGTAAATCTCAAATCGATGCCAACATCCCAGACGTGGTCTTACACGATAACACATATCAAAATCCTATGTCATGACATATGTATCCTAACTATTCCTATGGTTTGTACGGGGCTTTCAGACGTCGTCGTATTATCGAAGCTTTCTCAATTTCACATATTCAACTTCTATAACCATTCATCACAATTCAATATATCAATTCAAACACATTTATTTGTATATAGACTTACCTCGTATGGGAATGGACAGAAACGAACGACTATTCAACTACTTTCGACTTTCCTCGATCTAATTTCATTTTCTTTGGTTCTTGATCTAAACACATTCAAATTTGACTTATTTAATCTCACACTCATTAAAATCAATCCTTAAACACATATTCAGGGCATTTTAAAAATTAGCCCTCACATTTTCACATTTTAACAATTTAGTCCCTATTTTATAAAATCACAAAATATACAAAATTTCTATATACTTGCCTAGCCAAATTTTCCTTTAGCACATATAAGCCCACATATTTCATTTATTTCACATTTTAGTCCCTCAAAATATCATTTTCACAATTTAGCCCATAATAATCAAATTTATCAATGTAATATCCCAAAATAGGGCCTAGTGGGAATGGTGGTTTTGGGACCATAAATCTGACGTTAAAATATTTGGTTTATGATTATTATGAGGTATAGGATATGAAAATAAGCATTTTTTAAAGTTTCATAAAGAAATTCTAAGTATAAGGTGTCCCTTTGGAAATTATGGACCAAATTGAATAAATTATAAAACTTGGGTTCTAGAAGCAATTTGTATGAAATTGATTTGGATTATTAATTAGAAGGTCTTAAAGATTAATTTTCCCAATTTCTAAGTTTTTGGAAAAAAAAAGGGCATGCATGGAAACATTTGAAAGTTTTGTAAGGAGGGGCATTTTGGTCATTTGGTAATAAAATCAATAAAAAGGGAAAATGAAAGCAAAAATCAGCTATCATCTTCTTCATAGCTGCAAAAATTTATAGGGTTCCATAAGCTAGGGTTTTCAACATTTTCAAGCTCAATAGTAAGTGCGCCCTAGCCCTATTTTTAATGTTCTTTGTAATTTTGATATCCTCGTAACATGCTCTATCCATTTCTACCCATATTTCAAGCTAGGGTTCATATTTGGAAATTTACCCATGCATGAGATACTTGTTTTTTGATGATTTATGGAGGAATTTGAGATTTTAAAGAATGATAAACAACTTTGACTAAGTAGATTTTCATAGAAATGGCTTAAAGGACCATTTTGTAAAAAGTATAAAATGTGTGGTAGAAATGTGAAATAGAGGAAAATGTGGGCTGGTATGAGCTTAGGATACATTTGGCTAGGCATGGGCAACCAAGAAACTACATGTATTTCATATACGAGTGTAGGGACTAATTTGTAAAAGAGTGAAATGTATGGGGCAAAATGGTTATTTTTCCCTAGGATGAGTTTTAGGCCGGAAATGAATAATGTAATGTATGAATAATTCATTATTGTTTATATAGACCTCGAGGAATCAATTTCAGGGGTCGATCGTGTAAAACAAAAAGTTTCAGAGTAACTGAAATTCAAGTCTGAGAAGATTACCAGGTAAGTTCGTATAACTCAAATATAAACCATTTTAAAATACATTAAAAATGTATATTCATGTATGAGTTATAATAGTGATATTCAATGTATGGTAGTTTCATGAAATATTGATGCTATGATGAAATGTCTCGGTTGAATAAAAAGGGATATTTGATGGATTTCTCGAAAATGAATAAATGGTAGAAAGGATTTAGCCCGAATGAGTGATCCTATAGTGATCTAACCTCCCAAAGAATATGTGTGCTGTAGTGGATTTAGCCCGAATGGGTAATCCAATTAGGATCTGAATTTAGCCTGGACTGGTAATTCAGATCCGAACTCATAGGAGTATGTCTCATTCTACAGGATTTAGCCTGGACTGGTAATCCCGACAATACTCTGTGAGTTTATATTACGGGGGATTTAGCCTGGACAGGTAATCTCACTGTAAGAGTGAAGTTCACGAGAGTGTGTATTTGAAATGGTCACTGGCATGATTTGACAATAAATGAGATATCCATCGAGATTCCGAGAAATTCATTGAGACTATAAAGGGAAACGAGAATGAAATATCTAAATTTGATGAGCTCATCTAAGACTACTATTATAATGTATTGGCTTGAGACTAACTTGATGTTGAGTGTACGTGATAGGGAATTTATACTATGCATGTTTGGCATGAAATCTTTTATGGTTGTATGTTAAATAAACGGTAAGTTTACCTTCCCGTTATCCAGACTTACTAAGCATGTTAATGCTTACCTACCCTTTAATTTCCCATGTCTTATAGAGCTCGCAGAGTCGAAAAGATTAGAAGATGGTTGGAGCATTGTCCAAACTATCAACTTGTCTTGCCTTGGTATATAGAAACTTTTAATTTTGTTATAATGGCATGTATAGGATTTTTGGTCATTTTGTTATATGTGTCATTTGGCTAGCCAATGTAAGAGCTTAAATGATATGTTTAATCATTTTGTATTTGGCCATGAGATATGGCTCATTTTGATGTAAGTGGTAAACCTACTAAATGTGCATGGTTATGTTTTAAATGTTCCATGTGAATGTCTATTGTGATATACTATGAATGGACATGTGAATTGTGGCCAAATCACTTAGGAATGGTTTAGAGCATAATTGGCATAATTGTAAAATGAGCCAAATGATAAAATGTGATTGTGGAATGGTAACCCTAACATAAAGAGGGTAATGTCAATTATAGGATTAGAAAAGACATGAAGCAACATGCATGACCTTGGCTAAGGAAGTTTAAGGGTACAATTAGACCTTGATAGAAGTTTAAGGCTCATATTGGTATGCATGGTCAGTTAAGGGTGATCAAAGGCTTGGAAAATGGCCTCTAAAATGGTCCACACGGGTAGACACACGGGCATGTGTCTAGGCCGTGTGTGGCACATGGTCAGCCCCATGGGCATGTGGTACGGCCGTGTGTCCCCTGCACCTAAAATTTTTAGGTCAGTATGCATGGTAGTAAGCACACGGGTAGAGACACGGCCGTGTGTCTCAACTGTGTGGAGGGCACGGCCTAGCACACGGGCGTGTGTCTTGGCCATGTGCCCCTAAATGCATGATGACGTTATAAACATAATACCCAGGTTTTTGGACACGGGCGATGACACGAGCATGTCTAGGCCGTGTGAAGGGCACGTGTAACACCCCTAACCCATAACTGTTGCAAGAATAGGTTAAGAGGCATTACCGGACTCATAACTTAAATCAGAACAATCAAATATCAAATATCATCTTATTTCAATAAATACTAGTCATTCATGTTCAATACGAACTTAAACCGAGCATACAAAGTCTAAACCATGCATCTAGGACTAAATCGATAACATGTGAACTTTTCAAAACTTGTAAAAATTTTCAACTTTTCAAAGGTCACACGCTCTTGTGAACAAGTCGTGTGCCTCACACAGCATTAGACACGCCCATGCCCAAGTGTCTAAGCCGTGGCAAAACAGGACATACATACTAACTTGTCCACACGGCCACAAGACACGCCCGTGTGCCAAGCCATGCTAAAATTAGAGAGGCTACTGACTTGGCTACACGGCTGACCACACCCTAGTGTGCCAACCCGTGTGCCACACGACCAATAGACACACCCGTGTGTCTAGGCTGTGTCAAAGCTGGAGGGTATACTACCTTTAATTCGTAGGGTACCCTAGGTGACACACGACCATGTAACGTGACCGTGTGTCGCACACGGCTGAGACACACGCCCATGTCTCTGCCCGCATGGACAAAAATAGGTCATTTGAATAGCCAACTTGCCACCCCAAATGGGTCAAACCTACAAGCACCAAATCAAGCATATTTTCATACCAATTTCATCCAAATTTTATACCAAAACATACATCATTCATACCATAATATTATCAACCATTTACATATTCATAAACCTTTCCATATTATGTAAAAAAAAGGTAATATAATATCAAAACATAAGGTTTACAAACCTTAATACACATTATTCAATCCGATGCCATGAACTTACCAAACTTACCATTTCTTTTAACCATACATGAACTCATTAAACATATCATATTACCTCACATTCCATATACTAAAATCATACCATATTCACAAGCATACCAAGCCATATCACATGGCTAAATATATACATCAGAAAATATAATCTAAACACTTCTAGCTTATACATGCCATACTTTAATATATAGATTTTCAAAGTACTAAAATGAGGTTCGATAGTGTGGTGATGATCCTGAACAATCCCTGAGCTCACAGTAGCTTCGATAACTATAAAACAATGCTAACACACACAAAGTAAGCTTTCAAAAGCTTAGTAAGCTCGTACCACAAATCATCAACAGTATATAAAATATAAAACATCAACACATAAGTACTTATAAGTTCTCAATTCATCTATCAATTCTATGCCAACACCATCCATATATTTATACCAATTCAATGAACTTTATATACTTAATACTATCTACCACATAGGTATCATACGTACCTGAACCTCCTCATATTCATTCATTTTCATTTTCACCTCTCATTCAGATATTTTAAGACTTTCAAAAGATTATTCTTGCTTTAAACATCTGCACACTTAGTGCTTTAAGGATTAGCCAAAGCTAAAACGATTCTGCACACTTAATGCCATCAGAATTAACCAAAGCTATATCGGTATCGCACACTTAGTGCATCATGTAGCCGAAGCTATTTTGGATCGCACACATACTGCCAAATACAGTTGATTTATCATTGTATTCATCCATAATCAATTATATATATACAATCTATGTAATATAAAAGCATCAAAATATACTTGTAACATCATGTTTTATGTACAAACTTACCTCGTGCTCGGAATTGTCGACTCGGATTGTTGACTCAATAACCTTCGACTTCCCTCGGTCTAAATCTGAATTCCTCTGTTCTTGATCTATATTTATTCAAATTTAACCCTTTTATTCACCAAATAATTCAAAATAATCCATAGGCACATATTTAGGGCATTTTGCAAACTAGCCCTCACATTTTCACATTTCGACACTTTAGTCCCTAAATCACAAAATCACAAAATACACATAATTTGCTTGTACACAAGCTTGGCTGAATATTCATAGATCTCATACAAGTCCATAAATTTCATTTATTTCACATTTTAGTCCCTCAATTTACAAATTTCACAATTTAGCCCATTTTACTCAAAATCATCAAAAATCTAAAGACAAAACATGTTAACCCAAAACATATCTTCCATTTATCAACAATTAACTTTACAAAACTCATAATTTCATCAATGACACATTTTAAAATCATAATCAAAATCAAAAATTGAGACATGGGCTTGATAGTATACGAAGAAATGATTACAAAAACGTAGAAATTATCAAAAATCGAACAAAATCCATACCTCAATCAAGTCCTTCAATGGCCGAACCCTAGCTTAGTTTTATTCTTTCTTTTTCTTGTGATTTTCGGCAAGATGAACACCAAAATAACATGTTTTCATGTTTTTGTTTTATATTAATTACTTTAATATTTATTTTACCATATTACCCTTGCATTAAAACATTAATATGCTGCCAAATAATGTCCACTAATGTCATTTAATCATAAATTTAGTCAAATAACCACATAAGGACCTCACAATTATAAAGCCAAGTCAAATAGACACTTTTAACAAGTAGCAAGCAACTTTTACGTTTTACGCGATTAGGTCCTTTTTCAAAATTAAACACACAAATGATTAAATTTTCGTACAAAACTTTCACAGATATAAATTTGTGTATTTTAAGCACAGAAAATAATATTAAAACATTTCTCTGACTCAGATTTGTGGTCTCGAAACCATTATTCTGACTAGGTCCAAAATCGGACTGTTACAATTCTCCCCCTTTAGGGATTTTCGTCCCCAAAAATCTTACCATTGAACAGATTCGGATATTACTACCTCATAACATCTTCAGGCTTCCATATGGCCTCTTCAATTCTGTGTCGATGCCACATCACTTTTACTAATGAAATTTTCTTATTTCGTAATTCTTTAACCTCGCTAGCTAAGATACATATCGGCTTTTCTTCGTAAGTCATATCAGACTGAATTTCAATTTTAGATGGATGAACCACATGCGAAGGATTGGATCTGTATCGTCAAAGCATCGATACGTGAAACACGTCATGAATCTTTTCTAACTCTGGTGGCAACAACAATCTATATGCTACCAGCCCAATACGCTCGGTAATCTCACACGTCATGAATCTTTTCTGATACTTTCGAATCAATCACATAAGCAAAATAGGCTTCACAACCCTTTCTCACAATACTTAAAGCTTCTATCGAAGATATCATATTAGGTAATCCATTCAAATCACTAGATTCAATTCTGACTATTTCATCATTCTTGCATCTCAAATCAATAATTTTTCGTTTGCAGTTCACAATAGCATTATGCAAAGTTTACAAATCCATACCCAGAATTATATCAAACTCATCAAAAGGCAATAACATCAGATCAGTCGAAAAACAAATGTCTCTAAATATTAACAAACAATTCTTGCAGACTTTATCTACCAGAACATATCTGCCTAAGGGGTTTGAAACTCTAATTACAAATTCAGTAGACTCTACAGGCAAAGTCTTACTGTTCACTAAGTTCATGCATATATACGAACGTGTTGATCCAGGATCTATCAAAGCAATCATAGAAGTATCATAAAGAGTAAATGTACCTGTAATCACATCTGGCGATAAAGCTTCCATGTGAGCTCAGATAACATAAGCTCTAGTAGGTGCACGAGCCTCAAATCTAACAGTTGTGTCTTTTGTTCCTTTTTGACTATCACTTACATTTCCTGTATTTCTAGGAGGTCTACCATGAGAAGGGTTGCCACTTGGCCTCGGATTCTGAGCATTATCTTTTTCAGCTAAATCTGGGTAATCTTTTATAAAGTGATTTTGTGAACCACAACAGTAACAAGCTCAGTTATTACTTTTTCCCCAACATTCTCCAAAATGTCATCTTCCACATTCATCACACTCAGGTTTTTCATTCTTTGCATTACCAACACTGGCAACAGACGTAGCTAGAGCTTTGAAGTTTGATTGCGATCTAGCACGATCTCTATTCGAATGTCCCACATTAACCTTTGAATGGCTATTATGATCTCTAAAATTCTTTGATCCAGATTAAAATGACTTGCCTGATGATGTTTTTCGTACTTCTCTAGCTTCAAAATTAGTTTTTCTTTTCTCTTTTCTGAGATCTTCAGCTTTACATGTTCGTTCAACAAGCACAACAAATTCTTTAATTTCCAGAATCCTGACTAGCAGACAATTATCTTCGTTTAAGCCATCCTCGAATCTTTTACACATTATTGCCTCAGAAGATACACATTCCTGAGTATACTGACTCAACCTTACAAATTCCCGCTCGTATTATGTGACAAACATACGGCCTTGTTTAAGCTCAAGAAACTCTTTACGTTTCTGATTGATAAATCTCTGACTAATGTTTTTCTTTCGAAATTCAGCTTCAAAGAAGTCCTAGGTAACTCGTTCACTAGGAACCACAGATGTCAAAGTGTTCCACCAATGGTACGCCATATCTCTCAGAAGTGAAACGATACATTTTATGCATTCCTCGGGATTCAAAGACAATTCATCAAATACTCATATTGTATTCTCTAATTAAAACTCGGCTCTTGCAGCAGCATCATTCGTTGTAGCTCGGAACTCTTCAGCCCCATATTTTCTAATCTTATCAACCGGTGGTCTACTTAACTGAACCAAATTCACTGGTGGCATAACAGGAGCTTGTGGAGGATTAATCGGGGGTGGAGGCTGTTGTATAGTCGGATTGGTTATAATATATTAGTGAACCAACCATTCATCATCTGATAGAAGGATTGTCTAGCCTCACCATTGCGGCTACTCATAGCTGATCGAGAATCAGATGGCACCGTCCCTTGCGCGGGACTAGGCGCATTACTTTTGACATCGTCTACTACGGCTTTTTTGGGATCCATTTGCTATATAAAAGCACATTTCAATATAAGGATTCATCACACTATCGTAGTTCATAATTATGGCGTGTATAGCTAGACTCAAATACGCTATGGTAGTCCTAGAATCGACTAAACCATAGCTCTGATACCAATAAAATGTAACACCCCTAACCCATAATCGTCACCGGAATAGGTTAAGAGGCATTACCGAACTCCTAACTTTTATCAGAATAATCAAATATCAAATATCATCTCATTTCAATAAATACCAATCATTCATCTTCAATACGAACTTAAACCGAGCATACAAAGTCTAAACCATGAATCTAGGACTAAATTGATAACATGTGAACTTTTTAGAACTTATAAAAATTTCCAACTTTTCAAAGGTCACACGCCCGTGTGAACAGGCCAGTGCCTCACACGGCATTAGACACGCCTGTGTGTCTAAGCCGTGGCAAAACAGGACATACATACTAAGTTGTCCACACGGCCACAAGACACGCCTGTGTGCTAGGCCATGTGAAAATTAGGGAGGCTACTAACTTGGCCACATGGCTGACTACATGCCCGTGTGTCTAGGCCATGTCAAAACTAGGGGGTATATTGCCTTT
This sequence comes from Gossypium anomalum, assembly GCA_025698475.1. Lineage (NCBI taxonomy): Eukaryota > Viridiplantae > Streptophyta > Magnoliopsida > Malvales > Malvaceae > Gossypium > Gossypium anomalum. The sequence goes on along the minus strand of CM046968.1, from coordinate 24,521,852 downwards.
AATTCGTAGGGTACCCCAGGGGGCACACGGTCATGTAACGTGACCGTCTGTCGCACACGGCTGAGACACACACTCGTGTCTCTGCCTGTGTGGACAAAAATAGGTCATTTGAATAGCCAACTTGCCACCCCAAATGGGTCAAACCTACAAGCACCAAACCACGCATATTTGCACACCAATTTCAACCAAATTTTATACCAAAACATACATCATTCATACCATAACATTATCAACCATTTACATATTCATAAACCTTTCCAAATTATGTAAAAAAAAAAGGTAAGATAATATCAAAACATAAGGTTTACAAACCTTAATACACATTATTCAATCCGATGCCATGAACTTACCAAACTTACCATTTCTTTTAACCATACATGAACTCATTAAACATATCATATTACCTCACATTTCATATACTAAAATCATACCATATTTCATATACCAAGCCATATCACATGGCAAAATATATACATCAGAAAATATAATCTAAACACTTCTAGCTTATACATGCCATACTTTAATAAATACATTTTTAAAGTACCAAAATGCGGTTCGATGGTGTGGTGATGATCCTCGACGATCCCCGAGCTCACAGTAGCTTTTATATCTATAAAACAATGTAAACACACACAAAGTAAGCTTTCAAAAGCTTAGTAAGCTCGTACCACAAATCATCAATAGTATATAAAATATAAAACATCAATACATAAGTACTTATAAATTCTCAATTCATCTATCAATTTTATGCCAACACCATCCATATATTTATACCAATTCAATGAACTTTATATACTTAATACTATCTACCACATAGGTATCATATGTACCTGAACCTCCTCATATTCATTCATTTTCATTTTCACCTCTCATTCGGATATTTTAAGACTTTCAAAAGATTATTCTTGCTTTAAACATCTGCACACTTAGTGCTTTAAGGATTAGCCAAAGCTAAAACGATTCTGCAGACTTAATGTCATCGGAATTAACCGAAGCTATATCGGTATCGCACACTTCGTGCATCATGTAGCCGAAGTTATTTTGGATCGCACACATACTGCCAAATACAGTTGATTTATCATTGTATTCATCCATAATCAATTATATATATACAATCTATGTAATATAAAAGCATCAAAATATACTTGTAACATCATGTTTTATGTACAAACTTACCTCATGCTCGGAATTGTTGATTCGGATTGTTGACTCAATAACCTTCGACTTCCCTCGGTCTAAATCTGAATTCCTCTGTTCTTGATCTATATTTATTCAAAATTAACCCTTTTATTCACCAAATAATTCAAAATAATCCATAGACACATATTTAGGGCATTTTGTAAATTAGCCCTCACATTTTCACATTTTAACACTTTAGTCCCTAAATCACAAAATCACAAAATACACATAATTTGCTTGGACACAAGCTTGGCTGAATATTCATAGATCTCATACAAGTCCATACATTTCATTTATTTTACATTTTAGTCCCTCAATTTATAAATTTCACAATTTAGCCCATTGTACTCAAAATCATCAAAAATCTAAAGACAAAACATGTTAACCCAAAACATATCTTCCATTTATCAGCAATTAACTTTACAAAACTCATAATTTCATCAATGAAACATTTTAAAATCATAATCAAAATGAAAAATTGAGACATGGGCTTGATAGTATACAAAGAAATGATTACAAAAACGTAGAAATTATCAAAAATCGAACAAAATCCATACCTCAATCAAGTCCTTCAATGGCCGAACCCTAGCTTAGTTTTATTCTTTCTTTTTCTTGTGATTTTCAGCAAGATGAACACCAACATAACATGTTTTCATGTTTTTGTTTTATTTTAATTACTTTAATATTTATTTTACCATATTACCCTTGCATTAAAACATTAATATGCTGCCAAATAATGTCCACTAATGTCATTTAATCATAAATTTAGTCAAATAACCACATAAGGACCTCACAATTATAAAGCCAAGTCAAATAGACACTTTTAACAAGTAGCAAGAAACTTTTACGTTTTACGCAATTAGGTCCTTTTTCAAAATTAAATACATAAACGATTAAATTTTCATACGAAACTTTTGCAGACATAAATTTATATATTTTAAGCATATAAAATAATGTTAAAACATTTCTTTGACTGAAATTTGTGGTCCCAAAACCACTATTCTTACTAGGGCTAAAACCGGACTGTTACAACACAAGCCAGGCACACGAGCGTGTGCTCGGCCGTGTGAAAGCCCCTGTAGGTTCAAAATGGAAAATAAATCCAAATAATTCCACACAGTCAAGGGGCACGGGCATGTCCCAATGCACATGGGCATGTACATTGCCTCCACACGGGCGTGTGAGGCTTAAACCTAGAAATTTTCCAAAGACTTTCTTAAGTTCTTGAGTTAGTCCTGAATCATTTTTAATGTATTTTTTTGGACCTTGTAGGTCCTTATTAAAGACAATATGACTTTGTTTGAGTTGTTTTAATTTGGAAAGAAATTTTATAATCGTTTTTCTAGAAGAGCCCTTTTTGTGTACATTAATGCCTCGTACCTAGTCCTGGTCTAGAGTACGAGTGTCGGGTGTTACATTTAGTGGTATCAGAGCTACAATTTAGTCAGTTCTAGGACTAACATAGCATGTACCGAGTCTAGCTATACATGCCATTAAATAAGTTATGATAGTGTGACATCTCCTAACCCTGTTAATTGTATTTGAATATAGTAAATATCTTCCAATCAAGCCCAAGATGAGTCCGAGGGAGCTGAGAGCCATGCTCCAGCTTTCGTTCAGTGAGCTACTACTAGTAGTAGTAGAAGGCCTATGTCTAAAGGTCGGGAAGAGGCAAGAGCTGACTTTTTTGAAATGATAGATGAGTGGTTTAGTGACTATCTGAGAAACCGCCCCAATATACCATTACCTCCTCCACCCCTTGCCCGACCTGAAGAAGAAGTGCCACAAGGTGTGGTACCAAGAGAATTGGTAAGGCCCTAGTGGACAAACTTAGAAAATATGGAGCCAAAGAGTTTAAGGTCACGATTGATGATGATCTGGAACGTGCTGAATTTTGGCTTAAGAATACCATGAGAGTTCTCGACAAACTATCATGTACCCCTGAGGAAAGTCTTAAATGCGCGGTGTCGCTATTAAAGGACACTGCATACCATTGGTGGAAGACTGTATCCTCGGTTGCACAAAGAGAGAGTATCACATGGGAATTCTTCCAAGCAAAATTTAAGAAGAAATATATCAGTCAAAGGTTTCTGGATCAGAAACGGAAAGAGTTCCTGGGACTCAAACAAGGAAATAAGACCGTGTCAGAATACGAAAGAGAGTTCGTGAAACTAAGTCAATATGCAAGTGAGTGAGTCCAATCAGAGCAGAAATGTGTAAGCGTTTCGAAGAAGGTTTGAATAAGGAAATTAAGCTGCTAATCGAGATCCTTGAGATAAGGGAATTGGCTACTTTAGCCGATCGAGCCAAGAAGGCTGAAGAGTTAAATAATGAAAGGAAGTAAGCAAAGAGAGAAGCTTGAGTTTCAAGTAAGGGATCTAGCTGTAAGACCCACTCGTTCCCCATGAAGAAATTGATGAGTCAATAAGAATGCTCCACTGCATCGATGGGATATTCGAGTAAGAAGCTTTAAGCGTCACAACCCGAAGTCTTTTTCCCCTAAGGTAACTAGTGTGGGAAGTGTAGATGATCAAAAGCTAAGATGTAAAAGTTGCAACAAATTTCATTTCTGAGAGTGTCGAATGAAAAGCGGAGCGTGTTTTAGATGTGGTTCTCTTGACCACTTTCTTTGAGATTGCCCGGAGTGAGCCGATAAAGAGGGGCAATTAGCCTCAAAGCCTATGCTCCTAGTTCCCGAGGTAAACCACCACAACATCCTGAGAGTGCTAGCAGCAGTCAAACTGGTGTGAAAGATTCTACTACAAAATCAGAGGCTCGGGCCCCGACGAGAACTTACGGGATACGTGCTAGAGAGGAAGCTTCAGCTCCCGATGTCATTACGGGTATATTTTCTCTCCATAATACTCATGTTATTGCCTTGATTGACCCGGGATCGACCCATTCATACATTTGTATGAAATTGGTGTCTAGCATAAACATGTCTGTGAAATCTACAAAATTTGTAATTAAGGTGTCGAACCCTTTAGGCAAGTCTATTTTAGTCGATAAAATTTGTAAGAATTGCCCTTGGACGATTCAAGGTCATTATTTTTCGGTCGATCTTATGCTTTTGCCGTTTGATGAGTTTGATCTGATACTTGGTATGGATTGGTTAACCATCCATGATATGATTGTAAATTATGGTAGCAAGTACATAGAATTGAAATGCCCAGATGGTGAAATTCTCCGGGTTGATTCGAATGAGTTGAACACACCACCGGTTGTAATTACCTCAATGTTGGCTCAAAGTTATATGAGAAAAGGGTATGGAGCTTATCTTGATTTTATACTGAATACTAAAGAATCTAAATTGAAGATTGAGTCGGTACCGATAGTCTATGAATATCCAGATGTGTTCCCAGAAGAGCTACCAGGATTACCTCCTATTAGAGAGGTAGAGTTTGGTATTGAGCTAGTACCGGGAACTATGCCTATCTCTATTGCTCCGTACAGACTGGCCCCAACGGAGTTGAAGGAGTTAAAATCATAGTTGCAAGAATTGACTGACAAAGGTTTTGCAAGACCAAGCTCTTCACCTTGGGGTGCTCTCGTAATATTCGTGAAAAAGAAAGATAGATCGATGAGGTTATGTATAGACTACTGACAACTCAACAAGGTGACCATTAAGAACAAGTATCCTTTGCCAAAAATCGATGGCTTGTTTGATCAGTTGAGGGGAGCCATCATGTTTTCAAAGATAGATCTAAGATCCGGCTACTACCAGTTGCGAGTTAAAGAGCCGGACGTGCCTAAGACTGCCTTCAAGATGAGGTATGGTCACTACGAGTTTCTTGTCATGCCTTTTAGTCTAACAAATGCCCCAGCTGTGTTTATGGATTTAATGAATCGTGTTTTCTGACCGTACTTGGAAAAATTTGTTGTGGTATTCATAGACGATATTTTGATTTATTCCCGAAATGAGTCCGATCATGCCGAACATTTGAGGACTATTTTACAGACTTTACGAGACAAGAAACTATATGGTAAGTTTAGCAAAAGTGAATTTTGGCTTTGAGAGGTTGGATTACTCGGTTACATTGTGTCGGGTGATGGCATCCGAGTTGATCCGAATAAGATTTCTGCTATTGTCGAGTGGAAGCCGCCAAGGAATGTAACTAAGGTTAGAAGCTTTTTGGGCTTAGCGGGTTACTATCGACGCTTTGTAAAAGGATTTTCCATGATTGTAACTCTCTTGATGAGGTTGCTATAAAAAGATGTTAAGTTTGAATGGTCAGAGAAATGTCAGCAGAGTTTTGAGAAATTGAAGACATTACTAACCGAAGCTCCAGTGTTAGTGCAACCAGAATTGGGAAAGGAATTTCTGGTCTATAGTGATGCGTCCTTAAATAGACTAGGTTGTATGCTTGTGCAAGAGGGCAAGGTGATAGCCTATGCTTCGAAGCAATTAAAGCAGCACGAGAAAAATTATCCAACACACGACCTGGAGCTAGCTGCCATTGTATTTGCCTTGAAGATTTGGAGACACTATTTGTATGGTGAAACTTGCCATGTATTCACCGATCACAAGAGCTTGAAGTACTTGATGACTTAAAGGGAATTGAATTTGAGACAGCGGAAATGGTTAGAATTGATTAAGGATTATGAGTTGATAATTGATTACCACCCGGGAAAGGTGAACGTAGTCCCCGATGCCTTAAGTAGGAAGTCTTTGTTTACACTGAGGGCTATGAACATGCAATTGGCATTATCCGATGATGGTTTAGTTTTGGCTGAGTTAAAAGCTAGGCCGACATTTCTTCAAGAAATTTGTGAAACTCAGGTTAATGATAGTGACTTGCAGACTAAAAGAGCACATTGCGAGACGGGCGTTGAATTAGATTTTTGAGTTGATTCCAATGGTTGCTTGATGTTTCGTGATAGGGTTTGTGTACCCAAAGATGATGAACTTATTCAAAAAAATTTCCAAGAGGCACATAATAGTCGTTTGTCTATTCATCCGAGAAGTACTAAGATGTACAATGATTTAAAGGTCATGTACTAGTGGAATGGTATGAAAAAAGATATCTCTGAATTTGTGTCAAAATGCTTGATATGCCAATAGGTTAAGGCTGAACACCAAGTGCCTTCAGGTTTATTACGGCCCCGTAATGGTCCCCGAATGGAAATGGGATAGGATCACCATGGATTTTGTGACTGGATTGTCATTAACCCTGAAAAAGAAAGATGCTATTTAGGTTATAGCTGATAGGCTAACAAAGTCAGCCCACTTTATTCCTGTACAGATAGATTACTCTCTTGATAGATTGGCTGACTTGTACATATCTAAGATTGTGAGACTACACGGGGAACCGTTATCGATTATCTCAGATAGGGACCTGAGATTCACTTCGAGATTTTGGAAAAAATTACAAGAAGCCTTGGGTACAAAGTTGAGTTTTAGTATGGCATTCCACCCACAGACTGACAGTTAGTCTAAACGGGTGATACAAACTCTTGAGGATATGTTACGGTGCTGCATCTTTGAATTTCAGGGTAATTGGGAAAAATACTTGCCATTGGTGGAATTCGCCTACAACAATAGTTTTCAAACGAGTTTGAAAATGGCACCTTATGAAGCATTGTATGGCCGAAAGTACCGAACTCCATTGCATTGGATGGAACTCAAGGAACATCAGATTCACAGAATTGATCTAATTAAGGAAACTGAAGAAAAGGTTAAACTGATACGTGATTGTTTGAAAGCAGCTTCGGATAGGCAAAAGTTAAATGCTGATTTGAAAAGAAAAGAGATTGAGTTTCAAGTCGAAGATAAGGTATTCCTGAAAGTGTCTCCATTGAAAAAGGTCTTGAGATTTGGTCGAAAAGGCCAGTTGAGTCCAAGGTTTATTGGACCATATGAGATTACTGAGAAAGTCAGATCATTAGCTTACCGCTTAGCACTACCATCTAAATTGGAAAAGATTCAGAATGTATTCCATGTGTCCATGTCGCATAGATATAGATTGGACCCCTCTCATGTGATTTCACCGACGAAAATTGAGATTAGACCAGATATGACTTATGGTGGAGAACCGTTAAGATTTTGTCCCGAGAAGTTAAACAGTTGAGGAGCAAGAATATAGCATTGGTGAATGTTTTATGGCATAGACACGGAGTAGAAAAGGCCCATGGGAACCTGAAGAAACCATGAGAAGGCAATATTTGAACTTGTTTACTAGTAAGACTTTCGAGGACGAAAGTCCCTAAGGGAGGAGAAATGTAACATCCTAAAATAGGGCCTAGTCAAAATAGTGGTTTCGGGACGACAAATATAATGTTAAAATATTTGTTTTATGATTATTCTGAGGTCTATGATATGAAAATAAGCATGTGTTAAAGTTTCATAAAGAAATTTTAAGTACAAGGTGTCCAATTGGAAATTAGGGACCAAATTGAATAAATTGTAAAACTTGGGTTCTATAAGTAATTTGTATGAAATTTCTTTGGATTATTAATTAGAAGGTCTTAAAGAGTAATTTGCCTAATTTCTAAGTTTTTGGACAAAAATGGGCATGCATGGAAACCTTTGAAAGTTTTGTAAGGATGGGCATTTTGGTCATTTGGTAATAAAATCAATAAAAAGGCAAAATGAAAGCAAAAATCAGCTATCATCTTTTTCATAGCTGCTGAAATTTCTAGGGTTTCTTAAGCTAGGGTTTTCAACATTTTGAAGCTCGATAGTAAGTGCTCCTTAGCCCCGTTTTTAATGTTCTTTGTAATTTTGAGATCCCCGTAACATGCTCTATCCATTTCTACCCATATTTCAAGCTAGGGTTCATGTTTTGAAACTTACCCATACATGAGATACTTGTTTTTTGATGATTTATAGAGGAATGTGAGAGTTTAAAGGATGGTAAACAACTTTTACTAAGTAGATTTTCATGGAAATGGCTTAAAGAACCATTTTGTAAAAAGTATAAAATGTGTGGTAGAAATGTGAAATAGAGGAAAATGTGGGCTGGTATGAGCTTAGGATACATTCGGCTAGGCACGGGTAGCCAAGAAACTACATGTATTTCATATACGAGTCTAGGGACTAATTTGTAAAAGAGTGAAAGGTTAGGGGCAAATGGTTATTTTGCCCTAGTATGAGTTTTAGGCTAGAAATAAATAATGTAATGTATTAATAATTCATTATTGTTTATATAGACCCTGAGGAATCAATTCCGAAGGTCGACCGTGGAAAACGGAAGGTTTCAGAGTAACCGAAATTCAAGTCCAAGATGATTACCAGGTAAGTTCATATAACTTGAATGTAAACTATTTTAAAATACGTTAAAAATGTATGTTCATGTATGAGTTATAATAGTGATATTCAATGTATGGTTGTAATAGTACAGTTTTGACCCTAGTCAGAATAGTGGTTTTGGGACCACAAATATGAGTCAGAGAAATGTTTTAATATTATTTTCTATGCTTAAAATATATGAAGTTATGTCTATGAAAGTTTCGTATGAAAATTTAATCGTTTGTGTGTTTAATTTTGAAAAAAGACCTAATCGCGTAAAACGTAAAAGTTGCTTGCTACTTGTTAAAAGTGCCTATTTGACTTGGCTTTATAATTGTGGGGTCCTTATGTGGTTATTTGACCAAATTTATGATTAAATGATACTAGTGGACATTAGTTGGTAGCATATTAATGTTTTAATGTAAGGGTAATATGGTAAAATGCATATTAAAGTAATTAAAATAAAACAAAAACATGAAAACATGTCATTTTGGTGTTCATCTTGCCGAAAATCACAAGAAAAAGAAAGAATAAAACTAAGCTAGGATTCGTCCATTGAAGGACTTGATTGAGGTATGGATTTTGTTCGTTTTTTTTATAATTCCTACGTTTTTGTAACAGTTGCTTCGTATACTATCAAGCCCATGTCTCAATTTTTTTATTTTGATGATGATTTTGAAATGTGCCATTGATGAAATTATGAGTTTTGTGAAGTTAGTTGTTGATAAATGGAAGATCTGTTTTGGGTTAACATGTTTTGTCTTTAGATTTTTTATAATTTTGAGTAAGATGGGCTAAATTGTGAAATTTGTAAATTGAGGGACTAAAATGTATAATGAATGAAATTTATGGACTTGTATGATATCTATGAATATTCGGCCAAGCTTGTGTCAAGCAAATTATATGTATTTTGTGATTTTGTGATATAGGGACTAAAGTGTCGAAATGTGAAAATGTGAGGGCTAGTTTTCAAAATGCCCTAAATATGGGTCTATGGATTGTTTTGAATTATTTGGTGAATAAAACGGTTAATTTTGTCTAAATATAGATCAAGAAAAGAGGAATTTAGATGTAGACCGAGGGAAGTCGAAGGTTATTGAGTAAACAATCCGAGTCGACAATTCTGCGTACGAGGTAAGTTCGTACGTAAAAAATGATGTTACAAGAATATTTTGATGCTTCGATATCACATACATTGTATGTATATAATTGGTTATACATGAATACGATGATAAACCAACTGTATTTGGCACGATGATTATAGATGAATACGATGATAAACCAACTGTATTGGTATAAATATATGAATGGTGTTGGCATAGAATTGATAGATGAGTTGAGACTTTATAAGTACTTATGTGTTGATGTTTTATATTTTATATATTGTTAATGATTTGTTGTACGAGCTTACTAAGCTTTTGAAAGCTTACTTTGTATGTGTTTGCATTGTTTTATAGATATCGAAGCTACTGTGAGCTCGGGGATCATCGAGGATCATCACCACACTATCGAACCTCATTTTGGTACTTTGAAAATGTATATATTAAAGTATGGCATGTATAAGCTAGAAGTGTTTAGATTATATTTTCTAATGTATATATTTAGCCATGTGATATGGCTTGGTATGGTTGTGAATATGGTATGATTTTAGTATATGAAATGTGAGGTAATATGATATGTTTAATGAGTTCATGTATGGTTAAAAGAAATGGTAAGTTCATGGCATGAGATTGAATGATGTGTATTAAGGTTTGTAAACCTTATGTTTTGATATTATCTTACTTTATTTTTTTTGACATAATTTGGAAAGGTTTATGAATATGTAAATGGTTGATAACGTTATGGTATGAATGATGTATGTTTTGGTATAAAATTTGGCTGAAATTTGTGTGTAAATATGCTTGGTTTGGTGCTTGTAGGTTTGACCCATTTGGGGTGGCAAGTTGGCTATTCAAATGGCCTATTTTTGTCCACACAGGCGTGTGTCTTAGCAGTGTGTGACACACGGTCCCGTTACACGGTCGTGCGTCCCCTAGGGTACCCTACGAATTAAAGGTAGTATACCCTCCAGTCTTGACATGGCCTAGACACATGGGCGTGTCTATTGGTCATATGTGGCACACAACTTGGCACACGGGCATGTGGTCAACCGTGTGGCCAAGTTAGTAGCCTCCCTAATTTTCACACGGCCTGGCACACGGGCGTGTCTTGTGGCCGTGTGGACAAGTCAGTATGTATGCCCTGTTTTGCCATGGCTTAGACACACGGGTGTGTCTAATGCCGTGTGAGGCATACGGCCTGTTCACACGAGCGTGTGACCTTTGAAAAGTTGAAAATTTTTATAAGTTCTAAAGAGTTCACATGTTATCGATTTAGTCCTAGATGCATGGTTTAGACTTTGTATGCTCGGTTTAAGTTCATATTGAACATGAATGATTTGTAATTATTGAAATGAGATGATATTTGATATTTGACTGTTTTGATCTGAGTTACGAATCCGGTAATGGCCCTTAACCTATTCCGGTGACGGTTACGGGTTAGGGGTGTTACAATGGTAATTTCATGAAATGTTAATGCTATGATGAAATGTCCTGGTTGAATAAAAAGGGATATCTGATGGATTTCTCAAAAATTAATAAATGGTAGAAAGGATCTAGCCCGAACAGGTGATCCTGTAACACCCCTAGCCTGTATCTGTCGTTAAATTAGGGGTACGAGGCATTACTAGACATAACACAGTTCAAAATAGACATTTACTACATTTCTTGCTTCGTAATTTAAACTTATCAAAAAACTTATCTTATTCAATTTCGAATTTAAAACTATTATATTACTATCATTAACATATTTAAAATTCATTCAAATATATGTATAAATCATTGCACAACATATACCAAGCATATGGCAACTATATATATATATATATATATATATATATTATAAGCTGAATATCAAACAAAACATTTCATAATCTAAGCATGTTCACATATTAAAAACTAATTAACATCCACATAAAAAATGCAACATTGATTATTATACATTATGACCTAATATTTATTATTGATTATTAGCAAACATAGTGCTCATTTATACCCAAACAATATGAGCCATAATACAACTTAAGTATCACTTACTTATGCGGCATTAGTTATATTTAAACTAACATGACTTAAGAATAAACATACTTCTTTCCTAATCACAAGACCAAGCGCATAGGACCTTGTTATGTTAAGCCATTTTAAACACAAATAACAACTAAAAATACACATAATTCATATGCTAATTTTATATGCTCTTATTCATGCCAAAATTTCATACACACAATCAAACTAAATTATTTCATATTCGGTCATTCTTTATAAGATTCAGTACATAGTATATTTATATAAATATGCTATAAACCAAATCTCATGCTTCTCACTTTCTGCATTATAAATCTGTTGTAAGAACAAAGGTCTCACTTTCAATTTAACTAAAATTAAACCATCATCAGATATACACAACTGAGCATCCATAGCACATAATGCAAATAATGATTTCTGACTTAAAGCATTAGAAACAACATTTGCTTTTCCCGGATGATAATCAATAACAAGCTCTAACCTTTTAGTAACTCTAGCCATCTTCTTTGTTATAAATTCAAATCTTTCTGAGTCATCAGATGCTCTCAAACTTTTATGATCTGAAAATATATGACATTTCTCACCAAATAGATACTGACGCCAGATCTTCAAAGCAAACACAATCGTAGCTAACTCGAGGTCATGCATCAGATAATTCTTTTCATGTGGCTTTAATTGTCTGGAGGCATAGGCTATAACTTTTCCTTCCTGCATCGAAATGCATCCCAAACAATTCAACGAAGCATCATTATATATGACAAATTCTTTCTTGGATTCTGGTTGTACTAACACTGGGGCTTCAGTCAATAGAGCTTTCAACTGATCAAAACCTTTCTGACACTTTTCAGACCATTCAAATTTCACATCTTTTTGTAACAATTTCGTCAATGGAGTCACGATCATAGAAAAGCCTTTTACGAATCGTTGGTAATAACCAGCAAGTCCCAAAAAACTGCAAACTTCAGAAACATTTCTCGGAGGCTTCCAATCTAAAATAGCTGAAATTTTGCTGGATCAACTCGGATACCTAATGCTGACACAATATGTCCCAGAAAGCCAACTTTGCGTAACCAAAACTCACATTTACTAAACTTCGCAAATAACTGCTTATCACGGAAAGTTTGTAACACTGTTTTCAAATGCTCAGCTTGTCCAGTTTCATCACATGAATATATCAATTTGTCATCAATGAAAACAACAACAAATCTATCTAAATATGTTCAAAATATCGGTTCATAAAGTCCATAAAGATAGCAGGTGCATTAGTTAACCTAAAAGGCATAACTAAAAACTTATAGTTCCGTACCTCATTCGGAAAGCAGTTTTCAGAATGTCTGAATCTTTTACTCGCAATTGATAGTAGCCCGATCTCAGATCTATCTTTGAAAACACAGTAGCACCTTTCAACTGATCAAACAAATCATCAATTCTGGGTAGAGGATATTTGTTTTTGATAGTCACTTTGTTCAACTGACGATAATCAATGCACATTTTCATTGTACCATCTTTCTTTTTTCACAAACAGAACATGAGCGCCCCAAGGTGAAAAAATTGTTCTTGCAAATCCTCTATCGGTTAATTCTTACAACTGGGACTTCAATTCTTTCAACTCGATCAGACCATTCTGTACGAAGCTATTGATATCGGGGTAGTTCCCAGTACTAAATCAATACCAAACCCAACCTCTCGAATCGGAGGCAAACTTGGAATTTCTTCAGGAAACACATCAGCGAACTCACAGACAACTGGTACAGATTCTAGTTTCTTCTCTGTCACTTTCGAATCAATCACATAGGCAAAGTAGGCTTCACAATCTTTTTTCACATATTTCTGAGCTTTCATTATAGATATCACGCCGGCAACCAGTTTAAATCATTGGGCTCAATTCAGATTATCTCGTTATTCTTGCATCTCAAGTCAATAGTTTTTCGTTTACAGTTCATAATAGCATCATGTAAAGTTAGCCAATCCATACCCAAAATTATATCAAATTCATCGAATAGTAATAACATCGAATCAACTGAAAAACATGAATCTCGAATCATCAACAGACAATTCTTACACACTTTGTCAACCAAAACACACCGGCCTAAGGGGTTCGATACTCTAATTACAAATTCAGTAAACTCTATAGGCAAAGTCTTACTGCTCACTAAGTTCATGCATATATAAGAATGCGTTGATCCAGGATCTATCAATGCAATCACAGAAGTATCGTAAAGTGTAAAAGTACCAATTATAACATCGGGAGATGAAGCTTCCTCATGAGCTCGTATGGCATAGGCTCTGGCAAGTGCACGAGCCTTTAGTTCCCCTCTGGCTGCCACTCACATTGCCCATATTTCTGGGCAGTCTACTTCGAGCTGTATTACCACTCGGCCTCAGATTTTACACAATCTCTTACTCTACAGACTTAGGACATTCACGGATAAAGTCATCTAACGATCCACATCTAAAGCAAGTTCGGTCATTCAATCTAAAACTTCCCGAATGTATTTTACCATAGTGTCTACACTCGGGTCAATTGGATCAAACATTTCCAATACTTGCAACAGAAGTAGCTGGAGCTCTGAAACTCGAATGTGATCTAGTACGATCTCTACTCGAATGTCTCACATTAGCCTTTGAACGGCTATTATCATCTCAAAATTTCTTTGTTGCTGAATGAAATGACTTGCTTGATGATCTTTTTCACACTTTTCTAGCTTTTGAATTGGCTTTTCTTTTCTCTTTCCCGAGTTCTTCAGTTTTACATGCTCATTCCACAAGTACTACAAATTCTTTTATTTCCAAAATCCCGACTAACAACTTGATGTCTTCATTCAAACCATCTTCGAATCTCTTACACATTATTGCTTTAGTCGAGACACATTCTCGTGTATATTGGCTCAATCTCACAAATTCTCGCTCGTATTCCGTAACAGACATCCAGCCTAGTTTTAACTCAAGAAACTGTTTGTGTTTCTGATCGATGAATCTTTCACTTATGTATTTCTTTCGGAATTCGGCTTGAAAGAAATCCCAGGTTACTCATTCCCTCAGAACCACAGATATCAATGTCTTCCACCAATGATACACCGTATCTCTCAGAAGTGAAACGGCACATTTAAGACATTCGTCCGGAGTACATGACATTTCATCAAACACTCATATCGTATTCTCTAACCAGAATTTAGCTCTCTCAGCATCGTCACTAGTAGTAGCACAGAACTTTTCGGCCCCATATTTTTTAATTTTATCAACTGGAGGCTTATTCAGACGAATCGGATTTACAGCTTATGGCACAACTGGGACTTGTGAAGGATTAGGCGGTGGTAAAGGTTGTGGCATAGCCCGATTGGTTCTAATAGACTGAGTGAACCAATCATTCATCATTTGGTAAAAGGCTTACTTAGCCTCTCCCTCGTAGCTACTAGTAGCAGGTCAAGAATCAGATGGCGCTGTCCCTTGAGCGGGTGAGGTGCATTACTTTCAACATCATCAGCAACGGCTCGTTCAGGATCCATTTACTATATAAAAACACATTTTGTTTGTCAGGATTCATCACAATATCACAGTTCATATATATGGCATGTATAGCTAGACTCACATACGCTACGTTAGTCCTAGAATCGACTAAACCATAGCTGTAATACCAATAAAATGTAACACCCCTAACCTGTATCCATCATTGGACTAGGGTTAAGAGGCATTACCGAACATATTGGAACATTTTATAATCCATTCACAAACATCAATCATATATCATCAATTCATAACAATTCATATACATGTAGTCCCTTTACGAGGTCTTTGAGACCCTAAACATGCTTTAAAGTGGATTCGAGACTAAAGCGATCACTTACAAAATTTCTCGAATACTTAAAATTTTTTCTAAGTTACAGAAGTCACTCGCCCATGTGAACAGGTCGTGTGCCTCACACGGCATTAGACACACCTGTCTATCTAGGCTGTGTCAGATCAGGGCACACATACTGACTTATCCACACGGCCGGAGACACGCTCCTGTGCCTTGGTCGTGGTCGAAACTGACTTGGGTCACACGGCTGACCACACGCCCTGTACCCTTCGAAATGGCCACACACGCCCAAGTACCAAGGTTGTATGCCTCTTACGGCCACGAGACACTCCCGTGTGTCTAGGCCGTGTTCGAGTCTAACTTGCTTTGAAAAGAAACATTGAAGGACACGGTCAAGACACATGCCCGTGTGCTCAACCGTGTAGGAAAATATAGGCCATTTGCAAGGCCAATTTGCCATCCATATAGGGTCATACCTACAAGCCAAATTCAAGCATCATATATACCATATTTCCAACCAATTTCAATCACAAAAGATACATTTTTAATGTCATATAATCACCAACCAATTTCATCCTTATCATTCAAAGTAAAACATACCCAAAATCACATACCAAACTCATTCAAAATCATACCATTTCCATAACTAATTCACATATCTAACTTACCAAATTGACCATTTCTCACTAGGTCATTTATACACATCAAAACATACCATTTCTTAACAGAACTTATACAACAAAAACCAAACCAAATAACAACTTTAATCTAGCCATATCACATGGCATGATATACACTTCACAAAACATACCACTTTAGTCCTAGCCTATACATGCCATACTTTGATATGTACATTTTCAAAAGGTACCAAAATAAAGTTCAATAGTGTGGTGATGATCCTCGATGATCCCCGAGCTTCTAGTAGCTTTAATATCTATAAAACATTGCAAACACACACAAAGTAAGCTTTCAAAAAGCTTAGTAAGCCATATACAAATAAAATTATCATTTTAAGCATATAATCATCAGAAGATACATATACTCCATAGTCAAATACTATCAGAAGCCTCATAGTTCATATACATTTCATATATTCCCAATTCATTTGCACATATGGCATATTTTCTCATAAATGTATCACTTGTCATCACTTGCACATATAATTACTTCACATTACAAATGTTGAACACATTTCAATGTACCTGAATCAGATATCCATTCATTCAATCATGTATTTCTCGTAATGCCCGTTAAACTGTTCGGAATCAAATAGGATACGTGGATAGCTCGAAAAGCTCGTACAATGCCAACATCCCAGACGTGGTCCTACATGTAATTAATATCGATGCCACTATCCCAAACAGGGTCTTACATGAAATCAAATAAGATGTCGATGTCCCAAGCATAGTCTTACATGTAAATCTCAAACCGATGCCAATGTCCCAGACGTGGTCTTACACAATAACATATATCGAAATCCTATGTCATGACATATGTATCCTAACTATTCCTATTGTTTGTACAGAGCTTCCAGACGTTGTCGTATTATCGAAACTTTCTCAATTTCACATATTCAACTTCTATAACCATTCATCACAATTCAATATCATATAAACATAAATAAATCAATTCAAACACATTTGCTTGTATATAGACTTACCTCGTACGGGAATAAACAGAAACAAACGGTTATTCAACTACTTTCGAATTTCTCCGATCTAATTTCATTTTTTATGTTCTTGATCTAAACACATTCAAATTTGACTTATTTAATCTCACACTCATTCAAATCAATCCTTAAACACATATTTAGGGCATTTTACAAATTAGCCCTCACATTTTCACATTTTAACAATTTAGTCCCTATTTCATAAAATCACAAAATATACAAAATTTCTATATACTTGCCTAGCCAAACATTTCTTTAGCTCATATAAGCCCACATATTTCATTTATTTCACATTTTAGTCCCTCAAAATATCATTTTCATAATTTAGCCCATAATAATCAAATTCATCAAAAATTCCACTGCAAAACATATTTATCTATCATCAAGATACCATATTTCATCAATTAACATCACAAAACTCACAAAATCAACAATAGCATAACTCAAAATCTTCATCAATTTCTTAAATTAGGGCATGGGCTTGATAGAACACAAAGAAACGATCACAAAAACGTAGAAATTATCAAAAATTGAACAAAACTCATACCTTTATCAAGCTTGAACATAGTCAAACTTTAATGCCTCCAATTTTATAAATTTGGTTCTGTAATTATTTAACACAATTGCATGTCTGCTTCAGTGGTTAAGTGCCCTAAGAAGTGTCTGAGAAGTCCTAAGTTCAAGCCTTAGATTGGGTAAAATTTTGGTTTTTATTTGAATAAAGCCTTATCTTTGGATAATAGTCTTATAGGAATTAATTTGTAAAAGCTTATCAAAATGGGCCTGCTGGTCTAGTGGTTAAGCAAAGTGTCAGTCTGTTAGAGGTTCTGGGTTCGAATCTCTACATAAGCATAGGAATAAATTTTTGCTCGGTGAGGTGGCTTAGAGTTTGAGTTGTACTGAAAATCTGAATAGTGGGTGTTTGAGATGGAGTAGGTAGGGGGATTTGGGTGATCAGTTTCCCAAATTCCCTCTGCAGAGAAAAATGTTCGTCTCCTCTCCAGTTTTCCCCTTTTTTCCTTTTTGCCTTCTACCAAAATTTTCCCTTACCTCTCATTTGTTGAACTTTTACTTCCTTTCTACAGAAATTGTATCGGCCTTTCTTCTTCTTCAGTGTTTCTTTGCACAATATCGGTAAGTGTAATTGTGATTTTTTTTTAAGAATGAAGGTTTAGAAACAACTGATAAAAGATGCAGATGAATAGGATGGTAGGAAGATTCAGCTATAGAGGAAAAGAAGAAGAAGAGAAAGTTGATGAAGAAAGGAGAAAAGAAAAAGAAGAGGAAGAATGGTCAGAAAACGGCATAACTTACCCTAAATCTCGAAATTACAACTGGCAGTAGCCTAGCCGAATTTTGACCTCTAAAAAAACCCTTGGCCGGCCAACTCTTGCTCCTCAAGAGTCCACCATTCGGCCAACACTACTCTCCCTAATCAGCTCCTAAATCTTCTCCCTTATCCCTCATTACTCAATCTCCTGAATAGCTCAAACTCTTCCTAACAGAGTTCCACTTGGGTTCCATCACCTCCCCTTTCTGTTCATAAAAATAATACCATAGCTTGCTTACCTTGTGGCTTGAACCTTGGCTCTCCCTTATCATACACACGCCACTTTTATAGCCTTCCCAGTGGTGTCACATGCCACTTTGCCACATGCCTTATTGTGGCTTATTTTACCAATTAATTTCTTAAAAGCCCAATGTACCCGAATTCCTTTTTCCTTCAGAATTAAAATTAATTAAAATTACCAGATTTTAATTTAAACTTAGGCCTTCTAGAGGCCCACTAACATAATTAGACCTATGCCAAGCAGTTAAAACACAGAAATTCTAAAATTCACTAAAATTCTCAATAATCCCAAAAATCCCAAAAATTGGGACATTACAACTCTACCCTCCTTAAAAAAATTTCGTCCCCAAAATTTACGTGATCCGAACAGATGAGGGCATTGTTGACGCATCGCCTCTTCTGGCTCCCAAGTAGCTTCCTTTCTGCCATGATTACGCCAAAGCACCTTCACTAATGGGACAGATTTTCTCCTTAGAACCTTAATATCTCGGTCCAATATCTGCACAGGCTCTTCCTCAAAAGTCAAGTCAGGCTGCACCTCAATCTCTGCAACCGACACGACATGAGTAGGGTCAGAACGATAACGCCTTAACATGGAGACGTGGAAAACATCATGAATCTGTGCTTCAACGGAGGTAATTCCAATTGATAAGCCACCGATCCTACTCGCTTCAAAACCCGATAAGGGCCAATGAACCGCCGACTCAACTTGCCCTTCTTACCAAACCTTAATATCTTCTTCCAAGGAAAAACCTTTAAGAAGACCATATCACCCACTGAGTACTCAATTTCCTTACGCTTCAAATCTGCATACGACTTTTGCCTATCGGATGCTTCTTTTAACCGATCTCTGATTACTTTGACCTTATCCTCAGTATCAGCTACCAACTTCAGTCCTAGAACCTACCGTTCCCCCAGTTCGGTCCAACAACTAGGTGTTCGACACCTTCGTCCATACAGCGCTTCATACGGTGCCATTCGAATACTCGCCTGATAGCTATTGTTGTACGCAAACTCTGCCAATGGCAAATAATCCTCCCAACTACCTCGAAAGTCAATAACGCATCCCCTCAACATGTTCTCTAGAATCTAAATAACCCTTTCTGACTGACCATCGGTCTGGGGATGGAAATTCGTACTAAAGTTCAACCCGTCTCCAACACCTCATGCAACTTCTGCCAAAACCGAGATGTGAATCTAGGATCTCGGTCAGAGATAATTGAAACTGGGACATCATAAAGTCACACGATCTCTGCCACATACAACTTGGCTAACTTTTGAAGTGAAAAGTCAGTGCGGACAGGTATGAAACGGGCCGATTTGGTCAACCTATCCACAATCACCCAAACCGAGTCTTTCTTTGATGGCGTCAAGGGTAACCCACTCACAAAGTCTATGGTTACCCTCTCCCACTTCCAAAGTGGTATCTTTACTGGCTGCAAAAGTCTAGAAGGTTGTTGATGCTCAGCTTTCACTTGCTGGCATGTCAAACATTTTCCCACAAACTTTGTTACTTCTCGTTTTAGTCCAAGCCACCAATACAATTCACGCAAGTCGTGATACAACTTATTCCCTCCAGGATGCATAACACAAAGTCCTCCATG
The DNA here is from genome assembly GCA_025698475.1 of Gossypium anomalum. Taxonomy (NCBI): domain Eukaryota; kingdom Viridiplantae; phylum Streptophyta; class Magnoliopsida; order Malvales; family Malvaceae; genus Gossypium; species Gossypium anomalum. Next base: position 24,501,681 of record CM046968.1, on the reverse strand, counting down.
AGCTTCCTTCAATATTGTCTGCCTCAAATCAGAGTCTTCGGAACACAAATTCTTCCTCGGAAACACAGAGCCCCTTCACTATTCAACCCAAACTCAGAGGTTTCCCCTTTCTTGACTTGCTGGAAACGAGCAACCAAAGACTCATCCTTCAACTGCTTTTCCTTAATCTGGTCCACCTAGGTTGGCCTTACTTGTAACTCAGCCAACAGACTCCCATCATCATACAGACTCAGACAGGCAAACATTGCTTCAGATCAGATACAGCTCTACGACTTAGAGCATCAGCTACCACATAATCCTTAAGCAACTCTATCCATCTCCTTTGCCTAAGTTTCAGCTCCTTCTGAGCCAGCAAATACTTAAGACTCTTATGGTCTATGTATATAACACACCTTTCTCCATACAAGTAGTGTCTCCAAATCTTAAGTGCAAAGATCACTGCTGCCAATGCCAAATCATGAGTAGGATAGTTCCCTTCGTGAGGCTGAAGCTGTCGTGACGCATAAGCAACCACCTTACCCTCTTGCATCAACACACAGCCTACACCCACATGTGATGCGTCGCTGTACATAGTAAATTCCTTCCTGGACTCATTTGAATTAACACAGTGCTTGATGGAACTTTCTTCAACTTCTCAAAAGCTTCCTGCTGCTTCTCTGTCCACACAAATGGTTACCCTTTCCTTATGAGTTTTGTCAAAGGTGCTGCCATCATAGAAAATCCTTCTATAAACCTTCTGTAGCAACCTGCCAACCCTAGGAAACTTTGAATTTCTGACACGTCCTAAGTGGCTTCCAATCCAAAATTGTTTCAATCTTTTGAGGGTCTACCTTAATCCCCTTAGTAGAGACAACATGTCCTAAGAAGGTTACCTCATTCAACCAGAATTCACACTTGCTGAACTTCGCATAAAGTTCCTTCTCCCTTAACACTTACAGCACAATGCAGAGATGCTCATCATGTTTTACTTCAGTTTCAGAATATACCAGAATATCGTCAATAAAGGCGACTACGAACCGATCCAAAAATGGTTGGAATACACGATTCATCAGATCCATGAACGCTGAAAGAGAGTTCGTCAGTCCAAACGGCATAACCAGAAACTCGTAATGACCATACCGAGTCCTAAATGCTGTCTTGTGTATATCTGCCTCTTTGACCCTTAACTGATGGTATCCAGATCGAAGATCGATCTTGGAAAATACAGAAGCTCCTCTAAGTTGGTCAAACAGATTGTCAAAGGGTACTTATTCTTAATCGTCAGTTTGTTCAACTGCTGATAATCAATACACATCCGCATCGTCCCATCCTTCTTTTTCACGAATAGCACCAGTACTTCCCATGGAGACACACTTGGCCTAATAAAGCCCCTATCCAACAACTCTTGAATTTATGCCTTTAGCTCCACTAACTCCTTCGGTGCCATCCTATACGGTGCAATGGACACTGGTGCCGTTCCAGGCAGCAAGTCGATTCTAAACTCGACTTCTTGGTTTGGAGGCAATCCCGGAAGCTCTTCCGAAAAAACATCTTGGAACTCTTTAACGGTTCTAACCTTATCCACTGTCAGTCCCTCATCTTTCGACTGACTTACAAATGCCAAATAGGCCTCGCAACCTTTACGAATCCACTTTTTAGCTCTCAATGCCGACACCACATTTGACAAATAATCTCTTCGCTCACCTATCACCATAACCTCCTCTCCCTCCGTGGTCCTTAACACCATTCGTTTAGCAGCACAATCCAGAGTCGCCCTATGCTTAACAAGCCAGTCCATTCCTAGTATGAGGTCGAATTCTCTGAATGGTAGCTCCATCAAGCCTCCAGGAAAGACCCTACCTTGAGTTTCCAAGGGCACATCCCTATACAGTTTGTCTACCTTAACCGAGTAACCCAAAGGACTTAGTACAGATACCCCACTCACAATTTCCTCAGAGTGCACACCCAACGACTCAAATATGGCACATGCAACATAAGAATGAGTAGATCCAATATCCACCAAAGTAGTATATGGCATGCTAGAATCCAAGAACGTACCAGTTCTGACGTCAGGTGCATCGCCCTCCTCTCGACGACGAGCTGCATACACCAACAACGGGTGTCGAGCCCTCAAAGCATATCGACACCCGCCGTGGTGCCTCGACCTCGACCATTTTCATTTTCGCCCTTACCTTATCCACGTCCTCTCGGTGGTTGTGGTCCACCTCTCACTGGTTGAGCAACCCTCTGTTCAGCAACTTGAACTTGATCTGTTCTCTGAGGACAGTCTTTGACTCTATGCTCCATAGACCCGCATCGGAAATAAGCACCAAAACGTTTCCTACACTAGCCCAAATGTACCTTACCACAGTCTCCACAGGTTAGTGGTCTAACCACATTCATCGAAACTGCCCGAACTGGCTCCTCCACTCTTGCTCTCTTGACATTCTTATTTGCACCACCCGAAGGTCCTGAATCCCTCTGGAACGGTTCTGATCCTTCTCCCAATTTTACTTTTCAGTACACTTCACTTCCTCAGCTTTTTCCACGAAGACCGCAAAGTCACGCTCCCTCTGTGGAGCAATCAACACCCTAAGGTCATTTCTAAGACCATCCACAAAGCGCACACTACACTCATATTCCGTAGCGACTATTCCCACGGCGTACCGTCTCAGCCTCAGAAACTCAGCCTCCTACTCCGTAACCGTCTTACCTCCTTGAACTAAATTTAAGAATTTCTTCCTGCGGGCGTCCACATAACTCACCCCAACATATTTCCCTTTAAAGGCCATCTTAAATAGCTCCCAAGTTACCCTATCAGCTGGGGTCCCATCTCTCACAGTGAGCCACCGCTGATACGCCTCATCTCGCAGCAACAATACGACTCCCTTCAGTTTTTGCTCTACAGAGCAGTCCAAGTCGTCCATAATCCATTCTGTGGCCTTCAACCAATATTTTGCCACATTCGGGGCTACACCAGATATGCCCCTAAAGATCTCCACTCCATTAGCCCGAAGTCGCTCAAAAATAGATCCTCAAATTCCATTACCGGTACTTGCCCCGATAACCCTTTTCAGAACACGGACCATTGCTTGTGACAGAGCGTCATCCCTGGCACCACGATTAAGAGACTCCACTTCCGTTGCCGGTGGTACCGGTGCCTCCGCTGTTGGCATATGCCCAGAAGATGCAGTTCTTGCTCTAGCAGTACCGCGGCCACGTCCACGTCTTCTTCCACGAGCTGCTCTTGTACTCATATCGTGTTATCTGATTACGAATTTTATGTATCAATTAAATATTCCAGTGTTTGTTCAGATGTTTTATGAATAGATAGTAATTCAAAGGTTGTTTTCGCAGAATCGTAGTCTAGCTGCAGTCTCAATCTATTATCAAATTTTCTATAGCTTTCAGTATCACCCTAACTAGAGTATCCTAGTAGAGTATAAACAGATAATTCAGAAAATATTTAGAAAAGTTCAGAATAATACTTACAGGCTTGGGCCGGAGATTCGGAATGCTACCTTCTAAAGATCTAGATTTTGAAAACTGAGTTTTTGCAATCTTTATAAAATTTTTGTTTTTGAAAATCTTTGTTTTTGTAAAACCATTCCACAGTCGAGTTGTTGCAACCGGACTCTGATACCACTAAATGTAACACCCCAAACCCGGCCTAGACGTTATGGCCGGATCCGACGTACCACATCGAAGCGTTCAAAACCTTTTATGTTTTAATCTAGAAAAACTTACTTAGTGTTTAAAGTATGGTTTCTTTAAAGGTTAAAGTGAATGGAAGCTGTGCACCAGGTAGGAAACCAGAAAAGAGGAGGTGAGTCCATTGAACTGCTTAAGTACCAAGCTCCCTTCGGATCCAATCCTAGACATGCACACCGCCATTGCCACACCTTAACTTCGAGTTTATTCTTAGGAAACCCAATTCGATTGTGTCCATTTTAAGAAAAGTGATTAATTTTGGAAAACGGTTTCGTTACAGAGGTATTGCTTTGTTGTCGTGTTATTTTGAAATCAATTACTATTTTTTTTAAAAATGCGCTCTAAAGTTACTCAATTTCAACAGTTAAAAATAATAACATATCTACTCTAGCAAATCCTATCAAAACCATAAAAATAATTAGAGAGGCCTTATTACAACTTAAAACCCAAAACATTTAAAAAAAAAAAGAATCTGTCTAATTCACCAGGAGAAAACTGAGATTTGCAGAACGTGTGGCCACTCCGAATCCCTCACAGCTCCAAGCCCACTATGGTTAGGGATTACCTGCGTGGATGAAAATAAGGGGTGAGTTTGGGGAAACTCAGTGTGTAAATTAATCCAACCATAGCCTATATCAGCTCAAACCACAGAAACAGATTAAGTTGGCCTTAGCCCAGAACAGATATCAGAAAGAAGCCCTTAGGCCCATAACAGTACAGAACAGATATCACATGAAAATGCATAAACCCAACCCATATCCAACCATATACACCCCCGTCCAACCTTACACCATGTGGGGAGACTACTCGACCCGCCCAACCGCTACACGCCACAGATTTTGTAGCATAGCTGCCAGAAACAGAAAATGTGACAGAGTCACCAGATACAGATAATCGTGGCAGAGCCATCAGATCAGATAATTGTGGCATAGCCACTAGGACGCTTCCTCCATGAATATAACCCATGTCCTCATGCAACAGATATACAATCATGGCATACATCATACAGAATCAGACTATCATGCTTTTCAGTCAAAATTAACCCTAAGGGTATAATGGTCATTTGCACCTAGGGGTATAATGGTAATTTTCCATACATAAGGGCATTCTAGCAATCTACCTATTTGTAAGGTTTCCATGCATATCGTAGCCATTTACGTGCTATCAGAAACACTTACCGAGTGTTCTTACCGAATTGGGCCCGTTGGCTTATTATCCCGATTTTGGCCCATTAAGCCCAAAAATATCGAAATGCACGAAATCGTGCATACTGCAGTCTTATCACTTTAGATTACCAAATATGTTAATCCACTTATCTTACGAGCATTCGCACACTCGCAAGTTCACGAAATACCAATTTTTCGGCATTTTGGGTTTTCGACTTTTTCCGATCTAGTCTATAAGAGGGTGTCAACTACACACCTATTTGTGACGAAACACTGGCGAGTTCCACTCACGAGTTGACTACATTCAATTAGTAATATGTCAACGATGAATCCATAACAGCTTGAATATAAAACTCCTTACCCAAAAGTCGGCCATTAACATTTTAGGCACTAAAATTTCTACCTTTGCCGAAACTAGCGACTAGGTTTAGATCCTATCGTTCCACTTGTCCAAGCCTTCGATCAGCAGCCTCTAGATCACACCATCATCATAATAAAACAGTTGTCACAACCCTTAAAGACATAGAGCCCAATCGATAGCCTCCCTAAGCTTTTAGGGATTTCGGCTTTTCTAAAACTTAAAATAAAGAATAGATTTGAAAGATTACCACCGGTTCCTTAGGTCAATGATCCCACTTCAATTCCTATCCAATTCTAATGCAGATCTAATCCTCAAACCTTAGTAAAAATCGAACCTTGATAGTCTACAGATTCGGTTATGCCCCTGTAACTATGGTGTTTTCAGGTTTTTGTAACTATGTAGAAAAAGATGGAATATGGGAGTTTTGCTGTGGTCTTGTCGATAGGAACTTGGGGTTTAGAGGATTAGAGAATCGGTCAAAAAGATGAAGAAAAGTAAGAGGGTTTGGCTAGGAGAAATTGGCACAGAAGAAATATAGGCTTTCGAGATTTCGGCTTTTTATGGCAAACGGTTATGAAGGTTTAGAAAGAACTGATAAAAGATGGAGATGAACAGGATGGTAGGAAGATTCAGCTATAGAGGAAAATAAGAAGAAGAGAAAGTTGATGAAGAGAGGAGAAAAGAAAAAGAAGAGGAAGAATGGTCAGAAAACGGCACAACTTACCCTAAATGCCGAAATTACAACTGGCAGTAGCCCTAGCCAAATTTTGCCCTCTAAAGAAACCCTTGGCCGGCCAACTCTTGCTCCTCAAGAGTCCACCATTCGGCCAACACTGCTCTCCCTAATCAGCTTCTAAATCTTCTCCCTTATCCCCTCCTTACTCAATCTCCTGAACAGCTCAAACTCTTCCTAACAGAGTTCCACTTGGGTTCCATCACCTCCCCATTCTGTTCATAAAAATAATACCATAGCTTGCTTACCTTGTGGCTTAAACCTTGGCTCTCCCTCATCATTCACATGCCACTTTTATAGCCTTTCCAGTGGTGTCACATGCCACTTTGCCATCATGCCTTCTTGTGGCTTATTTTACCAATTAATTTCTTAAAAGCCCAATGTACCCGAATTCTTTTTTCCTTCAGAATTAAAATTAATTAAAATTACCAGATTTTAATTTAAACTTGGGCCTTCTAGAGGCCCACTAACATAATTAGACCTATGCCAAGCAGTCAAAACACAGAAATTCTAAAATTCACTAAAATTTCAATAATCTCAAAAATCCCAAAAATTGGGGCGTTACATTAGCTAAAAGCTTTGTTCCTTCAGAATCCGCCAGATCAGAGCGTTATTGGCGTATTCAAAAAGTAACTTGCACTTAATCCAATCCTAGCATTAGACACTAACTTCTTAAGCTTTATTACTACAAACTATACTTCAAACTTTTATGGCTCCACCTAAGGTGCACTCATAAACTTCAATTTCTTATGTAAATCCAGACTAGAATTTTTCAGAATTTCATTTCAGAAATTTTTTACTTCCCTAAACAACACCCTAATACTAGGACTTCGCTGGGTGGAGCGTTATAGGTGCTAAGGTGTTCTCTAAGATTGATATAAGGTCTTGATACTATCAATTAAAAGTGAAGGAAATGGATGTTCCTAAGATTGCATTCAGGACTCAGTATGGTCACTACAAGTTACTAGTGATGCCCTTCGGTCTTACGAATGGTTCATCTGCTTTTATGGACCTAATGAATCGGGTTTTCTAGCCTTATTTTGATCAATTTTTTTTGTCATTATCGACGACATCTTGATCTACTCTAAGTCAGAAGTTGAACATGATGATCACTTGAGAGTTGTTCTACAAATTCTTCGTGAGAAAATATTTTATGCTAAGTTGAGTAAGTGTGAGTGCTTGCCCAATGAAGTGATATTTTTAGGTCATGTGGTATCATCTAAGGGTATCCGTGTCGATCCTAAAAAAAATTAAGCTATTTTGGACTAGAAACAGCCTAAGAACGTCAATGAAATTCAGAGGTTCCTTGGACTAGCTAGATATTATAGGAGGTTTATGGAAGGGTTTTCCTTGATTGTAGATCATATGACCAAGTTGTTGAGGAAAAGTGCACCTTTCAACTGGATTGAGGAGCAACAAGATAATTTCAGGAAGCTTAAGTCTGTGTTAACTCAAGCACATGTTCTAATCCAGCTTGTGTCTGGAAAAGACTATGCGATATTTAGTGATGTGTCTCATACCAGTCTTGGTTGCATTTTGATGCAAGACGATAAGGTTGTGGTCTATGGCTCGAGACAACTTAAGCCACACGAACATAATTATCCAACTCACGACCTTAAGTTGGCAGCTGTTGTTTTTGCCCTTAAGATTTGGATGCATTATCTATATGGTGAGAAGTATATCATTTACACGGATCACAAGAGTCTTAAGTATCTCCTCACCAAAAGGAGTTAAACTTGAGGTAAAGGAGATGGATAGAATTGCTCAAAATTATGACTGTACCATTGAGTACCATTTGAGAAAGGTGAACGTTGTGGTTGATGCATTGAGTAAAAAGTCCATGACTGATTAGAGAGATATGTTCGCTAAGTTGACCTTGATTGGAGATAGAGGTTTTCTTGCGAAGTTGAAAGAGAGACCTACTTTAATGGATGAGATTTGGTCGAAGAAATCTCTTGATGCATCTCTTACACCTCAATTTAGATAGACTGAGGAGGGTAAGACTACAGATTTTAGGCTTAATTCTGAAGGAGTTTTGAAATTTTGTGGGAGATACGTGTGCCTAATGATCGAGATTTGAGACAGTCTATTCTTCAAGAAGCGCATAGTAGCTCATACTGTAACAACCCATTTTCAGTGCTGTCGGAAACAGTGGTTTCGGGACCATAAAATCTGACGAGTAAGTCCGTAATAATTATTATTTAATATGTATGAGTCAATTATAGTTTGATATTGAGTTTTGATTTGGTGAATTTTATGTTAATTGAATAAATAGTTAAGTATAAGTGGTTGTCCCAAAAGTCAAGTGGTTTCAAGAACTAAGGTATTGAGGCCTCATTTTTTAAAACTGAGCTCGTAAATTTTATTATATTAGTAGGTGATAGTTCAATTCGAAAATTTTATTGTTTGGTTTCTTAATTAAAGAAAATGACTAAATTGTGAATGTTGTCAAATTTAGTTATATTTTAATTATTAGTGACTAGATGGGTTAAATCACATAATTGGAATGTTTTAAATGCATATTATATCATTCTTATTTGGCACAGACGTTAAGGCATGAAAAATGCTAAAAATGTATGTTTAATTGAAGGGTATTTTCGTAATTAAATAAATTTAACTTAATTAAAATAAAATAAAAAAAAAGGCATCATCTTCCTTAGTGTTTCGTACCACCAAAATTTAGAAGAGAAAAATCACCATAACCATGTTCAACCTTCGGCCTTACCTAGTTTGATGCATGTAAGCATTTTTCTCATTTGTTTCTTGTAAAATTTATGTTTTTGTAATTGTTGTAGCTTAATCTAGCTAACCCAGGGATTAATTTGTAAAATTGTTAAAGGTTTTGGAATTTAACATTGATTAATTCTAGGTACTTTTGAAGTTAAATGATGAATTTGTAGTCCTGGTTGATGTTTAGGATTATTTTGTAAAGTGATTTTCATTAGTTTTTAGTTAAAGGATTAAATTGATAAAATATTAAAATTCAAATAGAATTTTTTTTTTAATTGTGAATAACTAGGGACTATACTAGTTTAGAAAGAAATTCGGCTAGAATGGAAAATTATAAAATTTTGATGAATTTGGAATTTCGGGTTTAGGGACTAAATTGTGAGAAATGTAAAAGTTCCAGGTGTAACAGTTCGGGTTAGACCCTAGTCGGAACAGTGGTTTTGAGACCACATATCAGAGTCAAAAAAATATTTAAATATTATTTTTCATGTTTATGATACGTGAATGAGCATGTGTGAAAGTCTCATATGAAAATTTGAATGTTTGTGTGCTTAATTTTGAAAAAGGACCTAATTTCGTAAAAGGTAAAAGTTGCTTGCTACTTGTTAAAAGTGCCTAATTGATTTGGCTTTCTTAAGCAAGGGTCCTTATGTTGATATTTGTCCATTGAAAATGTTAATGGACTAAAACAACCATCCATTAAATGGTTTTACAATTGTTTATAAAAGGGCAAAATAGGAAATTGGTTATTAAAGTCATATTAATTAAAAGAAAAGCTATCAAATTCATTTTATTTTCTTGGTTCATCAACTGAATATTAGAAAAGAAGAAGAAGAAAATTTGGTTCTAGGGTTTCGACACTTTGATTGGTGATTAAGGTATGGATTTTGTTCGGTTTTTTATTATTTCTACATGTTTGTAATCGTTGCTTCGTATATTATCGAACTCATGCCTCAATTTCTAATTTTGTTGATGATTTTGAAATGTGCATTGGATGAATTCATGAACTTTGTGATGTTATATGTTGAAATATGAAAGCTTGATGTTGGATTTACATGTTTTGTCTTTGGATTTTTTATGAATTTGAGTAAATTGGGCTAAATTGTAAAAATATTATTTTGAGGGACTAAAATGTAAAATAAATAAAATGTATGGACTTGTATGAGATCTATGAAAATTCGGCTAAGCTTGTGTACAAGCAAATTATATGTATTTTGTGATTTTGTAATTTAAAGACTAAAGTGTCGAAATGTGAAAATGTGAGGGCTAATTTGCAAAATGCCCTAAATATGTGTCTATGGACTGTTTTGAATGGTTTGGTGAATAATAGGGTTAATTTTGAATACTTATATATCAAGAAAAGAAGAATTCAGATTTAGACTGAGGGAAGTCGAAGATTATAGAGTAGACGATCCGAGTTGACAATTTCGAATACGAGGTAAGTTCGTACGTAAAATACGATTATACATAGAATGTATATATTTAGTTTGGATGTATATGATGATAAATCAATGGTATTTGACAGTAAGTGTGAGATTTAAACTAGCTTCGTCTATATGAGGCAATAAGTGTACGATACCGAGATAGCTTCGGTTAATTGAGATGGCACTAAGTGTGTGGATTTATTATAGCTTCGGCTAACCCTTAAGGCACTAAGTGTGCGGATGGTTATAGTATGAATAATCTTCAGAAGGTTTAAAATATCCTAACGAGAGGTGAGAAATGAAAATGAATGAATACGGGAAGGTTCAGATACGTATAATACCTATGTGGTAATGGTATTATGTATATAAAGTTTATTGAATCGGTATAAACATGTAGATGGTGTTGGTATAAAATAGATAGATGAATTGATAATTTATAAGTATTTATGTGTTGATGTTTTATATTTTATACACGGTTGATGATTTTAGTACGAGCTTACTAAGCTTTTGAAAGCTTACTTTATGTGTGTTTGCATTATTTTATAGATATCAAAGCTACTGTGAGCTCAGGAATCGTCGAGGATTGACATCGCACAATCGAATCTCATTTTGGTACTTTGAAAATATATATTTTAAAGTATGGCATGTATAGGCTAGTAGTTATGGGATTATGTTTGGTGATGTATATATTTAGCCATGTGATTTAGCTAGTTTATGTTTGAACTTATAGTTTGATAATGGTTTATGGTATGTGATGCTAATATGCAATTGGGTATGTTTTGGTTGGATAAAAGAGATGGTAAATGTTGGTAAGTTTGGTAAGTTTTAGCATAAGATTAAATGATATATGAAAAGAAATGCTTTGATATGTTTTTTACATATGTTTTAGCATAGATTAGTAAGGCTTATGAGCATGGATTTGGGTGACTATAATATGAGATGAATGGCTTATGTTTTGGTGTGGAATTTGGCTGAATTGGTTGTGCAAATATGCTTGTTTCTTTGCTTGTAGGTTGACCCAATTTCAGGTGGAAAATTGGCTATTCAAATGGCCTATTTTTATACACACGGGCAGAGACACGGGCGTGTGTCTCAGTCGTGTGCGACACACAGTCATGTTACACGGTCGTGTGTCCCCCGGGGTACCCTATGAATTAAAGGCAATATACCCTCCAGTTTTGACACGGCCTAGACACACGGGCGTGTCTATTGGTTGTGTGTGGCACATGGGCTAGCACAAGGGCGTGTGGTCGGCCGTGTGGCCAAGTCAGTAGCCTCCCTAATTTCCACACGGCCTAGGACACGGACGTGTCTTGTGGCCGTGTAGACAACTCAGTATGTATGCCCTGTTTCACCATGACTTAGACACACGGCCTGTTCACACGGGCGTATGACCTTTGAAAAGTTGAAAATTTTTAAAAGTTCTGAAACTTCGTATGTTATCGATTTAGTCATAGATGCATGGATTAGACCTTGTATAATCGGTTTAAGTTCGTATTGAACATGAATGAATGGTAATTTATTGAATTAAAATGGTATTTGATGTTTGATTGTTCTGATATAAGTTACGAGTCCGGTAATGCCTCTTAACCAATTCCAGCGACGGATAAGGGTTAGGGGTGTTACACCAGGAAAATGTGTAAATAATGAAAACTTAAGGGTCACATGCATATAAATAGTTTGATATGTATGGGAATTTAATAACTTGAATTTAATTACTATATAGATCAAAAACCGAGTCAAAAACATAATAACCGAGGAAAAGAAAAAATTATGGAGTAATCCCTGCACAGAAACTGGTAGTGGATAGTAGGTAAGTTCATAGTATAAATAAATATATGTATTTATTTATAACTTGTGTTAGTACGTTTTAGTTCAATTGTAATTGATGTTGAATTACATTATTAAGTTCTTAATTTTAAAATGCTTACAAATAAGTACAGGTGAAAAAATGGATATATGATATTGTTAATCCTTTGGGATAATATGGTTTTATGATATTGAAATGAATTTAACCGATTGATACCATATATACGAGTGTGTTTCTGGAAGTGCCTTTTAATTATAATTATGTAAACTCTGTTAACATGCCCGTTTGAACATAGTAAATGCTTAGGATACGATTTGCATGCCAATAGGGTTTGATCGCATGCTTGTACGGGTTTGCACTTTGGTGCCCTTGTCTGCACTTCGGTGCCTCTGTTATGCATCATTGATGCCTTTGGTGTGGTGTAGTATCCCAAGTACCCGAGTCAAGTTACTAAATTTCATTAGGCTATGTATCAAATGACTTAAAACTCGTTTATTTGTTCAATTTTGTTGGGTAATTATATTACCACTAAATGCTAAATGTTTCTATGAAGTTCTTGTTTATAAATGTTAATGGTTATATTGAGTAATTGTGGATGACAAATTGGTTATGACTTTTTGGAAGGTACCATTTATGATGTAAATGATTATATACTAATGTGTTATGATCTTGCACTTGGATATAAGGAATTAGAAACTTATCTTCTTATTTATCTATATTGGTTGAGTAAGTTGAATGGTATATATACTATGACTTATTAGGCTTCTTAAGCTTATTTGTTTGATTTGTGTTTTTTTTGTAGTTGGCCTTTTGCGAACTGAACGGACGGATTGTTTTAGAGCACACCATCTAGCCTTGTTGGTAGTTTTTTTGTTTACCTTTTTGGGATGTAGCATGTATAAAGGTATTTTTTGTTGATATGTAGATTAACTTGTTATAAATAGTTAATGTGGTTGAATTTGGATGTGTACTTATGTTGATAGTGCTCAAGTTGATCTTGAGTGCCATATATATATATATATATATATATATATTAAGTGGGGATGTTTTGAAATGGTAGTTTTGGTTGTGAATGATTTGGTAAATCCTTGGTTGATGATTTTGGGCATGAATGGCTAGCTTATGATAAAGCTTATTTCCCAATTGTAACTTTGTTCTTGAATTGAATTGGTGTGTGAATTGAGGTGCCTTTTGATGGCATATTGGTTTAACATAGGATGGATGAATATTTTTCATGTAATTAGTGTTTTGATTGTGCTTTTAACCATGTGAAATAGGCTAGATATGGTGCTTGAATTGGCTTGATTTAGGGGTTAAAATAGAGCACACGGCCTTGGACACAAGCTATCACACGACCATGTGACACACACGATCAACCCACACGACCGTGTGTATTTATTATTTTATGTGTAGGTTTCACATAGTCTTATGCACAGTCTACGACACGGCCGTATGTCTCAAGTCAGTTTGTGGCACGGTCTGGCACACAACTTGTAACACAATCTTGTGACTCAACTTCAAATACACACACAGTTTGGCACAAGGCCTACGACACAGTCGCGTAGCCCTATTTTGAATACTCACATAGGCGGATACATGGGCTGGGATACAGTCGTGTGTCTAGACTTTGAATTTTCACATGGTCTAAGTTATGTCACACGACCTGGCCACACAGCCGTGTGACCTCTATTTTTCCAAATTTTTACGTTTTTCTAAAATGTTCTAATTTGTTTTTATTTGATCCCAGATTGTTCCTAAATTATTTTAAAGGCCTCGTAGGCTCGATTCAAGGTCCATAAGTGTAGTTTGTGCCATGATTAGATTCAATTGATATATGTTAGTATTTAATTGTATAATTGTTTATGTTGGATGGTTAAATGTTTTGTTTTGCTCAATAATACTCTATAACCTTAATCCAGCAATAGAGACGAGATAGGGTGTTACACATACGCTATGCATTTTGAAGGGAATAAGATGTATCCAGATTTAAGGGAACAGTATTGGTGGACAGGTCTTAAACGTGAGGTAACCGAGTTTGTAGGTAAGTGTTTTACGTGCTAGCAAGTCAAGGCTGAGCATCAGTTCCCCTTTGGTTTCAAATTCCTCAGTGGAAGTGGAAACGTGTGACTATGGACTTCATCAGTGAGTTGCCTTTGACACCTACTAAGAAGGATTCAGTTTGGGTAATTGTGGATAGACTGACTATGTCAACACATTTTTTGCCTGTCCGTACTAATTATTCATTGCAGAAGTTAGTGAGATTGTATATTTCTGAGATTGCGAAACTTTATGGAGTACCAGTATCTATCATTTCCAATAGGGATCCTTGATTTACATCTCGATTTTGGAAGAAGTTACATGAGGCTTTAGGTACTTGGTTGAACTTTAGCATAACTTTTCACTCACAGCCTGGTGGGCAATAAGAACAAGTTATCCAAATTCTTGAGGACATGTTGAGGTGTTGCGTAATCGATTTTAGTGGTAGCTGGGAGGAGCATTTTCCACTATCAGAGTTTGCTTATAACAACAATTTTCAGTCAAGCATTTAGGTGGCTCTTTATGAAACACTATATGGTCGCAAATATTGTACACCTCTATGTTGGACTGAGTTGGGTGAAAAAAAGGTATTGGGTTTGGATTTCGTACAAGAAACTGAGAATGTTATTAAGCTGATTCAGGATCGATTGAGAATGACATCTGTCGATAGAAATCTTATGCCAACTTGAGAAGAAAAAATATAGAGTTTAGTGTTGGAGACCAAGTATTTCTTAAAGTATCACCGTGGAAGAAAATATTGAGATTTGGTCGTAAAGTCAAGTTGAGCCCGAAGTTTATTGGGCCTTACAAGATACTTACTAGGGTTGGACCAGTTGCTTATCAGTTAGAGCTACTCCAGAACTAGACCATATTCATGATGTGTTTCACGTTTCTATGTTAAAGCAGTATTGATATGATCCATTTCACGTAAATTCGATCAAAAAGGTCAATGTGAGACCAGATTTGTCTTATGAGGAAGAGCCTGTTCAGATTTTGGACCGTAAGGTTAAGGTGTTAAGATTCCTCTGGTAAAGGTCTTATGATGAAATCATGGGACAAACGAAGCTACTTGGGAACCCAAGGACGTGATGTGATGACAATATCCTCACCTATTCTTATAAGGTAAATTTCGAGGACGAAATTTATTTTAAAGAGGGTAGAGTTGCCACATCCCATATTTTTATTATTAATTTTGTCAATTCATGAACAAACAAGTTAATAGTCTAATGGTAAAGAGCTTAATTAATC
This sequence comes from Gossypium anomalum, assembly GCA_025698475.1. Lineage (NCBI taxonomy): Eukaryota > Viridiplantae > Streptophyta > Magnoliopsida > Malvales > Malvaceae > Gossypium > Gossypium anomalum. The sequence goes on along the minus strand of CM046968.1, from coordinate 24,486,482 downwards.
TCCCTAAGATCCCATGTTCAAATCTCCACATCTACATTTTTTTAAATTTTTTCCATTTAACATCATTTTCAAACCCCCTTGTGTAGTCTACCACAATTGCCATTTAGGCAAAGATTTCTTTCCCTTTTTAATTAGTCAACCTATCATGAATAGTCTACCTTTTACTCCACATGTTCCCTCACTTTCCCTTTAGTTACCATTGAAACACTCTTTTCCACATTTTACCTCCCTTACCATTGACCTTGCCGTCCTATGCACCTAGACATCCTAAGTTCCCATTTTGTTTTCATTTTCAAGTTTTCTCTCCTCTTTTCTCTATTTTCCTCCTCCTTTAACCACCATTCCTTTGACAATTTGCCACCATACCACCACTGTTGGCCACTATATTATCACCAAATCACCATCACGACACCACAAAGACCTCCCCCTCTCTTTCATGCCTCTTCCACACTTCACCACTATCGCACCATCGTTGTCTCATCGTTATAACGCTACTACACCACCATTGTCGTTAGTTACCATTTTTCACTAATTTTCATTTTCTCTTCATTTATTTAGTTAAAATTGAATTATTATTTCTCCTGTCCTATTTTCATAGATCATTTACGATCTTAACATATTCTTTCATATTTTTTTGGATGAGACTCTCCTTAGATAATTTTCCTCCATAATCGAACCACTATAGGATCAATGACTCACTTCTTCCTTGGAATAATCATAAGTGATATTTAATGTTCTAATATCAATCTTTTCCTTCTCATTTCTTAAGGCCGAAACTAACATTGGTTTTTGCACACTCATGAAGTGTTCTTTCAAACCGCTTAGACCCGTATTCTCGCTTTAAGAAAAGTTTACCCCTTTAGACGATCGATAAGTAAGTCTCCTCACTTGATCTTCGATATGAGACTTTTATGAACATTTTAGCATTTTAACGTATGGTATTGATTTGTTAATAAAAATGATTCAAAGTCGAATTTCTTCCCTTCAAATTGGAATCGAAATCGGTGTTGTTGGATATACCAAACAAGGTGTGGATTTAACTTATTAGAAAATTTACATATAGACTTATCATCAAATAATATATACATATTTATTTAATATTGAAAACTTGATAAAGATCTCCATAATGTGAAATATTGATAACACATTATGTATTCAAAAAGAGATGTTAAATCTGTAAAAAGGGGGAATACTCAAGTAAATACTTTGAACTGATCATTTTGTGAACTTATGTTATAATTGATGTGATCTAATGATTGTTGTGAAATTATGTGTACATACCAACTCTCATGATATGTGATTTTATGGAAATGTTGAGTATTCATGGTATATATAAATCATGCCACTATCATGATAATTAAGATATGATTTGCATGTTAAGCATGTTCACTGTACTGATTAAATCCGATTCACCTATTCAGCATGTCAACTGTATTGATTATGAATTTGATTCACATGTTAAGCATGCCCATTGAAAATATTATTCATATGTCATATCACATGTATAGGGTTGGGATGGTTATGAAAGGAGGAAGACTTTGGAAGTTTTATTGCAATATGGAGTAGCTTGACCACAACATGCAGCTTGTCTGCAATATTCAGTGGCTTGGGCACAACGTGGAGTGTTATTAGATAGAAGAGTTCTAGGGAACTCTTTATTAGTGTGTAGCGGAGATAGGTAGGAATGTTTTTGAAAAACTTGCATTGATTTTTTGAAAAAAATTCTACATCGACATTCTCATGCATCTTGTCATATGTGAAATTATGTTGAAATACAAATGTTACTATATTTATGAAATGTATGGCTTAAATATTGTTTTCTTTTCTGTTGAATTCACACTGGGCTTTAAAAGTTCACCCCTTTAAATTCCTGACTTTTTTAGATAACGCACGAGGTTAGGACATGGGTTTGGCGTACGGAGGAATACTCGGGCATTTTGAGTATAAATTTTTATACTTTATTATTTGATTTTTTTGGACTATTTAATTATTGTTTACAGACTGGGGCATGGGACGTTGATTTTGAATTTTGGATACTATTGCATGATTTGGTTTTAAAACAATTATAAACAAATGGTTTATCAAATTTGCACGAAAAATTGGATTTTTCAACATAATTACAATTTCGACCCAATGATTTTATTTTAAACTCAAGAATAAGTTTTTACGAAACTTAAATTTATTTATTCACTTATTCAATAATTTATGAAATGTATGAAATTACGATTTTTAATCAACAAATAAAATTAAGTAAATTTTCTGCTGCGACATTTTCAAAGTAACATGTTTTCTTCACATGTTCAAAACTTAGACTTTTCAAAGCTATTCAATTTCTGATAAGTTTCCAAAGAAATTCAAAGACATTATTTTGGTTTTTCTCAAGCAAATCAACACACTGATTTTAAATGAAAGAGATGACGATTTTTGAAAGAAAATAACTAAATGTTTTTTGCGTCATCATCATGGTCAATGTGATCTTCGAGATTCAGCCATAACATTTAGATCGGGTTTAGGGGGTTATAAGTTTATTCTAGGTTAAAGTATTTTGTAAGTTTTTGTACTCTTCATAAATTTAAATTTTAGTCTCTATACTTTTTCAAGAATTTAGTCATTCTACTTATTAGATTTCAAAAGTTAAATACAATTGCCAACACTATTAAATTTTATTGTTAAATTTGTTAGTGTGATATTTTAAAATATTAAAAAAATACTCATTCGGTAGCAATGTAACTAAAAAATTGGATTGTAATGAATCTAAATTTAACAAAAAAAAATTTTAATAGTATTAACAATCGAACTTAAATTTTGAAATATTAAACGTAGAAAAACTAAATTTTTAGGAACAAAAGTACATGGACTAAATTTTAAATTTATCCATTACAATCTAATTTAAAATATTTTTAAAAAAAATAATATTTTACTTTAAAGTAGGTTTCAATTTCCGCGTCACGAAAGCATGCAGCATATGAAGAATAAAGATGGTTCCTAAAGATGGTTCCTTGACTTGGGTATCGTAAAATCGTTATCATATGACTCTTTTGTCGATTGTGGTAGAAGAATCCTACGCAGCTTAGGCTTCAAATTATAAATTTTAATCCGAAAAACTCGAGATTTTTAGAATCTTTCAATTTTCCACCAAACCCGACTACTGAATTCAATCTTTGTTTCTTCTCTTTCTATTTGAATGCACTAAATTCTTGGGGGTTTCTTATCAACTCATCCCTATCTGTTCTCTACTTTAAAAAAAACAACCATAAATTCCACTTGTTTCATCATCATTTCCTTCCTCAAGGTAGCAAACTTCATGTCACAGTTAAGTTCCCTTTGATTTTTATCCATGAAGATAATCATAGTTAGTTTATCGGATTGATGGTCTCCTTTGGGTCGATGTCAGTTTGAGGACTAGCTACTCAACATTCATGTCTAAATTATTTGTTATTTTATGTTACTTGTGAAAGGATTGCTAGTAATTATGATTATTGTTCAGGTTGACAAGTAAGTTAAAGTATTGATCATGGGAGCTTGCTGCTGTTGTTTGGGTATCAGGGATCCTGTACAACATGTTTCCCCTTTTATCAGTCTCAATAGCGTCATTCATGCCCTCAGGGGCAAGGTACCATGTCAATTTTTTTCCTTCTCTTTTTGAGTTAGCATCGAGACAGAATTTTGTTGAATTTATATGGGCATGAAGGTCTTTTCTTCTTAAACAATGAAAACACCTGCAATTTACACAAGGTTCTTTATTTATTTTTATTTTTTTGCCAATTATGGATTGAGTCATTGGCTACTGACTATTCCTTTGATGAAAAGTTTCAAGGAATCTAATAATATTTGTTTTCCGATAGCAATTTCCTATAATGCTTCTTTGATCTTTAGCTTCACCGGGGCTTATTAATTTGATCCTCAGTTTACCGGAGTAAGGAGCAACGAGCAATCGGATTCCCCCGCTTCGAATTCTCAAGTGTCAGCCCCTTTGGATTCTAATGCTGCATTTAACAATATCATCACACATACTGCAAGGGTCTTGCATTCCGAAGCTGATACGACACCCTCCTACGAGTACGATCGGATTGAAAGAAGAGAGGATTATCGACTCAATCACACGGAACACGCAAGTATAGGAAACAAATCAGCTGGAGTTCAGTGCGAATCTCAATTGAAGTTCTCAGACGATAAACCTGGAACTGAAGTTGGTTGTGGCTATGGATGGTTAGAAGATGAAGATGTTTGCCCCACATGTCTTGAAGGTAACCTTTTCAATTGCTGATTCCCTAACCAGCTTATACAAGTGGAAGCCATTAAATGAGACATTGGCTTACTTTGGTTACCCTCTCTTGATTTCCTATATCAGATTACATTCCTGAAAATCCAAGAATAGTTCTTCAATGTTCCCACACTTACCACCTTGGTTGCATATATGAGTGGATGGAGAGATCCGATAACTGTCCTATTTGTGGCAAGGTAATTTGTTTGTACAAGGTTCTGCAATTACTCCATTTTCTGTTCTAACTTCTTCCATTAAGATCCCATTTAGCATCTCTTTCTTCCAATCATCAAATGTCGAGAATCGAATACTAAACCGGTGCCGTCAGCTCTTTATATCATGTAAAAATGGGGATTCTATATAGTCTTATAATGCCATATGTTCTTACATCATATAACTGATTATGGACTGATTTTGCAGATGATGATGTTTGGTGAAGCAGAAATTGGATCACAGGAGACACCATTAACCAAAGATGAACGTATGATTTTTGAGGGTACATTTCAATAGTTTTTCTTTTTCCCAGTTTTGTAGTTTGATGAGAAAGAGATATAGGTTCCTGCATTGCCATTTATACCATTGCAAGAAATTACGTACTCTTTTTTTTCACTGAAAAGAAGATTTAGTCTAATTGCTTGATATAATCACCGAGAAATTATGAAAATTGTATCTTCAAAGGCAGCAACTGACAGTTAATAACGACTGAAATACAAGATCCAGTAATACACTAATCATCGACATCGATACACATATATATGTATGTCAAGACAAAGCAGACATATAAGGCATGAGTTCCCAACAATTTATCCTTTCTCATGCTGTTTTCATTTTTAAAGAAAAGAACCATAGTGCATGGATCTATGTCCATATTCACATATAACCAAAAGCATAGTTAAATTAATTGTACCCATTTTCATGCAGCAAAGCATCCCAAATGGCATGAGTAAATAGGTTCCAGAGTAAGGTCTAGTTCATTCCTCCTCATTTCTGTTGCTTCTTCCTGGTATGTGCCACTGCAAAAATTGTAAACTATAAACAATCAAACCTTTTAACGAAGCTTTTGCCACTTCATTATAGACAACAGAAAACGAAAGCTTATGTGGATCCATCTTCTTTGGCATACGTTTTCAAATTATTCGGTTTTCAGCTGATAGGATTTTATTTCTTGCATCACAAGTAACATAAGCCTTTCATGCAACTCTAGATATCATTAACGATGAATGCCAATGAGGGGTGTTACCCGATATTCAAGCAGGAAGGAGGCTGTGGCAGCAGAAAGGATGATGTGTTGAGGCCATGGTCTTGCTGCCCCCACTGCGGCTGCTGTTGCTGTTGCTGTTGCTGTGCCACTGTCTTCTCCCTCTCTTTTATCTACATGCCAAGACAGGTTATTTGTTAGTTCATGTTTTTCTATTACAAAAAAAGAGAAATAGATTGTAAATGTTGAGATGTTGGGATTTGAATTTCACATCGAAACTCTTACAAATGATTCAACAGTGGGAAAGGAAAAAAAATTTTGATGAAATCTTGAACATGAAAAAGGGTATGTCACCTGCTTTGCTAGCATGGTGTTTTGCTCCTGTATTGCCTTCTCCTGTCATAAAGACCACAATTAGATTTCTTATATTCACATTCAAGTGTCCATCACATCACATATGATCATCCAAGTTCATATAATGATTCTCTCCAGGATTGACAAGCATATGTTCTGAAAGGTCTTACCTTTCTCTGAAGCTCTGATATTGACTCATACATGAGTTGGTTCTGCAGGGAAAAAAAAAGGGCCACAATTTCATCATTAAAACCAGTAACAATTATAATTGTAAGACTATAATGGGACAAAGGACAGCTGTTTAAAGCATACTTTTTTTGAACGAATAAGTTTAAGAGCAGTATCAAGCTGCTGCTCCAAATTCTGCAGCTCCTTGAGACTCAATGACTCTAATTCTTCTCCCATGTAATGCCTGAAGACGTTTAAGAATTCACCAACATATCAGGAAATTACTTTGTTCAGCTAAATTAGTCCAACTTTCTTTTTCTATAACTTTCATGTTTGACTCCTATTCGGATATGGTGAATACACTAATATCTGACATTCAAACCTAAGTTGGAGTAAAATAAACATTGAAAAAGGAAATCACTCGTTCATCTTTAGCAACAATGTAATCAGTTGAATTAAGAGGTACCTGTGATTTCTCTGCAAGAGCTCAACCTTAGCTTTAAGTCTATTATAGTCCATGGACCAGTTGCCCTGTCCATAAACAGGTTTCAATTTTCAATGCAATTTCAGCCAAATCTTAACCCTTTTTCACAATCTACTATTCCCAATAATTTAAAAACCTTAATAATGTTCATTTGGTTTTATGTACCGAAAGGCAAAAACTAAGAGTCTCTCATTGAAAGACAGCTACCATTAAAAGCTAGAAAAATGCACTTAACTTAGAATTTAGATACCCCCAAACCCCTTTTTGCTGTCAAACTGCTATTTGCAAACAATATTTATATAATATAATATAATATAATTAAGACATATATATAATCATTATGATAAGTGGCAAAAATTAACGGCGTGAAAGGCATGTTGTACCTGAGATTCAGGCTCACTAGCAACAAGCTGTCTCTCAGCATAAGAATACCTTTCATAGCGTTCAAGGATCTTCTCCATGCTGTTGCAGATAATCACAGAAAATAAATGTCAGCCTTAATGGCACAATATTTTCTTTCCCAAGTAAAACTAATTGTACCCTAATTTCTTATATAACTTTTACTTTAATCTAAAACATATAATATATATAGATTTCTAATGGCTTCATATGCCATACTAATTTCCATACATACATACATGCAAGCCTGCATGCATACACACACAAACAACTAATTTCCATTTACTCCAACTAATTTTTGCATTAACTCAATAAGTTTCTAATGGCTTCATAGTTCATATGCCATACTTCGTTCTTAACTTGTCTCAAGGATTAATATTTAATGCTATGTTAGTGAGTATAAATCCATATATATACTTGAAATGAACTACGTGATGTAATCTATAAAAGAAGATAGTACTTAAGGGTTAAAACATTAAAATTTTTATATTAACTTCTAAGAGTTTTAATGAGTTAAACATAAATCCAGTTAAAAAAAAATAGCATGTCTGTCACCAGCATGGAGGAAGGAAGCTGAAAGAGGTCGAAATCAACCCTCAAAAAATCAGAAGTCAAATCCTGTCTGATTTTGAGTATCACCAAACTGACTTAAAGCAACTAAAAGTGTGTGTTTTTTTTTTTTTTTTTCAGTTTTGGTAAGTGACTTAGGAACTATAAGTCTTTGATAACGGTGCCTTACACCATAAACCCCTTGATTCCTTACATATCGTAATGATATGATTAAGTCGACGTCATAAAATTTGTGTTAGGGATGGGGGAGAAAAAATAATAATTAAATTAGTCATCAAATTATAATTCTTTTTATCACAATTAATTACGTTACTTTTTAGGTGATAAAATACTTGAAAGATCAAAGGAACTTGGAGGAGTCATAACAGAATCAATTCAAGCTTGCTTTGAACCGCCACACCCCCTTTTCTTTCTCTATATAGATGCCGTATATGAACTCACTGAAAATTAGGGTTTTGGATTTTAAATATTTAAGTAGGTAAATTGAAAATTTATGCAATGTTGGATAATTTGAAAAATCAACTACCTCTAAATTTATTATGAAATCATTTGGCTTATTAGTAAAAATTAATTAATAATAGATTTATTTTTTTATAATAGAAAATTTTGATTTTTCAAAAATATTTTTTCATATTTAATCTTATTTTTTGGTATATAATTTAAAATTTATTAATACAAATTTTTTATATTAGTTTGATATTTTTTTATTTGGAAAAGCTATTAGTTTGATAATTTATTTAAAATATAAGTTTTTTAAAAATAAAATCAACTTAACATTTTTAGTAAGGCCTTATTTGATAATCTATTGGAAATATTAAATTAATTGAAAATTAATATTTTCAATAATTTAATTATGTATACATGTCTAATAATTTGAAATAAAAAAATGTAGAAAATAATAAGTAAATAAGAGCTACTTATTACTTAAAAAGAGAATATTTTCAATTAATTCTATTTTATTCATTTATTTTAATATTATATTATCCTATAAAAACTTTAAATTTAAAATTTCACTTTGATTTGAAATAAGGTGAAATGTTTTAAATTAAGGATAAAATGCAATATATAATTTTTTTATAATTTTAAAAATGTAATTATGAAACTATTTAATTATATTCCATATTAAGTGCCATATCAAACAAATATTATAACATAAAATTAATTCTTAAATTTCCAATACTTAATTTTTCATTTTATACAACACCACCGAAGTGATAAATAAGTTATCTATCTACTTATACTATTCAACATTTTTTAATTGAAAATTCTCAAAACATTTTTTTAAAAATAAAATATACTTTTCAATTCACTAAAAAAAATTGGTTTTTTATCAAACACACCGTAAATCCAGAGCATATAAAATCATAAAGCCTAATCCAAAGTGTTCAATTTTCCTTCATTTCATTTTTAGCTTTGATATTTTTATTTTAATTTATTTAAAAAAATATATTCTCAATCAAAATAATGAAAAAAAGGGATATATGCATCAAATATCAATTAATTTAAATTCAAATAATTACCATAAATAGACAGACACCATATCTATAATATATAACTGAAGAACTTGAATCACAAATTGCAGAGTTTTCTTTTCCTAGTTATCAAGGTTTATAAATAATTTTTCCTTTATTCTTTTGCTCCCTTGAACCAGTAACTGGCTATTGGTGACATATATGTAACTAAATCAGCTAAATGAAGAGCCCATTGGAATATATAAATTTTAGAAAGCAGTTTATTAGCTTATTTAGGGTGCAAAAAGGAATCTTCAAATTTGAGGTGTGGAACTACCCCTCATGGAGCCCTAGCCCTACTCCCTCTGTACAAAAATTGTCAAATCCCTAATTTTCTAACTACCAAAAAGATACCTCTTTTTGGCCTTGGACAGTTGTTGGATCAAAGAGTTCTCAAAAGCCAAAGAGGGTCTAGGCCTTAAGAGCTGGTGAAGAAGAAGAAGAAGAAGAAGAAGAAGATACATGTATAGCAGTTGTTGCTTGTAAGGACTAAGGAATATGAATACTAAAAGGAAACACCCAAAGGAGAGAAGACGACAAAGATAGTAACTCTGTTCCAAAACCAATAAAATAAATTGTAAAAACAAATTTATTTTCATAAAAACATAGCCATATTTTTTAGGTTTTCTTTTACTATCTTTAGAAGAAAATATGTTTGATAGCATGATTTTATCTTTTGAGATGACAGAAGATAAAATTTATTACAAAGTTCAGTGTTGCTTTTCCCTTCTTTTATAACTTGGTATTAATAATTTAGTCCATAGAATGGATGCTTTGTATTTTCTCCTAATTGAGAAAGTTGTAGTTTAAATAAGGGGAAATTTTTTATTGCTTCTTCTTCATCATCCATTGGTCAATAACCTTGTTTTAGCAAGATGAGACCAAACTTCCCCCTCAAAGCTTTCCATTCTTTTGCTACTTCAACATCTCTGAAACACTTGTAAATTCTATTACTGATATAGTTATAGTCACACTTTTTACTGAACTGTGTAATATTCTTTAATTTTTTTTTCACCTGTTATAACCATTGCATGAAATCCAGGAGAAACTGCTAATGACAGTGCCTCAAAAACCACTTTCATAAACATCTATTTCAGTTTCAAAGCCAAAAAAAAAAAAAAAAAAGTAACTTTATCTTTGTTTCTCAAAACCTTGGAGAATACTTTTTACAAAAAAAAAAAAAAAAACCCAGAATGAAGGGGGAAATACCAGGAATCAGTGGAGTATTCAAAGAGCTTCCCTTTGTGGGAGAAGACAATCAAAGCGACCTCAGCATCACACAAGATGGAGATCTCATGAGCTTTCTTCAACAACCCAGCTCTCCTTTTGGAGAAAGTAACTTGCCTGTTGATCTTGTTCTCAATCCTCTTCAACTGAACCCTACCTCTCCCCATTTTTCTTTTTTTATAACCTTAAAAAATTGGGGGAAAAAAACCCAGATCCTAAAAAGGAAGAAGGAGGAGGAAGATGGAGTAAAGTTAAATACCCAAGTTGGAAAAAAAATTTCTTTTGCTAAATGTGAAGTGTATCTGAGAAAACATGCACAACATATATAGAAATGGAAATGCAGGGAAAAAATAGGAAAAAGAAAATAAGTAAAAAGAAAAAAGAAAAAAAAAGTGGTTTTAGGGAAAGGGAGTGGATTTGTAGATAAAACCAGAGTGGTTTATTAAGAATGTGCTGTCGGTCCCTCATTGGTTAACATGACTGTTCAGTCGTTACTGTCTCATGTTGGAACCACAATTTTATTTCTTCTTTTTATTAAAAAAAAAAAAAGGTGTTTTCTTCATATAGCCTATAGATACCGTCAGAAGCTGTACGGAGACCCCTCGCTGTCACACACTCACACAGCTGACGGCGGAGATTTTCTTTTTTCTCTCTTAAAACCAAATAAATTATAATGCATAGGTTTATTATTGGAAAAATAACAATCTTGTACGGAAACAAATTTTAATGTAGTTATGAAATGATGCAAATTATTAAAATATAGAATAAGAATAATATTGTACGAGGTAAAATTCACAGGTAATCTAGTCTCATTTTCATTTTTATTATTGATTAATAGATTAATGGTCACCATTTCAGTAATAAATTGATGTAATTAATTTTTTTTTCAATACCAATTGTACTAACTTGTTCCATCCACTTCTGATCGTGCGGACCAAAACATTGCACACTAATACATGAATAATTTAATAAATAGAAAATTTCTATTTTTTTACAGATATGGTAATAAATGATAAAAATTTTCATTAAAATTTTTTGCATCATTTGATGCATAAATATTTTATATACTTATATTAAATATATTTTTAAAAATATTGATAAATTTAAAACAAATCATCGAAACAAACCCATATCGATATGCACCAATTTTAATGGAATCATCGAAACAAACCCATATCGATATGCACCAATTTTAATGGAAAAAATTATGTATCTACTAGCATGTACTAACTACCTTGATTTATTATGATTCATATTTTTTAAAAATATTGTTGGTAAACTACACTTATAGTAGAGGTGTGCATGGGCCGGGCCGGGCCGGGTTCGGGCAGGGCCCATAAAAAATTTTCAGCCCGTTTTCAAGGCCCGGGCCTGGCCCGGCCCGAAATATGAGCTTAGAATTTTGTCCAAGCCTGGCCCGAGAAAAATGATAGGTTCGAGACTGCCCGGCCCTGCCCACCATATTAAAATTTTTTTTACTTTTTTATTAAATAAAAACTTTAAAATATAATAAATCAAATGCATTTAAAACATAAAAAAATATTAAAAAAATGGGACTAAAATAATTCTTAAAATAATATATAAATTAAAAATATAATAAAAAATAATTATATTAAAATTAAAAAATTGAAATAAATTAGAACTAAATTAAGAACTAAATTATATTAATAACAAAAATTTTACAATATCAAAATAACATTAAAAACAATAAAAAAACCTAAAGTAAAAAAAACTAAAGTTACTTAAAATTTAAAATAAAAATAATTTAATATTAAAATCGGGCCGGGCCGGGCCCGGGCCAAAAAAATCTTGCCCGAAACGGGCCTCTTTTTTTGCCCAAGCCTATTTTTCGGGCCTATATTTTTACCCAAACCCTCCCATTTTTCGGGCGGGCCTTCGGTTCGGGCCGGGCCGGGCCGCCCGGCCCATGCACACCTCTAACTTATAGTCACTCAAAAATAGGGTTTTTCTTATTTGGTCACTCCAAATTTTTTTCTCAATTTAATCATTTTAAATAAAATAAGTGTGTGAATTAGTCATATCAAATTAAATTGAAAAAAATGAACCGATAAAAAACTGAGATTTTGATCATATCTGCTCTTTTTGACACAATAAATAAAACTACCCAAAGCCCCTCTTCAACCTATAAAAAGGAGGATAATGCATTTCAGCGCACTCGAACCTATGTCCTCATACATTTACAATAATGTCCATACCAATCAAACTAATACTCAACCAACAATTGACTTCACCTTTTAAAAAACCTATGTTCTTTTTAAAAGAGAAACCTCCTACAAGTAAATTGATTTTTATATAATAATTAACTTAATTGACTATTGTTTAATAATAACTTTTTAATTTTAATTTTATAATTATTTGAAAATATTAAATATTGATCTAAAATATTATAATTTGCAATATTATTAACATATATATTTATATATAATAGTATAATAAACATTAATGTTATTTATTATGTTAATAAAATTATTTAATATTACAATTTTATTCTAATATAAAATTTAACATCAAAAATAATGTTAAATTTTAAATTTTAAATAATATTCTTAATATCTTATAAAAATGTTTTATATTAATATTTTAATAATGAATTTATATTTCACTTTATAAATATTTAGTAATAAATATTTTATATTATAAAACATAAATATTTTAGTAATTTATTTATTCCTTTTATCTTCAATATACCACTATTCACTTTTATGCATGTAATATCTATAACTTCGAATTATTTTTTAATTAGGCATTGGGCATTATTAATTCTATATAAGATATTATAAAATATTTTTTATTACAAAAATAAATTTTAATTATCAAAAGAAAATAATTCTATAATATTTTGTATTAAATATAATTTATATTATATTTATTTTACTGAAAGTAACTTTTAAAAAATAATTTTAAAAAATATATTATGTAAAACCATAAAAGCCACCAGAGACCATATGTTTAAATTCATCAATTTTAAATGACTAAATATATATATTTTTTATTTCGAGGGATAATTTCATCGTATAATAATTTATAAGTTGAGTGAAATAAAAAATAAATTTTCAGGACGAACCCTTAAATACACTCCTGATATATATAAAATATAAAACCCACTCACTTACCTTTAATGTATTTGTTTCCTCTCTGAATTTATTTTAAGAAAAACAAAATAGGGTTAAGGAATTTTATAACAAAATAAGTCTAACTTTGTGCTGCCTTTAATTTATACATATAATGAAACTAGCTCCTTTTGTGGTGAAAGTAATAGGTATATTGTAGTCATTTTAAATTATTTTTCACTTAATTTTATTTAATCGATTATCTGTTTAGTCTATATATTATAAAATCATGGAGCCACCAAGATTAAATAGGGGTAATATGGTCATTTTATGAAAGTAAATAAGTTGTATTGTATTTTCACTTAATTCATTATCTGTTAAAAAGTCATTAATTAAATAATATTTTTATAATTGAAAAAGATTCAGTCTATAAATTTGACCTTCGCTAATTGACACTAACTCTTTTCCGGTTTTGTTCATCTTCATCTTCATCTGTGTAGTTTTCAAAACCAAAGCAATGTCTCAGGTAAAATTATCCTTTTTTCGTTATTATTATTTTACTTGGCTGAATTATCAAAGATTTCTGCTTAGTTATTTTCAGAAATTTATGGGTATCTTATTTATAACAAGACCAGCCAGGGCGAAGTCAGGGGGTTGGCATGGGCCCCGGCCCTCCCTAAAATGTAAATTTATTTTTTTAGCCTTTAAAATTTTTTAAAAATTTTAAATTAGTAAAGGTAAAATTATACTTTGGCCTCTCCTAAAATTATAAAAATTTGATTTAATCTTTTACAAACTATAAAGATATAAACTATAAAAAAATTAAAGTTTTATCCGGCCCCTCCTAAAAATTTGTTCTGGCTTCGCCCCTGAGACCAACTCTTTTTTGAGCTATTAGGAATAAATAGGGTATTGTATAATTTATTTTTTGTTTAAAAAAAATTCCAAAGTCTGTTTGAATTTTAATTCAAAATATTTTATTTATTCTCATTAAACATCAAATAAAATTTTAGTTTTTTTAATTTATTATTTTTATTAAAAATCCATTTAAATTTCGGTTTCATTATTTTGTATTGAAATTTTAATTCTATTAAATGTTCTGTTTACTTCTTTATTATTATTATTATTATTATTATTATTATTATTATTATTATTATTATTATTATTATTACAAATGATATTAGTTTGTGCATATTTAGTTATCAACTTGATTCAATCCCTTCTTGCTTGCAGACAACATTGATGTTTTCTTGATTACATTGAAATGAATTTGGATATTTTTATTGTACAACAATTTGATGATGAAAAACTCTGAAAACTCTAAATACAAAACTCAAAATTTTAAACAACAAACTGGTAAATAATCTCTAAATTTCATAATGCCCCTTTAAATATGTTAAAGATTAGAGTTCTAATCATATTAAAATATTTTTAGAATAATCAAAATTTAACTACAAAAAGATAATAGAATTTAACTAGAAGAATAATACGAAGCACACCCACATTTGATTTTATTTTTAACTTTTGTTATTAGTAATTTAAAGTAATAGTATAAAAAATGAAGGAAATGTTGAAATGTGAAGAATGAGCTCATCTGCCTTTCAATTTTTATTATTTCAACATAATGGATGTAATGATTTTTTTGCCCATTTCTCTTTTTACGCTACAACTATTTATTCTCTCTTGTTTAAAGTTGATGATTACATAGAAATTTCATTGTGGTAGGTTGAATTACGTTAAACTTTTTTTTACCGTTTTACCGTTACACATTTTCATATGTATAAATAACACATTTACTTCTTATATTTTTTTATTCGATTTTCTCTCTATTAATTGTTTCTCTTGATTATATAAACAGGGATAAAACTAACATTTTCACTTATAATTAAGTTTTAGCATTTGTATTTATCTTGATATCATTTGTGGTTACTATTCAAAGCTATAACTTAACTATTTTTTATTTGTTCATTTCTTTCAAAAAAATCTATTTTTTATTTACATAACAGTCACTAAACTTTCAATAAAAGCGTGAAAATATTATGTTATATAAATATCTTTTTATCGATTCTTTTTCTTCAAAGAAAAAAGTATTTAATTTGTGGTATAATTGGTATTTAAATTAAAATATTGTTTTAATTTAATTATCACTTATTATATCTTAAAATTTTATTATAATTTGTTATGATTGTTTAATTGATAATTTTTTTTGTTTTAAATTTTTTAATAAAATTTTAAAAAATTTATAGTTATTTTAATTTTTTTTGCATAAAAATTACTAAATATATTTGTTATAATATTTTTTAAAAAAATAATTAAATGGGGATAGCTCAATATTTTTAGAAAAGTTAAGTAATTATAATTTTTTATAAATTTATTGGTACATGTTTAATTTGAATATTACTATATATATAATTAATTGAAGTAGTAAATAATAAATTAATATAATAGATGTTTATGATAAATATTAGAATAATTGCATAATAAAATCTCTTTGGATTGTTTCCTTGTACCGGAAGAGAAATTAAAAAGCTGGATTCAAAATGTAAGATATTTTATTTGAAGTATAATTTGTAAAATGAAAATAGCTTATTGATTTTGATTGGAGTTTTATGGATATATTAAATATGATGGCAAACTGTTATTGGTTTTAAAAAAAAAAAAGAATATCATGATATTATACTAAAATTAAGATATTAAAATGATTATTTTAACTAACAAAAATAAGAATCATAAATTTTGTAAGTAATTAATTTTGTTGTTACCGTTAAAATAATACAACAGTTGCCTATATTTTCGGGTTATAATGTTAGTAAATAATGCTTATTTCTTTAAAAAATAATTCGTGTAGATGTATATGAAAGTCAAATGCTACGGATCATAAATGCGACAACACTTATAAAAGAAAAAGGGAGAAGAAGTGAATTTTACTATGTAAAAAATGAAAATATTGTACAATTGCTTAATCTATTTATGGAGTAGTCGTGATTCAAGAACCGCTGCATCTAGTTGTCATAGCCATCAACCACCATTAATTTCTTATATTTTATATGTGACGTTTTCTTTCAAATATATAATAACAATATAAATAAATTTATATCAAAATACGCTTAATGTATCATTCATTTTGGTATTTAAATAATTTTGCACTACCTTTTAATATTTAAAATTTGTTTTCATCACACCGTGTTAAAAGAAAAATAGCTACCTCCTTCAGCTAATCAAAAACCACCATGTGGCCTATCCTAGTAAAACACTCAAAATATATCGAAGGTTTAAAGTTAAACTTCATTGTACATGAGTAATTTGTTTTTGTGATGCCAATCAAAATTTCGTTTCTTTTGCTATTTTAACACGAGTTTAGTTAATTTGTATAGTTTGTTGGATTGTATATTATCTTTCTTTACTAGTAATTTCCTTTTGAAGGTATGAATTTTTTTTTTTTTTTGTTTTAAATACCTGGTTTTGATTTAATAAAAAGAGTTTCAGGCCCGAGGTTATACAACCGACATAGAGCACCAATCAAAACAGATTAAAACGCAAAGACTAGACAACAATAAAAGGCCGTTAAAGAAAAAAAACAAAACAATACCCCCAACCATACCCTAAAAACCAGAATTACAGAGAAAAGCCAAATAAAATCTCTCCAAAAAACTGCCCCAACACAGCTACATGAGATTGAAGCAACTAATTTAAGAGAGAAAAAGCTTTGATGACCTCCATGGAGTACAAGATAGAGTTTCTCCACACCACAAAGCTACGAATTGCTACCCACTCCTCTACGTAGCCATTGAACCCAGTCCTCAGCCACAATCTGATCCACTACATATGGGGCTTTTTCAAACCAGTACACAGCCTCTTGGTGCCGACAACCTTCACCCGCAAGTGCATGTGCTGTTGTGTTATCTTCCCTACAAACAAAATGGAAGGTAACCCTATCAAAGTTCCTCTTATAATCTTTAATATTTTGAACCATTAGCCTGAGAATTGATTTATCTTCTTCTCTTGAGTTAATCTTTTTAATTACTGTCAGCGAGTCTCTTTCAAAATGGATATCTCAGAATCCCATCTCTGTTGCAAAAATAACTGCCCGTTCACACGCATTCGCCTCTGCTACAAACGCATCCACTACATCAGAATTAGGGTAAGCACTCGCTCCCATAATTTGACCCGAATCATTTCTAGCAATAAACCCAAAGATAGAGCTATGACTTACTGCATTGAATGATGCATCAAAATTTATTTTAATGCTACCTCTTTCTATAGGCTTCCATAAATCCTTCATAGTATTTTGGACTGGTAGTCTCAGGGCCGAAATAGTCTCAAATTCCAAAACATACCCTTGCACAAAACCTACCATTTCATGAATTGTCCACCTTAGTCTTTCATGAACCAACTGATTACGCATGTACCAAATAACCCAATAAGTTGTGACCATAATTTTTCTTTTGGTTTAAATATTTGCATTTAGAAAAGCATGTGCTAACCATATTTTATAATCTAAGGCCACAATCGCTGGACTCACTGCAATCTTCAAATGCATCCATATATGTTGCAAAATATAGCAGGACCGTACTAGATGCTCAACAGTCTCCTCTGCCTCCTTACACAACAAACAATCACCTTCAACTAGTAGCTTTCTTTTAGCTAAATTCCCAAATGGAGGCAAAAAATTATTATGTAATTTCCACATGTAAATTTTCACTTTTGATGAAAGTTGTAGTGCCCACATTTTGTTGTAGAATTCTGACATTGTAGCAGTGTCATACAAGTAATTACCCATACTATGTAACTCTTCCTCAAAAAAAGCTTTATACCTACTCTTGACGGAGTATTCCCCAAACCCTTCGTACCTCCACACCACTACATCTGGAGGACTTGAAACAGCTAAAGGATTTCTGAGAACCCTCTCAGCTTGATCCAGTCCAAGTAGCATTCAAACTCTATCTGCATTCCAGGTAGAAGTATCTTCATTAGTTAATTGATTCACCATAGTCCATCTAATATTAATGTTCTGACATGATACCTTCTCATATCCAGGTTCAAGCAGCCACGAGTCATTCCATATGATCACTTGCTCCCCATTCTCAATAGGCCAACTCATACCTTTTTCAATCAGCCCTTAAGCACTCCGAATGCTCATCTAGGTAAGAGATGGGTAAGCACCTATTCTTGCAGACATAAAATCCAATTAAGGAAAATATTTGGCTTTGAACACTTTAGTTAGCAAACAAGCGGACTGGGTTAAAATACACCAACACAGCTTCGCCAACAATGCGATATTAAACTTAGTTAAATCATGAAACCCCAGCTCACCATCAGCTTTCGATTTGCATAATGATATCCAACTGGTCCAATTGATACCTTTAAAAGATTTATTATTAGTCCATCAAAACTTATTTAAAATATTTTCCAATTTTCAAGACAATAATTTTGGTAAGAGAAAGCACTACATTGCTTACATAGGAATCACTTGTAGCATTGATATTATAAAGACCTCTTTCCCTTTAGTGATAAAAATCAAGTACTCCAACCCTCAACCGTCTTCCAAAATCAGTTAACATAGTGTGAAAAGGCTCTTTTTTTCTACCTACCTACCATCATTGGCAAACCCAAATATTTTTTTAGGTTTTGCACTATTCTCACTCCCAAAACCTCTCCTACCACATCTCTTTTCGTTGCTTCCACGTTCGAGCCAAAGAAGACAAGGGACTTGTCAAAGTTAACATTTTGATCAAAAATAGATTCATACTCCAAAATTAAATTTCATACAGTCTGAGTACCTGCCCTAAAAGCCTCACTAAACAGTATGCAGTCATCCATAAAGAAAATATGGTTGATAACTAACCTTTCTCTACTAATCTGTGCCCCCTTTATTTCCTCATTCATCTTTGCCATATTCAACAGAGTAGAAAAAAATATAGGCTAAGTGGGTCATCTTGCCGTAGTCCTCTCGAGAGCCAAAAATGATCACTGACTTTACTACTTCCCCCCACTGTAAAGGATACAAACAAACACATGTCATTACTAAAGTGACCCAGCTTGCATGAAAACCCAACTTAGTCATCATCCTAGCTAAAAAATCTCACTCCACTCAATCATATGCTTTACTTATATCGAGTTTAAACACAAAATTTCCTTTTTTTACCCACTTTTCTCATTTTGAAGGAGTGTAAAACCTCATAGGAAAATAACACATTATCAGAAATCTACCTTCCTAGTATAAAAGCCCCTTGGGCCTTATCTATGCAATAATCTAATAGCCCACTCATTCGTCCAACAATAACTTTGGCAATTATTTTGTAAATGACATTGCACAAACTAATGGGTCTGAATTGCATCATATTTTTGGGTTTATCAACTTTTGGGATCAAGACAATACGGGTTTTATTGATTTCACTCATCTCAACCTCGCCATTCAAAGCTGGTAAACAATATTTGGTAACATGATGGCTTATTATATGCAAGTCCCTTTGGTAAAAAAGTGCTGAAAACCCAACAATACCCGGTGCTCAGATTGGGGACATTGTCTTCACTGTCGCCCATATTTCATCCTTTGTAAACGGCTACAAAAGATCTTTATTCATGCTGTTTGTGATCTTCCATTGCACCAAGCCCAAAATTCGCGTGTCATCGCTTGCATTCAATACAGTGATAAAATAATCCGATGCAATATGCAACATTTCCTTTTCCTTAGAAACCCACATTCCCTCATTATTCTCCAATCTTTCAATTTTATTTTTTTCTTTCAACTTACTACAGCCTTATGGAAAAAAAAACTAGTATTGCGATCACCATTTTTCAACTAGTTGACACGGGCCCTTTGTTCCCAAAACAATTCCTCCTTATCTGCTTCCAAATTAACACCCAATTGAATCTCAGCAATTTCTGCTAAAACATTATCGTCTGGCTCCTGATCATAAAGATCTAATAACCACTCCTCCAAATTTAGTTTCCCAACCACTTTATCCATTTTAATATGATGGCTCCACCTCTATAGATACCCACCTAATTTTTCTAACTTAATTGGCACATCATTAGAAGATAGTACCCATCGGCGCCAGATCCCTCCTTACAAGATTCCTCCAAACACCAGTTAGCCTCAAAACGGAACTTATAACTACCTGTCCCCAGCCTTCGTCTATCAACTCCCCTTGTGTCAATTAAAAGAGGGCAACGATCGAATATGGAATGATGCAAATGCTCAACTATATAATCGAGAAACAGACTCCACCACTCCATATTCACAACACCCCTATCAAGCCTCTCCCTGATGTTGTTTGATGCCAACCTACCCCTTTCCCATGTGAACTATCTACCAATGAAGCCCAAGTCACTTAACTCACAATATTCTAACAATGAACGAAATTCATGCATCTATCTTTCCGATTAGAGACGTCCACCTCTCTTTTCAAATGAGTAAGTAATCTCATTAAAATCCCCTACAACCAGCCAAGGAATTGTCTGATCTTGACCCAAATTTTTGAATAAATTCCATGACAAGCTCTTATATCATTCCTCTGAGTTCCCATAAAAACCCGCGAATAGTAACATTAATATGATATTGAGAGAAACTCTTCAATGTAACTAAATAGTTGTCTTTCTAACCTAAAGATAAACCTCCCTTGGACCCTAAAGCTCCTACATCGATACCATTGCCATAACCACACCTCCTTCGAACTCCTTCCATTCGTTTAGTGCAGTGACATTGTGCCTAATAGTACTGAACTAATAAAAATGGGTGTTGGAATTTCTATCATTCACTTTATCACATACAATACATTCATGATTTTTAAATATCATAATAAGTATTATTAACTTATTACTAATGTATTCAATATAATATTATTAAAAAATTTAAAAAGAATATAATGTAGTGTATAAAAATTAAAGAATATATAAAAATTATAATTTTATATTAAAAATAAATTCAATATGATTAACTCTTTAGTATTAAATAAAAAATACATAATCAAGATTTTTTGAATGAAATAAATATTTTATATTCAATACATAAACTATTATTTAATAGTTTTAATTTTAACTAATAAGTTTATAAATTAAATAATTGTGCAATTATATCAATATTTTCATATAATTATTATGTATTGGTTAAATAGTAACTTAGGGTGAAATTCAATATTATCAAATATATAAATATGTATTCAATAATTCATACAAAACATTTAATTTAATTATTATTTCAATTGTATAAGCAATGCATAATATTACACGTGTTTAATATAATTGCTGAATACATTTGTATATATTTGATAATATTGAATTTGACCCTAAATTACAATTTAATTAATGCATAATAATTATATGAAAATATTGATATAATCACATAATTATTTAATTTATACACTTATTAATGATATATTTTAACTTAGTGTCATGAAAATATATGATTAACTTATTTATCATAAAATATCATATATTTTAAATAATAAGTTAATCATATTGATTTTATTAAAATATCATAATTATTATCTTATTATTCAATTCATAACACAATAATATAAAATTATACATATATGATATTTAACTAATAATATGAATTCCATATTATTAAACAATAGTTCTAATAATTATAAGGATATGATATTTAACCGATAACATACTTATTAAATTTAATTTAATTTAATTTAATTATAAAATTATCCCTATCACATTTAAATACCTCAACATATGTATTTAAATCTTATTTACATGGAAATTGTCCTAATAATTTTTTTATTAATATACTTTATTTTTTAAAAACAAAATGTATCCCAGCAATTATTTTTTTAACGAGATAAAATAAACAAATTTGAAATAAACTTATAAGTTCATAGATTTAAAATAATAATTAACAAAATAAATATTGGTTTAAATTTTGATTTAAAGTTTGAATCAGTTATAAATACTTAGCATCTTCCCATTCATATTATTATAATTACAACACATGGAAAAAAAAATGTATTTTTGACTTTTCAAAACACAAAAGGAAAAATTTTGGAACCTATTTGGGTTTCTTTGATGTTCAAGGTTTGGAGGCATCTTCTTTAGATTTGAATGGTTAAGAGTTATATGAGATGATAAGAGATCGTGATTGGAGTTGAACGGTTATCAAACCATTCATGGTGAAGATTCGACCAAAGAAAGTTTGAAATCTTGGGGGCTTAATTTAGACAAGTTCAAGGTTTATTCTCAAATACTAGACGGGGGAATCAAAAGGAAGAAAAAAAGGAGTTTACCAGTAGCATTCATTGATGGAGGTGTCAACCAAAATGAGAATTGAGATAGTTGGACGCTTTAGGGTAGAGTGAGTAAAACTCGATTCGACTCGAGAAAATAAAAAAAATTGAATTTCAAGTTAAGCGAATCGAGTTATTTGAGTTATTCGAGTTAATCGAGTTATTCGAGTCAACTCGAATTTTTTTTTAATTTTGAGTTCGAATCAAGTTGAGTTTTTGAATTCGAATAATTTGAATAATTCGAATATCAAACTATAATATTTTACATTTTTACCCCAAATTCTCAAACCTTTTTACTTTTCCCTTAAAACTTTTACTCTTTCTCACTTTTCCCCCAAAACTTTTACTTCCCTCCCATCTCAACCCCCTAATCTACCAAAAATCCATTTCCCACTAAAATTTTACTCTCCCATTTATTTTTTCTCAAAATTTTACTCCCAAAAACCCTTAAAACTTTTTCTTTTTCCTCAAAATTTTTACTCCCTCCCATTTTCTCCTTATAACTTTTACTTCCTTCCAATCCCACCTCCCATCTACCCCAAACCCATCCCCCCCCCCCCCCAATTTTTTTTAATATTTTCCCTCCAAAATTTTACTCTCCCCTATTTACTTTCCCTCAAACTTTTATTCCCCAAAACTTTTTATTTCCCCCCTAAACTTTTACTTCTTACCCTTTACTTTCAAATAAAAAATAAAAATTATCCAAAAAAAACACTAAACATAAATAGTAATAATTTTATTTATATCTACTATTTATATTATTAAATTAAATTTTACATTTTATATTATTTATATTATTGAATTGTTTAGTCATATTGAATATTTATATTAAAATTGAATTATTAATTATTCCATAAAATATTCGTGTTAAAATTTTATATTGGTATCAATTTCACATTTTATCTTTAAAATACTTTTATTAAAAAATCAAATTTTTACATTTAATATATTTTTTAATTCCAAAATACAGAGTGACAAAAATCTGAAGATAATTGAAACAACTAAGCAAGCAAATAAGCTAACCCGTATATAAAAGATTAATAAATAGATTATGAGGTGATGTAAATTAATAAAAAAATTGATTAAGGTGGGCAAATTTTATTACGATGGGTGACAGTGGTTACAAGGACCCAAAATTATTTTTTGAAATTTAACTCGAACAAATATATTCGATTCGATTCGATTTGAATTCCATCTCACTCGACTCGATTCGAGAAAATTTCAAATCAAATTAGGATGATAAAATATGATTCGTCAACTCGATTAATTCAAAATTTTTTCATTCGATTCGATCGAACGCTCATCCCTACTTTAGGGTGAAGGATTGCAATAGTTGGATGCTTCAATGAAGGAGAATAACTGTAAAACACTTCAATGAGAGTTTAATTTTTTTTATTGAAAGTTAAAAGAAATATTAAAACGGGACATTCATACCAAAAGAAAAGGAGAATATTCTAGATATTTTGACATTTGCCCCACATGGTATTTCAAGAGACCAACCCTAACCTGCTTAGTTTACTTAATAACAATCCAACCGTAGTGAGGTCTCCCTTTAATAAAGGTTTTGACCCATAGTTGGTGTTTTTTTCCCCTATTTACAGGAACTTATATATCTGTCATGTTATACATATTTGATACTCTTAATATGTGATTAATATCAAATGATGATTATGTTGGTATTTTGTTCAAAATTGAATTTAAATGATATTTTGATGTTCAAACTACCATATTTATCTTTCCTTTTATTTAATAAATATAGTATAATAATATATTTTAGTATTTATTCATCAATATAAAATTAAAATTAGCATAAAAAAGTTTGATGAGGAAGAACTGTCATCCAGACAATGCGACTATGACGTCTTGACGAGAAGTAACACCACGTCTTGTCAACACGAAGATGGATGAGCCGATAGCGACGTCACAGTGTAACGATGTGTTCCCCACTCAATTGGATTTCTTCTCTTAGTGAAACTCTGATATTTTTCCTAATCAAACTCTGATTGTTCTAGGGATGTTTTAATAATATTTGTACACGAAATTTAGCCTATAAATAGGTCTCTTAAAAACCCTAAATAGTTTTAGAATAACAACAAAAAAATTAAGAGAGAATTTGTGAGAATTTTAGAGAATCTTTGTATTTTGGGTTTAGAGTTTATTTGTTTCTCCATCTTGTAATCCCTTTTTTTATTTTTGTCGTTTTAGTGAAGTTTTCTTTGCCTGTGGGTTTTTTATCCTCTTCAGAGGGGTTTTTCCACTGAAATATTTGTTTCCTATTTTCTTGATTTTTGTTCGTGTTAATTGCATTATTCGGGTTTGACCCAACAAACTGGTATCAAAGCTTGGTTTGGTTTCATTAAGGTATGATATCGGTTTCTGCTTGTGGCAAGTTCGAATGACGGTAATTCGGGTTCAAAATAGTTAGAAAAAGATCGTTACAGGGAAAAAGCTCGCGAAAGCGAATTAGATAGAGTGGGAGGAACTTGATGAGAAAGCATTATCAACAATTCAGTTATGCCTCACTAAAAATGTATTGTATTAGGTACTTTCAAAGAAGACGATAGTAGCCCTATGGAGGAAATTGGAAACCCTTTATATGACCAAGTCCCTCGCAAATCGCTTAGTGTTAAAACAACGATTATACACATTCCAAATGGCAGAAGATGAGTCTATTAGGGTTCACATCAATGAATTTGTCACTCTCCTTAATGACATGAAGAATGTTGAGGTCAACATAAATGACAAAGATCAGACTATGTTATTGCTTTGTTCTTTACCCCATTCATACAAAACTTTCAAAGAAACCTTAATTTACGGTGGAGAGAGACTTGTTTGAAGACATGAAGAGAAATATTTTGAGTAAGGATAAACTTGATAATGAGTTAGATTCAAAGAACAAGTCAAATAGGCAAACCTAGGTTTTGATTGCTAGAGGAAGACAACAATCTAAGGATCCAGGTCAGAGAAGATCACGGGCGAGATCTAAGTCAAGGAACCACGACAAGGAATGTGGCTATTGTAAAAAGAACGGTCACATTAAAGTAGAATGTTATGATTTTCCATGTAAGATAATCGAAATTAGAATAATACAAATCATGATGAACTATGGTATTATTCGGACACTGTCAAATGTCAGACATGTGCCTGATTTGAAGAAAAAGCTTATAAGTCATCACCATGTCTCGACTTAACTGACATCGCGATGACGTTAAAACATCTGCTCATTTTGGATTCTGAATCAACTCGGCTATAGCACATGTGACTTAGTCATATGAGTGAAAAAGGTATTGCCGTTTTGAGCAAAAGAGGTCTTTTCACAGGCGCCGGAGTTGAAAAGTTAGATTTCTACGAGCATTACATTTATGGGAAGCAGACCCGAGTCAGCTTCGATATGGTAGTGCATAGGAGTAAAGGGACCTTAGATTACATCCATTCTGATTTATGGGGTCTGGATCTAGTCATCTCCAAATGAGGTAGTAGATATCTTTTAACTTTTATCGATGGTCACCTTAGAAAAGTTTGGGTATACTTCTTAAAGCATAAAAATGAAGTCTTCGGGATCTTTAAATAGTGGAAGACACTACTTGAAAAATAGGCTAGGAAGTTCGTAAAATGATTCAAAACAATTAATGGGCTCGAGCTCTATTCAATCAAATTTAATGATTTCTTCAAATGGGAAGGAATTGAAAGATATCACACAATTGTTAGTACCCTGCAATAGAATGGTGTCACCGAACGAATGAACAAAACATTACTTGAGAAAATCCAATGTATAATTTCCAAAGCAGGTTTAGGGAAGGAGTTTTGGCTTAAGTAGTTAATCTCGCAAACCATTTAATGAACCAGTCTCCACATTGAGTTTTACATGAAAAGGTCCCCAAAGAGATTTGATTATGTAATCCTCCTAATTACTCTAATCTTAGAGTATTCGGTTGTCCTGCATATGCTCGAGTTAGTTAGGGAAAGCTTGAACCAAGGGCGGTAAAGTGCAATTTTTGGGTTTTGCAGTCAAAACAAAATTTTGTGATGCCCAGAAATGAGTTAGACCATCGTCAATAAAGATGTTACATTTGACGAAACATTAATGGTTTTGTCTAAAAAAGGGTCATTATGTAACACCTCATACCCGTGCCCTACGTCGGACAGAATAAGAGGCGTTACTAAACTCAAACACATGCACTCCACATTTTGATGTCATTAAAACTCAGTCATATTAAAAACTTTTTCCAAACTTTGTCTAAAACTTCTTATCAATGGCCTATAAAGGTCCAAAACACCTCTTGGAAACCACTCGGGATCAATTCGGATCCTTTAACCAACACTAGGAAAATGACCTTTGAAACAGGACACACGCCCGTGTGGATGGGCAACACGCTCGTGTGGTTATTAGAACATGGCCGTGCTAATGGCCCATGTGACACACACAGCCTAAGCCTCTAGGGACACGCCCTTGTCCAATGCCCGTGTGAATTAAATTCTAATTTCAAGCCTACAATGGTTTTCACACGGCCTGACACATGCCCGTGTCTATGGTCTGTGTCTCTCACACGGCCGTGACACGCCCGTGTCCTAGCCCGTCTCTAAAAACCTTGACATTCTAATTCTGACGTCAGCAATCCTTAAGGGTCATATGGCCAAGGCACATGCCCGTGTGCTAGGCTGTGCCCTTCACACGACTAAGACACACGACCATGTCTCTGCCCGTGTGTTTACTACCGTGTATACTGACTTGAAATTTTTACGTGCAGGGGACACACAGTCGGGCAACACGCCCATGGGGCTGGCTGTGTGTGATAGACACATGCTCGTGTGTCTACCCGTGTGGACAATATAAGACTAGCTACCAAGCCTTTTGCCACCCTGAAACATGATTTAATGGCAACCAACATATCAAAGTCTAACTTAATATGATTTCTCAACCAAACAAGCATAGCTAAGGCTTTCACACATTTCATATATTCTTAAGCAACCAATAAATTACTCATTCATGAAAGAACTTGTATTCATAAAACAACTTTCAACATTTGCCAATTTCCATGGCCTTACACAAAATGAATCAAATGCTAGAGTAAGCCAACACATTTGGCCAATTAACAATGACACAAAACACAAAAGTTAGAGTTCTATACATGCCATAATCAAAATAAAAGATCTAACTATACCAAATGCTTTAGATGATAGTGTGACTGGCTTCTCCGACGTAGGCGATGATTCTCGAGCTACTTTGGCGGCACTATAAGAGAATGGAAAGGAAATAGAGTAAGCATAAAGCTTAGCAAGTTGCATGCAAATAAATATAACAACGATTTACCATTCATCATCATGCTCAAAACACTAAAATAGGCATAAGCACAACTTACTTGTCACTATCTAACACAATTCACATAGCATATACTAAGCTCACATCTCATGCATTTCATTTAGGTACTTGTATCACTCACAACATGGTTATACTTTCCTTATTTAACTTAAACTATAACCCTCACCATCGAACCATTTGAAATACTATCGGATAGTCACTAAGCCTCAGACATAGGGTATAATGCCGATGCCATGTCCCGGACATGGTCTTACACTGGCTGTCATGTTAAGTCGATGCCATGTTCCAGACATGGTCTTACACTGACTCTCACGTATCTATACCGATGCCATGTCCTAGACATAGTCTTACACTGACACATCATGTAACCGATGCATGTCCCAAACATATCTTACACTAGCTCTCGTCTCAATGCAGATGCCATATCCCATACATGGTCTTACACTAGCTCTCATAATGTAGCCGATGCATGTCCCAAACATGTCTTACACTAGCACACATATGACCTAATTGTCATGGCATGAATATTCGATTTATTTTCTACGGTTCAAACGGGAGTTTTACTATCTCAATATTCATCATACATACTCATTTCCACAAATAACCAATTTATGCTATATTAATTCAAACACGTATAATAACAATGTAGTTGTATTATTTACATACAACTTACCTCGGTAGCCAAAATTTGACGGCTATCTCGGCTTAGTCCTCTAGCTTTGCTTTTTTCCCGGTTTAGGCCTAGATTTTGTAAGTCTTAATCTATAATGATAAAAAATTTACGAATTTAATCATTTTATTAATCTAAATACTCAAGAATTTAAAATTGGGCATAATGACCATTTTGCCCCTAGATTTTTGCAAAATAACCATTTTACCCCTAGGTCCGAAAATCGATTTTTATCAAATTTCTTCATATCTTAAGCCTAGCCGATTAATTTTTATACTAGAATTAGCCCACAATTCTCATTATTGCAGACATATATCATCTATTTTACAACTTATGCAAAATGGTCCTTAGTTAGGGTTTCCATAAAAACTACTTCACAAAAGTTGTTTATTTCACAACTATAACTCATATTCTTCCATAAAATTTTAGAAAACAATATGTCTACTATCATGGCAAAACCCTAGACTTTCAACCATTTTGCAAAATAGTCCCCTCATTTGAAAGCTCATGCCATAAGGATCTCAAAAGTACAAAAATATTCAAGAAAAGCCTTCAAAATCACTTACTTGCAAAGGCTTTAAGTTACTGAAAAATTTTCAAGCTTCCATGGCCATTTTCTTGGAGAAAAATTGATGGAGAAAAAGAGAGAGATGAAAAAAATGACAACTTTTACTATTTGTTTTATTTTATTCAATTTCAACACCTAATTTCACCAAATTTTGACTTTTGACCACCTTTGTCTCCTATGGCCAGCCATGCTATTATAAAGGGTCTAATTGCCCTTTTAAAACCTCCAATTTAGGTTTTCTAGCTATTTGAAACCTTAGGTATCAAAATAGGACTTTTGCATTTTATGCGATTTAGTCCTTTTTAGCAATTAAGCTCACAAACGCTAAAATTATTTCACCAAATTTTTAATGCACTAATATAAACATGTTATAACCCTAAAATAATAATAAAATACTTCATTTGACCTCATATTAGTGGTCTCAAAACTACTATTCTGACTAGGCCCAAAATCGGGCTGTTACACATTGGGTCAAAACAACACAAAAAAATCTAAGTGTTTCGAGCAAGGTGGAGTCAAAGACTAAAACAAATGGTGACGTCACGACATCATGAAGTCTATTGTCACAATTCCATGATGAATAGAGACAATGCCCCAATAAGGAAATTTGCTATGTCACGATGGCAGGCATAAATATCAAAACCATTGTTTCTTCAATTCAGTAGAAGGTTTTTGAGGCATCTCCATCTCAATTAGAAACCCCTACATCTAAACTTCAAAATTATAAGTTAGATAGAAAAAGATGAGAGATCAAACCACTTCAGAAATAATGTAAAGAAAATCTCATGGCATATGCTCTAAGTGGTTATGGAGAACATCGATTCAACTGACCCTTTGAATTATTCAAAGGTAGTTCGGACTTCTTATTCTATCAAATGGCTTGTTGCCATAGAAGAAGAGATGGAGTCTCTCAATAAGAATGAGCCATGTCAACTTGTTAAACCATCCACTAGGAAGAAAATAGTTGGTGACAAGTGGGTGTTCAAAAGGAAGGAAGGTTCGGGTTAAGGTGACACAAGATGTAAGGCGAGGTTGGTCGTAATAGGTTATAGTCAAGTGGAGGGAGTTGATTTTCATGATGTTTTCTTTCTAGTTGTGAAGCATACATCCATTCGGGCATTGTTAGCTCTTGTTGCTTCAAACAACCTCGAGTTAGAGCAGTTAGATGTAAAAACTGCATTCCTCCATGAGGATTTAGACGAGTACATTTACATGTAACAAATCGAAGGCTTTAGGATTGAAGGCAAGGAAGATCATGTTTGTCTTCTTTAGAAATCATTATATGGCCTGAGGTTATCTCCTCATCAATGGTACAAGAAGTTTGACTCCGTTATGATAGATATTGATTTCGTTTGAAGTAGGTACGAAAGTTGTTTTTATTTATAACATTTAGATGATGGATCATTTATTTATTTTATACTTTATGTTAATGATATGTTAATTACGACTAAGGACCATCTAAAATTAAATGACTTAAAACCATGCTTAACTCTAAGTTTGAGATGAAGGATCTTGGTGCAATCAAGAAAATTGAAGGGATGGAAATTTCGAGAGATCGACACTTTATTTCTGTCATAGAAGAAGTACATTGAAAGGATTTTTGAGTAGTTTGGGATACAAGACTCCAAATCAGTTAGTACTCCCTTAGTTGCCCACTTTAGACTTTCGATTTCAGGTTCACCACAAACCAAAGATAAAGAAAGGAACATGTTCTCGGCTCCTTATTCAAATGCAGTTGAGAACCTAATGTATGCAATGGTTTGTACTCGTCCTGATATTTTACATGTTGTTAGTGTAGTAAGTAGATATATAGCCAAACGCGACAAATTACATAGGTAAGCTGTGAAGTGGATTTTAAGATATTTGAAGGGGACATTTAGTACTTGTTTGGGCTTCGAAAGATGTTCAGAAGATTTAGTCAGCTATATAGATTCGGATTATGTCGGAGACCCAAACAAAAGAAGATGTCTTATGGGTTGTTTGTTCACTTTTAAAAATAATACTATTAGTTGGAAAGACACCCTTCAAGCTACTGTGGCTTTATTGACTACAAAGCTGAATATATGACTATTAAAAGGTTGTGAAAAAAGTCATTTGGTTAAGAGGTCTATTTAGGGAGCTGGTTGATAAAAATGACAAAATTTTCTTATATTGTGATAGTCAAAGTGCCATATATCGCATGAAAGACCAGATGTATCATGAAAAAACAAAGCATATAGATATTCGTTACCACTTTGTTCGAGAGGTGATCACTCAAGGGATGTTTAGGCTCATAAAATCGGCATAAAGAATAATCCAATATACATAATGATAGAAAAATCTTCCAATTTTCAAGTTCAAGCATTGTTTTGACCTGGTAAAAATTCGACAGAGATTGAGTTAGGCCCTTGGAAGGGTTTGGAAAAGAAGGAGTTTCAGAAATATGAGTCAACGGGGAGATTTGTGGAAGTTTGCCTCGCATTTCAGAGAAACAAAGTTGACATTGTGACGAGGAAGAACCGTCGTCTCAACAACGCGACTACAACGTCCAATGAAAAGTAACGCCACGTCCCGATGACAGGAAGATGGACGTCTTGATGAGCCAATAGCAACGTCACGAGGTGGAGACGTGTTGCCCACTCAATTGGGTTACTTCTCCTAGTTAAACTCTAATATATTTTCCCAGTCGATTTTCAACAATACAAGAAACGATAGTTTTGGAACTCTAGTTTCTGATGGTCGAGTATGAAGTTATTATAGTATTATACTGATTTTTGGTCTAATAATTTTAGTTATGTGGAAAGTTTGTCAAGGTACAAGTGTATCAATTCAAAAGTTAGTGGTTTTGGAAAATGAAGATCAGACCTTGTTTTCATAAACTGAGACCATAATAAAAATATTTATGGAGTTATTGTATAAGTGAATTAAATTTTGAATAGGTAATTTTACAAATTTAGTGATTAACTTTTGTATAAGGACTAAATCATAAAACTAGTAAAAGTTAATCATTATAAATTTTTAATTGTTAAGGGATTAAAATAGTAAACAAACCAAGGTTTAAATTGGAAATTAAACCTCATTTTATAAAGATAGCGGACGGTAGGTGAATTTTGTTAATAAAATAATGTTAATATTAATAAGATTATTATTGTATGTATAATGGATAAAAAAGGCATTAAGTTCATTCATCCACCTTCATCATCAAAACCTCAAAGGAGAACACACAAACAACCATTGTTAAGCTTCAAGCTCTTCGGTCCATGTATGGTAAATAATTTTAAACTCGTTGTAACGCCCCGAATTTTGGGTCTAGAAGTTTTGGGATTCTAAGCAGAGGGTCAGAGAGGAGGTTGCACTTATGTGATTAGCTGTGTATTTTAGTGACAAGAATGGGCCTGTTGGTCTGGTGGTGGTGTGAGTGTTAGTTAAGTTCAAGGTTTGAGTCCCTTGGAGGGCATTTTGGGAGAATCTTATTAGTTGGTTTTGCTTTTGGTTAATAATAATAATATTTTATTATTATTATTATTATTATTTATTAAATTATTATTATTATTTTTAAGAAGTTTTATTTTATTCTTGAGTTATACGTTCTCCCTCTCCCTCCCTGGTTTTTTTTTTTCTTCTTGGTTTATTGCTCTTTTCTTCTTATGAAAATGGGTTATCGGTGATTCAGGAGTCTCGTGCCTCTATTGTCTTCTCCTATCATAAGCAGGTGTGGGATTCAAGCTGTAACTACACTATTTCTATTTGTTTATTTAAATTGCAAACTCTTTATTCAGCTTTCTATTACTGTAGGCTAACCTGTTGGTTTTGGGTTTTTAGTTGATGAAAGTGAGGGGAATCATCACTTTTTTATATATGTTGAAAGGGCAAAGGTTAGGGACTATTATGGTGGCCTAAACGACAGTTTTAGGGCTGATTTAAGGTGGTTTTGTGGCCTCTTTGATGGCCACACGGGTGTGTGCCGAGGCACACGACCGTATAGACTTGGAAATTAGGGTTCCAGGCCAAATTGGGTGCCACACGGCCTGGCCACTTGGCCGTGTGGTCGATTTGGGGATTTTTTCAGAATTCACACGGCCGTGTTCCTTGGGCACACGGGCGTATGGATTTAAGAATTAGGGTTTTAAGGATTTAGAGTTATATGGCCTGGCCACATGGCCGTGTGATTGATTTAGGGATTTAGGGATCCCACACGGGCATGTGTTTCGGAACACACGGCCGTGTCTGGTGGGAACACGGGGGTGTGAGACCCTTACACGGTCGTGTTTTCTCTACACTTTAATTTAGCAAATTTGGATAGTGTATTACACGGTCTGTTCACACGGCCGTGTCCCTACCTCACACGGGCGTGTGCCTTTGACACACGGCCATGTGCTACCCTTCACACAGGCTTTTGGACCCCCACACGTCCAGAGCACATGGACGTGTGGCCCTATCTCGCCAGATAATGATTTTAGGTCAAAGGTAAGTGTAATCGCAACTCTATGTGTTCCAACCCTCGACTAAGCTAAGCTTACTGAGGGTAGATATGACTCTTTTCTGACTTCGATTTTTATTTTCGTTGTGATCGAATGTGTGATATGTTAGGTACTGAATCTGAGTGTATGGGTGATATAATTCTGCAACTAATCGATTGGTTGTGAATGACTGTCTGTAATTGCGTTTTGAATTGGTACATTTGCATACATACATACATATGCATAAACTATTTTGGGTGGGATTTTGAAGAGAAAGAAGATTGACTGAACTGAACTGGCAGTTGATCTATTGGTTATTAGCCTTAATACCCAGAGGGTCATGGGCGGTCCCAATACTCTGAGGGTCATGGATAATTTGATTGTACTACGGATCGCCGCTTTTGACCGCATCGCATAAAACATACGTCAGCATCGTTGCATATCATTGGCTGCACTGGTAGTTTTACTGCAACCTAACGGTATAGCGGTTTACCGCATTGCACTGTACTGCATGTACGTTAGCTACGCTACGTACCACTATCTAATCTGGCAGTTTATATTGTATGTCTGTACCGCAGTTTACTGCATTGCACGGTACAGCTTATACGCTAGCTTTGCTGCATAATATATGTGACTGGCAGTTTATCTGCATGCTATTAGCCCTAATACCTAGAGGGTCGTGAGCAGTTCCAATTCCCTGAGGGTCGAGGACAATCCTGATAGTCATCGTTGCCGGGCAACCTGGGATGACATCAGTTGGAGTGCAGGGTTAGATGGGCCTTACGAGGTCTTAAGTAGAGTGATTGGTGAGACGAGCTTAAAGCTCTTATGAGGAGTGATAGGGGACAAAGAGGTGTGTTGGCTGGATGGGTGGGTTTCTCGTAACTCAATTGCATTCATATGCATCATATTGATTGCTCGATTGAAATGTCTCGATTAATCTATTTGATTGAAAGAGATTTGTGCCTATGAGAATTATGTAGACTTTGACTGCGACTGCCTGACTAGATAGTTGCTATGACTGTTGAGGATTACTGCTATTGTTCTTGAATGGTACATGAAATTGTATGTGTCTGATTGGCCCATATGATTGTAAAGTATATATGGTGTGTGCTTGATTTTGGTCGAATTCGCTCAACTGTCATTTGTCAGTAAGTATGTTCTGCTTTTGAACTATTTCTAGTTCCCTATTTCCAGTTCTGTGGTTTCACACTGAGCTCGAGTAGCTCACCCCCTCTTCTATTTCCCCTTTCAGGTATAGTTCTGGATTTTGTTGATGGGCTCAGTACACGGAGGCCTCGGACAGTCTTGGTGAAAGTGGAATATCAGTTTGTGATTTCCAATTTTTATATTTGGTTTTTGTACTATAAGATTTTATAATATTGTGGTACAATTACTATTTTAAACTTTTATTCGTACATGTTATTCTGTTAAGCTTATGGACGAAATTTTAGACAATTAAACGTTTTGATTTGTTTTGAGATAAATATTGTCAGAAATGGAATTTTTGAACAACTTGTTTTTGTAGAAATCTTCTCACGATCACTTCGTTGATCGATGTAGCATTCCAAATTTGGTCTAAACTTCTAGGCCGGGTTTGGGGTGTTACACTCGTTTTTCATAGTTTTTATGTTTTTGAGGTCGTTGTTAGCTTAATTTAGTCTCGGGTATTAAATCATAAAAATTTCAAAGTTTTAAAATGTTATCATTGATGAATTTTGATATTTTTGATATTAAATGGTAGATTTGTAAGTTTGGAAATGATTCGGGACTAATTTGTGAAGTCAATATTGTTAATTTTGAGTATAGGGACTAAAATATGAATATGTCAAATTTGATATGAAATTTCCATAATTTATGTTTCTAGAGGGTTATAGAAGGATGAAATTGAAATTAAAATGAAAACTGAGGCTTTAATGCAAAAATTATGATATGTTAGGTACTGAATCTGAGTGTATGGGTGATATAATTCTGCAACTAATCGATTGGTTGTGAATGACTGTCTGTAATTGCGTTTTGAATTGGTACATTTGCATACATACATACATATGCATAAACTATTTTGGGTGGGATTTTGAAGAGAAAGAAGATTGACTGAACTGAACTGGCAGTTGATCTATTGGTTATTAGCCTTAATACCCAGAGGGTCATGGGCGGTCCCAATACTCTGAGGGTCATGGATAATTTGATTGTACTACGGACTGCCGCACCGCACTGTACAAAACATACGTCAGCATCGTTGCATATCATTGGCTGCACTGGTAGTTTTACTACAACCTAACGGTATAGCGGTTTACCGCATTGCACTGTACTGCATGTACGTTAGCTACGCTACGTACCACTATCTAATCTGGCAGTTTATATTGTATGTATACTGCATGCATGATTTCGCATTGCATTGCAGTCATAGCTTATACGCTAGCTTTGCTGCATAATATATGTGACTGGCAGTTTATCTGCATGCTATTAGCCCTAATACCTAGAGGGTCGTGAGCAGTTCCAATTCCCTGAGGGTCGAGGACAATCCTGATAGTCATCGTTGCCGGGCAACCTGGGATGACATCAGTTGGAGTGCAGGGTTAGATGGGCCTTACGAGGTCTTAAGTAGAGTGATTGGTGAGACGAGCTTAAAGCTCTTATGAGGAGTGATAGGGGACAAAGAGGTGTGTTGGCTGGATGGGTGGGTTTCTCGTAACTCAATTGCATTCATATGCATCATATTGACTGTTCGACTGAAATGTCTGATTAACTGTTTGATTGAAAGAGATTTGTGCCTATGAGAATTATGTAGACTTTGACTGCGACTGCCTGACTAGATAGTTGCTATGACTGTTGAGGATTACTGCTATTGTTCTTGAATGGTACATGAAATTGTATGTGTCTGATTGGCCCATATGATTGTAAAGTATATATGGTGTGTGCTTGATTTTGGTCGAATTCGCTCAACTGTCATTTGTCAGTAAGTATGTTCTGCTTTTGAACTATTTCTAGTTCCCTATTTCCAGTTCTGTGGTTTCACACTGAGCTCGAGTAGCTCACCCCCTCTTCTATTTCCCCTTTCGGGTATAGTTCGGATTTTGTTGATGGGCTCAAGACACGGAGGCCTCGGGCGATCTTAGTGAAAGTGGAATATCGGTTTGTGATTTCCAATTTTTATATTTGGTTTTTGTACTATAAGATTTTATAATATTGTGGTACAATTACTATTTTAAACTTTTATTCGTACATGTTATTTATTCGTTAAGCTTATGGACGAAATTTTAGACAATTAAACGTTTTGATTTGTTTTGAGATAAATATTGTCGAGAAATGGAATTTTTGAACAACTTGTTTTGTAGAAATCTTTCACGATCACTTCGTTGATCGATGTAGCATTCCAAATTTGGTCTAAACTTCTAGGCCGGGTTTGGGGTGTTACACTCGTTTTTCATAGTTTTTATGTTTTTGAGGTCGTTGTTAGCTTAATTTAGTCTCGGGTATTAAATCATAAAAATTTCAAAGTTTTAAAATGTTATCATTGATGAATTTTGATATTTTTGATATTAAATGGTAGATTTGTAAGTTTGGAAATGATTCGGGACTAATTTGTGAAGTCAATATTGTTAATTTTGAGTATAGGGACTAAAATATGAATATGTCAAATTTGATATGAAATTTCCATAATTTATGTTTCTAGAGGGTTATAGAAGGATGAAATTGAAATTAAAATGAAAACTGAGGCTTTAATGCAAAAATTATGATAGTTTTGGTATTAGGGACTAAATTGAATAAAATGTAAAATTTTAGGAAAAATTGTGTAAAATGAAATTAAGTTCTCATATGCCTTGAATAGGATGTTATAAGGTAATTGGCACTGATAATTGAAAATGAATTATTATAGATTGGGATTTAAATCAATCGGATAATAATCGAGAAATAGGAGAGATTACAGATTAGTCCTCAACTTCTAATTGGTTGCTTTCCAAGTAAGTTCATTTGAAACTTACTGTATTCTATTATTATGTTTGAATTGTGTGTTTATACCTATTAATTTTATATATATACAAGTGTAATTTTTATTACTATGTCCTCTATCGGACTAAATTGTAAAATAAGAAATTTAAATGATAACAGTGAATAGATGAATACTATTGACTGGCTGAAGTTGTGATATGATTGAATGATGTGTATATGAAGATAACTCACCATAAATGTATGTGAATTGTTATCGGAAATACAAAAGGCGAGTATACGACTACAAAGATTGAAAATGGATTGAATACGAGGATTAAAGGCACGTGTGAACTTAGTGAAGGATTAGGATACAAATGACATGCCATTTGGGTTTTAAAGTATCAGTTACTATGTATCAGTGATTATATTATATTAGGTACTATGTACCGATGACTATATTATCAGGTATTTTGTACCAGTGCTTATATTGTATCAAGCTTTATGTACTGGTATTGGATACCTTACCGATGGTTGAAATCCAACATTTTTTGCGGATTTTCCATAGCTTGTGTAATCAATTTTGTCCCGAGTATCTGAGGTTAATTTAATATAGTTTTTCGGGAAATGAATAGGTTGTGAAATGTTATATGATTTTTGAAAATGATGGTTCATGAGAATATATATAGATATGTTAATGATTATGAAAATGCCAAGGGATTAGATTGGATTAAATTATTATGTTGCCAAATGAGCATGGTTGAATTTGATATGAATAAGAACTTAAGTATATGTGTTAATAAATTGACTATGAATTAGATATCATATGTTTTTTCTATAATAAATCATTGGCATAGATATATGTGAATTAAATTAGTAGTTCTTGACGTATTAGTAAACTAACCTTTTTTTTTTTGTGGAGATGTATACAAAAGTCCAAGGAAGACAAGGATGTCATATTGATTAGAAAATTGGTTAAATAGTTAAAGTTAGCTTAAGATAAAGGTTGTGTTAATTTCATATGAGCTTACTAAGCATTTATAATGCTTATCTTGTTTGCTTTTCCACCTCTATATAGGTTATTTTGCAGAACGCGTCAGTCAAATCACTCCAGAGCTCATACTATTCAGCTTCAGACTTGGTAGATTTTCAAATTGTTCTTGAATCAGTTATGTGGCATGTGTTTAGATTTAAATGTGATTAAATGTTTACTTTAGATGTTGAGGAAATGATCCTTGTGTGCTTAAGTATAAAAGTAATAGTGAATGTTGATCAATGTGTGAGTTATTGATAAGCTTGAATATTTTAAAGAAAAATAAAGTAAAACTAAATATAAAATGAAAATTTTAAATAAAAATAAAAATTGAAAATTTTAAAGAAAAATAGAACATCCTATAAATTGTAAAAGTAAAAAGTAAAAAAATAAAGAAAGAGTGAACTATAAAGCTTCTGTAAAAGCTTTGAAACCTCAAAACTAAGAATTTTTTTAAATATCCATTTTTACAATATTCATTTTTCTTAAAATTGTCTTTTTAAATTATGTTACATAAGATCTGATGCGTCATTTAACAATTAAATTAATTGTTTTAGTAAAAAAAGAACCTAATTGGCTTAACCTCAGTAGTTTGGGATGTAATTAGAATGATTTAAAGTTTAGGGACTAATTTAGAATGAGGGTCATAGTTTGGAGTTTTTGGTTTAATAAACTCTAAATAGACATATATAAGGTTCCAAAAATAATCAAATCATTAAATACAAATATGGATAAGAACTTATCTTCACTTGCATATTTATCAATGTCATTTCAAATAAGTATAAGCTCTTGATAATAATGGGTGTGATCCAAATTGGTTTTGAAATTTACAAATATATTAAATATTTATAAAGAACATTATATATACTTATAACCTAAAATACATTCTAAATCCTAAATATAAATATCTTCTTTATCTTTTCGTTAGTGAAAAAGAAAATGGATGAAAGTGGGTTGACCTTATAAGGACATTCACATCTGCACCCATAATTCAATAAGGGTGCAACAACCATTTGATACGTCATCTTTTTGATGGGTCGATCTTAGAAGTGTTGAGTACAAGGAATGAAAAAAATGTAGACCTTCAACGGTATGTTTGCCTTCAAGTAAAGGCAAATACATGAAATTGCAAAGATTGTTAGACTTATTTAACATTAGCATTCCTGATGATGTACAATATGTACACTCTAACATACTGCTCAAAATCTTCATCAGTCACATTGCTTGCTGGAGGATAATTGACCAATGATTTTAGCCAGGTAAACTTCACTCGACCCCGTCAATATCTTTTTTTATTGACTGGATAATTC
Organism: Gossypium anomalum; assembly: GCA_025698475.1. NCBI lineage: Eukaryota > Viridiplantae > Streptophyta > Magnoliopsida > Malvales > Malvaceae > Gossypium > Gossypium anomalum. The sequence goes on along the minus strand of CM046968.1, from coordinate 24,446,730 downwards.
TCAACCAACCTTAACATTACCTTTTGATGATCAATTTGAGACCTACCGGTTATAACAACTCCTTCAATTGGAAGGCTTATGATTAGGTCTATATCTTCCAAGGTGATTTTGGCTTCAATACAAGGAAATTCAAAGGTGAGGGTCTGTAGTCTCTATCCTTCCACCATGGCTACAAGCAACGGTGGACGCATTGGAAAGTGAGGTATTTCAGCTACCTTAAAAAACTAGTTACCTATAGTTGACCTTTTAGTTGGTGTTGATTCTCATTCGATATTGATAATTAATAGTTTGTCAAATTCAAAGAGTTCATTTCTCATGCTGGTAAATAAAATAATTTTTTTTTGTTGAACAATATAAAGATTTTAAGGCTTTACCCACAAATTGGTACCTAAACTATACCATTTTTCTCATCTTAGTATCTAAACTACTTTTTTCCCCAAGTTGGTACCTTCGTTAGTCTATTTTTGAAAATGCTTGACCTACAAATTGATACCTAAACTATGCCATTTTTCCCATTTTGGTACCTAAACAATTTTTTGGTCACAAGTGGTTCTTAAACTACTTCTTTTCCCAAGTTGATATCTTTGTTAGTTCAATTGTTAAGTCTATTTAGAAAAAAAGATAATTAATTAAAAATTTCCAAGTAAAGAAAAAGACAAAAAATATTATTTCTTTATATTTATACTAGTTTATATTTTCTTTCTTTCTTTCTTTCTTCTTCTTATCTTTGGCTTCGTCTACAAGTGTGAGGATTTTAGGTTTTATGACTTCGATCAAGGTTTTCAAAACTGGATCGATGGTTGAACCAGTTAGGCTACTAGTTTTCGGTTTGACCAACTCATCTGGTTTGATCAAATAAATTATTAAAAAATTCATAAATATAATAAAAAATTTAAAATAGAAAAAAATGATTCAATTGATTTTTTATCTCTACTCATTCAGGTTGTATTGATTTGTGGGTCAACAAGTTCAAACCTTATCTTTGAATCGATACCTCAATCAGTTCTCAATCTAATCAATTTGACTATTTGGTGTGGTTCTAAAAGAAGTTAATTTTGATTGATGAAGACTTTTTTTGATCTCTTCAAGTCTAGAAGCAGGTAATCCGACTATTTGGTGTGGTTCTAAAAGAAGTTAATTTTGATTGATGAAGACATTTTTTATCTATTGAAGTCGAAAAGCAAGCGATAAAGTTCGAATACAAAATTAATCGATAGTGTCTTGATCGTAGGAGATGAATTTTGAGCATTGTTAAAATTACTAGATATTATAAAGGACGAAGAAAGAAAATAAAGGAAAAGTAGAAAAAAAAATAAAGAGAGAATTAATGTAAAAGGAAAAAAGAATTATTATTTTTGAAGTTTATATGATATAACAGTCTATTATTGGTTGATTTTTTAATGAACATAACATTTCGATGTAGAATGGGTTATAGAAGAATAGTTTAGGTATCACTTGTAACTAAAAAAAAGCTCAAGTACCAAATTGGGAAAAATGGCATAGTTTAGGTACTAATTTGTAGGTTAAGCCCCTTTTCTGTTTTTGAAAAATAGACTTAATGGTCGGATTAATAGAGATACAAACTTGGGAATAAAAAGTAGTTTATGTTACTACAAGTGACAAACAAAAAATTAGGTACCAAGTTGGGAAAAAGGGTATAGTTTAGATACCAATTTGTGAGTTAAGCCAAATTTTAATACTAAAATTTAATATTATCAACTAATACATACTAACTTTAATAATAATTTAAATAATTATCATGGTTGTTGCTTTTAAAGCAATTATCTTCCCTTAATAGAGCCATATTAGGGTGGTATAAAAATCCAAATTTAGAGTAAAAAGATAAGGATTTGGAGAGGTTTTAGGCTAGAGAACCTGGCAGGGATAGAAATAGCTTTCTGGTTGTATGAAAAAACTGAGAGGAATGAGATATTTATAACCATGATAAAAAATTTGACAATATGAACCTTGATGACAATGGGTGTCAATGTCCATTGAATACATTTATTAGCATTAGATTAACCCATTCAGTGAAAGTTGAAATAAAATGGCCTTCAACACTTATAGAGGGCGAGTTCCTTTAATGCATTACAAATTATTAATTAGGGTAAAATACCTAGCAGTCAAAATTAAAATGTAGATGAATGGATTGAAATTACATTGAAATCACAACTTATGGGTATCAATGTACTCTTGAATTAATTATGGTTAAGATCTTTGGTAGTCAACATTAAATGCAAAGTCATGGGTTTAATTTATAAGGAGTTTGACATGCATAGGTCTCGATGTCTATCATATTGCATTTTTTTGTACTTTTTAAAAATCTCGGGCTTAAAAAACTAGACGATTCAACATATTTAATCTCGACATTCAAAATTAAATGTAGATACATGAGTTTAATTTACAGAAAACTCGACACTCATAAACATCGGGGTTTGACATTCTATTCTAAATGCATTTTTTGTACTTTTCAAGAATCTTGGACGTGAAAAACTAGATGGTTCAACATACAATAAGGGAAATCAACACCCATAAGTATAAAGATACCTAAAAAAGACCCTTATTCCGAGAAAACAAAATTTTCCATGGAAACATTGAGTTCTAGGTTAGTTCTTTGAATTCCAAAATGTTTCTTTTTTTCGTTTTATTTAAAGTGGGTCCTATTTTTTATAATTAAGTTTTAAATATGATTTCTTACCATTCTAATTAGAATTTATTTATAATTTTTAATCATGATCTATAATTACATTAATGAAACATTTAAATATATCAATTTTAATATATGAAATGACACATCAATAGATAATGATAATTACATTTGCGTTATTGATAATATATGAAATCATATATTAACAATGTAATTAATTTTTTAAAAATGTTCTCATTAATAGAGCTATAATGTTAAGAATAGTATGCTAGTTTAGCACATTTTCTCTCTATCTACTAGTTTAGCACGTTTTTCTTTATTTTTAGGGCTTTGTTCTTTTTGCTCAGTTGGTCGATAAGGTTGCCAATAATTGTGATTATGGAGGAAGAATTGGCAAATCTTTAACATCGCTAATGAGGAATAGGAGCCATTGCAGTTTCAAGGGAATGCAGATTCGATTGAGGATGATCAATAATTATGTTCGGTGGGACGTGTTCTGACGAATAGTGTGGTTCACTTCCCATCAATGTGGAATACGTTGGTCGATTTATGGCATCCACTGGGAGGGGTTACTATAACAGATATAGGAAAGAAGAGAAGTTTGTTCTAGTTCTATTATGAAATAGACATAAAAAGGGTTCTTGATGGTACACCATGGTTGTTTAATAAGCATCTTATTATCTTGCATCAATTATAGTCGGAAGAAGATCCATTACAGGTTCTGCTATTCTTTTAAGAATTTTGGATACAATTTTATAATTTACCGATAGGGGTGATATAGGAAGGATTGGCACGTCAGTTTGGTAATTTTGTTGGCTAGTTTCTTCAATATGAAACAACTTTGGTGACAAGGGGAATAATGAGATATATGTGAATCAGGGTGAGATTGGATGTCCGAGTGCCTTTGAAACAGAAGAAGAAAATAACATTAAATTAGAACCAATCGATGTATGTTGTTTTTTAGTATGAAAAGTTAACATAGTTTTGTTTCCTATGTGGGAAGTTGGGACATCGAGAAGGATTTTGTCTAGTAAGGGTGATGCTAGGATCAGAGGAAGCGAACTTAATATAGGATATCTCCCTAAGAGCAGTACCGCAAAGGGTAACTCCGACAGTAAGTAAATGGTTATGTAACACCCCTTACCTGTATTCAACGTCGGAACAAGGTACGAGGCATTACCGGACTTAAACACATGCAAACATACATTTTCGAGTCATGAATTTTTGTCCAAATTAAAACTTTTTGTATTTAATCATAAAGTCCCTAATATGAGCCTATGAGGCCCAAAACATACTTTGGAAGTGATTTGAGACTAAACCGAAAACTTTAGAAAATGGTTATGGGACACGCCCGTGTGGGAAGACCGTGTGTCACACACGGCCTAGACACACGCCCGTGTGTCTACCTCTGTGGACAGAAATAAGGCTATTTACCAAGCCTTTTTGCCACCATTTTATGCACACACTTACACAACATAACATAGCACCAATCCAAACATATACATACAACCAAATCAGCCACAACCAAGACATCAACACATCATTCACATGCTACCATCTATCATACACAAACATCACATACTCATCAACTCAAATTATGTAAATTCCCATATCCATGGAAGGCATCATCATATAAATTGCTTATACCAATAGTAGCCAATTTCAAATGGCCTTATACAAAATGAACTTTCAACCAATATAAGCCAACACATTTTGCAAAATAAATTATGACACATAACAAAATGGCCGAGTCCCCTATACATGCCATAACTCAAAATGTTGAAATCATTGATACCAAAATAATTGTTGATAGTGTGAGTGGATCTCCAATGGTCTCCGAATCCCCGAGCTAGCTTGGTGACACTATAAAACAAAGGAAAGGAAGGGGAGTAAGCTATATAACTTTGTAATGACCCAAACTTTACGATTATCGAAAAAGAAAATTTTCGGGTCTCCGTTTCTGAAAAATGGATTCGTAAATATTTATTAAAAATATTTACGAAGTTAAGTGAGTGGTTAATTAAAGTTTAATGAAGTAAATTAGCTTAAATTAAGGATAATTAGATAAAAGGATTAAATTGAATGAAGTGTGAAAGTTTAATTATAGAATAAAGAAAATTGAAAGGACTAAATAAGTAAATAAGCTAAAATGAAGGCCAAGTGTATGGCAAAAATAAAATACATGTGTAATAAATATTATACATACATTTGTAATACATGTATGTATTTTCTTATTATTTAAGTAAATATTAATGTATTTATTATTATTAAATTGATATTATAAGATGAATAAACTAAATAAAGACAAGCGTATGGTAATGATTTGATACAAATGTATTAATAAAAATACATACATTTGTAATACTTGTATTTAATTATTAATAGATATTTATTATTTATAAAAGATGTTTATTAAATAAATAAGTAAATAAATTAATATAAAGATAAATGTATGGTGAATAAAATATACAAGTGTAATAATAAATATGTATACAAATGTAAAATAATAAAGGATATTTATTATAGTTTATATATATATATATAATAAAGAAATAAAGAGAGAAAAAGAATAAAGAAAGAGAAAGAAGGTGAAACGAAATAGAGAAGAACATGGGAGAAAGAAAGAAAGAAAGAAAAGAAAGGGAGAAAAGGGAAAATTAAGATTTTGAAGCTTGAAGTTTAAATAGGTAAGTTAATTTAGCCCTTTTTACTTAATTTTAATGTTTTAGAAACTTTGGAACAAGGTGTTGATGAAATTAAGTTGATATTTTGAAAGTTATTGTATTTCTAGATATGGTTCATGATGAATAAAATGATGAGCTAAGGGCTAAATTGATAGAAATTCAAGTTAGAAGTGAAATAAGGATTGAATTGTAAAGTAATTCATAAGTTTTATGCTTTAGGGACTGAACTGAAAGAAATTCAAAATTAGGGTTTTATGGTGAAATTAGAGAGTTGAAATAAGTTTAAAGTGGAAAATGAATGAAAATATCGAGCTAAATGTAAAGAATAAAAGTTAGTCTCAGTTTAGGGACTAAATTGGAATTAAGGCAAAAGTTGGATAGAACTTGAAATATTCAATATGAAAATTGAATGATGGTGTATTGATAATGTTTAATTGATTTTCGCAGCCAACATTGTTTCGGGAAATCTCGGCTAAGCAAGGAAAAAGGCAAAGATGACGAGAGTTAGCTCGGAAATTTTGGTTTGTATTTCTATAATCCGAACTTAATAATTATTTGTTGAATTTATTATTTAATATGAATGGTAAGTATTATTATTATGGTATTGAATTGAATAAAAATTCATGAATTATATGTGATTATTAAGAAATGAATTGAAATATTTACTGATTTGAAATGGGTAAATGACTATTATTTGAAAGTGAACCGAAAACCCTATTAACAGTATCGGGCTAGTCGGATATATTTGGCTTGCCATAGGATTGGAAGTGTTCAGGGATATTCCAAATTTGTGTCAATGAGACACTATAAGTGTCACCTCATCATATTCTTGTTGCATTCGTTTCAAGAGGTACTTCGCACTGATCGTTATATGTTATTATTCTCGATTTGTTCCGATGAGGTACTCGTACCGCCATCGTTATCATATTATTATTACCGATATGGTGTATTCCGGCTTCGATCGATGAAACACTGTATATGTGTGGGTTGTATCCGTGTATCCGTCCAGTCCGAGTCATCTTAATAGGGGTGAATAAAAGTACTGAAGACCGACTATTACTGTTTAATTAATTCTTACTAAATATTTGACTGTTACTGAATGTTAATGATATACTGGTTGATAGATATTGAAAATATTGACTGTTACTGAATAAGTAATTGTTATTGAATAAATGGTTGTTACTGAATAATTGAATGCTACTGAATGATACTGATAAATTGATTGATTTTGAGCCTAGTTTATTACAGATTACTGAATGAAATGTGATAGTTGAATATTATTTACTGATGTTGAATAGTGAACTAAAGTATTAGTGAGACATATGAATGGAAAATATTATTGTTCAAATGATTAGTGAATTTATTTTGAAAAGCTAACGGGGTTAATAAATGATAAAGATTAAATAAGTTATAAAGATTTTATCCATGAAAGGAATAATTGAATATTTATGATTACTATATGATAATAAGTGTATGTTACGTTGTTAAGTGTTCGGTTTATGGAAATACCATTAAGTCATACTCAGCGTACAGTTTGTTTTCGTTCACAGGTTAAGTTAAAGCTAGATCGTTGAATCAGCATCCCAGGCCGATCCTGAGCTCAATAAGGTAAAGCATGTTAATTGTTGATAATGGCATGTACCTAGGATGTCTTAAGTGTGTTATATTGGATTGTGGTTTGTAATTTACAGGGTTGGCTAGTAAGGTGTGAAAGGCTCATTATTGAGTCCACACAGCCTGGCACACGGGCGTGTGACCAGACCGTGTGAGACACATGACTTGCACACAGGCATGTTGTTAGGCCGTGTGTCCCCTGTACTTAAAAATGTCCAAAACAGAATGTCCAAGTTTTGCCACACGGGTAGAGACACGGTCGTGTGTCTTAGCCGTGTGAAGAGCACGATATTGAACACGGGCGTGCGATGCGGCCGTGTGAAAACTACACTAGATTCAAATTGAAATAAATCCACACGGGCTAAGCACACGGGAGTATGACTTGTTCGTGTGAAATCAAATTATTCATGAGTAATAAGTCAGAGAGCTCCACGGGTAGAGGACACAGGCGTGCCCAGACCATGTAAGCCACACGGTTAGCTCACCACGGGCGTGTTACCGAGACACGAGCATGTCTCCTACGCCACACAGGCATGTGACACTGTTCATAAAGAAGAAATTCTTGAATTTTAAGAAAAATTTGTAGTGATTCTAAATTAGTCCCGAATTGATTTTACTGTCCATATTGGACTACGAGGGCCTATTAAAGGGACGACATCTTAAAACTAAGATGAGTGTGAACATTTATTTTTAATTAATGTCTGTATTATACTGTACTGACTGGTAATGTCTCGTAACCCTGTTCTGGCGACGGTATAGAGTTAGGAGACGTTATAATTAGTGGTATCAGAGCTAACCAAGTTTAGCCAATTCTAGGATTAAGTCAAGTATTGAAAAGAGTCTAGAGGTACATGCCATAATAAGTCGAAATTAAATCGGGATCGGATGCTGATGTAATTGTTTGTTTCTGTTTCATAGTTGAAAATGTTAGATGAACATATCGATGGTATTGATTACGAAATGTATACTAGAGACGAATAGTCTCGTGAATTAGATGAAAACTAAATCGACAACATTAAGTATTAACTCAATGGATAATTAATTACTGAATGATGACTGATGAAATAATAGAGAAAGAAATGATACATAATTATTTAGAATTGTAACTGATGCTCTTTAGTGTGTAGAAAGAAACTGTATCTGCTACGACATCTACCCCTCCTCTTTCTCAATCGGTTCTCGAAGTGCTTCAAGGTACAGAGCTTGTCTGAACGGGTAAGTTATCTGTTGCTAATACTCCGTAAATATAGTGTGGAAGAATTAAGAATTATAGCTAAAAATGATCTTGAAAGAACTGGAATCTGGTTAGAGAATGTTATTAGGATTGTAAATGAATTGTTCCATTCATCGATTAAATGTTAGAAAGGTATGATATTTCTGTTAAAAGATTTAGCTTACCAGCGGTGAGAAAATATTGATTTATATTGTGATTATGAAAGGGTTAATTGGGAATTTTCTGAAATGAGTTCTGAAAGAAATATATATATTAGTCAGAGATTTCTTGATCAGAAATGTAAAGAATTCCTGAAGCTTAAACAGAGTTATATGACTGTAACTGTGTATGAAGGGAATGTGTTTGATTGAATAAATATACCAGAGGGTGTATTTCGATAAAGACTGTAAGGTAAAAATTGTTTGAAGATGGTTTAAATGAAGACATAAAGTCGAATAATGAAGAATAAAGAGTGGAATATGTGTTGGATATAATTCTTTTGATCATTATCTTAGTGATGCTTGAAGAAAGTTGAAAAAGATATTATTCAAACTTCAAGACTGAGTGACACAGTTATCAGAGGTAGATCACCCTGTAACCTTGGAAAAATGAGTGATAGTCGAAGTGTGAGGAAGGACTCCACTGTAAAATCTGGAGAATGAAAATCAGCCAGGGCATATGTTAATCGTATACAAGAAGATGTTTCTCTACCGGATGTCATTACAGGTACCTTCTTCTTTATCGACACTGATATGATTATTTTAAATTGATCTTGGTTTGACTATTCCTATGATTGCATGAGTTCAGTATCTATTAAAGATTTGCCTGTTGAGGTTGCTGATTTATTTTTGGGTTGAAGCATTAAATTTTCTGGATTAGTATTTATAGGCTGATAAAATCTGTAGGAATTATCTGATAATGATATTAAGGTATTGATTTCTGATCGATTTAATGTTATTATTGTTTGAGGAGGTTTTAAGAATGGAATGGTAAATTCTGCATGATGCTATGGTAAATTATAAGCGGCAGTATATTATACTGCGAAGTTAGGATGATGAAATGTTTTGTTTTGAACTAGAGAAGATTGAATGATCTGTTTATTGTGATATTGAACATGCCAACACAGACATATGCCGGAAAGGGGTCATGGTACTTACTTTGCTTATGTATTGGATATTAAAATATCTGAGTCAAAGTTTAAATCAGTAGCAATTTTGATATATTCTCAGAAAAGCTACTTGATTTACTGTTGGTTAAGGAAGTTGAATTTGCTATAGATCTTATGCTTAAAATGATGTTGAAAAGTATATCTGAAATTAGAAGTTTTCTGAAACTAGTCTATTGTTACCAGAAATTTGAAAAAAATGATTTTTTGATGAAATGGTTATTGCAGAAAGATGTGGAAATTGGAATGATCTGATAGACGTCAGTAAGGTTCTGATTAATTAAAAGTTCAGTTAACTAAAGTACTAGTTCTGGTTCAGTCTAAAATTCGGTAAAGAAAACTTATGATTTACAGAGATAACAGTGTTTTGATACAAGAAAGTAAACAAATGGTTTATGTTACTAAAGGTTAGAATCACATGAGAATAATTATTTGACACATGATTCGGAAGTGGTAGCTATTGTCCTTGCACTAAAGGATCATGATTTGAGAATTGATTATCATCCGAGAAAGACAAATGAAGGTATGTATACTTAGAATTAAAAGTTTTGTCTTGTATTATGAGTCATGAACACTCAACTGTTATCACATGATGATGGCTCAAGGGTAGTTGATGTAAAAGTTAAACTGACTTCTCTACAGCAGGTCTGCAAAACTCAAAAATGTGATAATGAGTTACTGGTTAAATGGGTATAGTATATAAATGACTTTTGGTTAAAAAACTTTGATTGAATTTGATGATTGTCTGTCATTTAGAAATTGAAGTTATATCAAAGAATTCAGAGACTTATACAGAAGATTTTGCTTGAAATTTATAATAGTACCATGTTTGTGCATTCTGGAAGGAATAAGTTGTATGTTGAATTGAAGAAGATATGCTGATGATTTGAAATGAAAAACAATACTCTGAACTTGTATATGAATGATTATGTGACAGCAAGATAAAACTGAACATCAGCTACTGAAACCTTCAGAACTATTACAGTCAGTGATGATATCAGAATGGAAATAGGATAGAATTTCTATAGATTTGAATTGGAATCATCTCTATTTGCGAAAAGAAAGATGATATTTGAATAATCATCGTTGGTATGGTGAAGTTTGCATATTTTATTTAAGCATGAATAAGTTTTTTACTTAATAATTGTCTGAAATATGGGTTTCTGCGATAGTCAGATTTATGGTATGGTAGTTTCTATTATTTCTGATTGAGATACATGGTTTATATTTTGATTCTAGAATGAATACAAGAAGTTCTGGGTACGCGATAATAATTTTCAGCACTGTATGAAGCTCCGTATGACTGTGAATGTAAAACTGCACAGTATTTGATTGAATGTAGCGAGAAAAGGAATATGTGGAGTTATTTTTGATTCGTGAAACTGAAGAGTGGAAGAGATTGAAATAGACTGAAAGCAACTTTTGACAGATGGAAATTATGTATATCAAGTATTTTGCTAGTGATAAGATATTTCTTAAGTTGCATGTTGGAAGAAAATTTTGAGATTTGATTGAAAAAGTGAAATTAAGTTCTCGTTCTGTTTGGGTATCTGAGATTATAGAAAGAGTTGGACTGGTAATGAATTGACTGGTTTTGCTTCTGAAATTATAGAAAAATTTATGAGATTTTCAGGATTTGGTCTTCAAAAGATATAGATCAGATCTTTCACATGTTACCTTGACAAGGGATATTGAAATTTGAACTGATTCATTGTATGAAGAAGAAGAACCGATCGAGATACTAGCTTGAGAAGTGAAGTCATAATACTGAGGAAGCCACATGGGAACCGAAAGAAACAGTGAGATCACTGAACCCTCACCTATTTCCAGGTAAATTTCGAGGACAAAATTTATTAAAGGGGGGAGAATTGTAGTGACCCAAACTTTACGGTTATCGAAAAAGTAAATTTTTGGGTTTCTGTTTCTGAAAAATGGATTCGTAAATATTTATTAAAATTATTTACGAAGTTAAGCGAGTGGTTAATTAAAGTTTAATGAAGTAAATTAGCTTAAATTAAGGATAATTAGATAAAAGGATTAAATTGAATGAAGTGTGAAAGTTTAATTATAGAATAAAGAAAATTGAAAGGACTAAATAAGTAAATAAGCTAAAATGAGGGCCAAGTGTATGGCAAAAATAAAATTCAAGTGTAATAAATATTATACATACATTTGTAATACATGTATGTATTTTCTTATTATTTAAGTAAATATTAATGTATTTATTATTATTAAATTGATATTATATGATGAATAAACTAAATAAAGACAAGTGTATGGTAATGATTTGATACAAATGTATTAATAAAAATACATACATTTGTAATACTTGTATTTAATTATTAATAGATATTTATTATTTATAAAAGATATTTATTAATTAAATAAGTAAATAAATAAGTAAATAAATTAATATAAAGATAAATGTATGGTGAATAAAATATACAAGTGTAATAATAAATATGTATACAAATGTAAAATAATAAAGGATATTTATTATAGTTTATATATATATATAATAAAGAAATAAAGAGAGAAAAAGAATAGAAAAAGAGAAAGAAGGTGAAACGAAATAGAGAAGAACATGGGAGAAAGAAAGAAAGAAAGAAAGGAAAGGGAGAAAAGGGAAAATTAAGATTTTGAAGCTTGAAGTTTAAATAGGTAAGTTAATTTAGCCTTTTTTTCTTAATTTTAATGTTTTAGAAACTTTGGAACAAGGCTCTGATGAAATTAAGTTGATATTTTGAAAGTTATTATATTTCTAGATATGGTTCATGATGAATAAAATGATGAGTTAAGGGCTAAATTGATAGAAATGCAAGTTAGAAGTGAAATAAGGATTGAATTGTAAAGTAATTCATAAGTTTTATGCTTTAGGGACTAAATTGAAAGAAATTAGAAATTAGGGTTTTATGGTGAAATTAGAGAGTTGAAATAAGTTTAAAGTGGAAAATGAATGAAAATATCGAGCTAAATGTAAAGAATAAAAGTTACGTTTGGTTTAGGGACTAAATTGGAATTAAGGTAAAAGTTGGATAGAAATTGAAATATTCAATATGAAAATTGAATGATGGTGTATTGATAATATTTAATTTATTTCCGTAGCTAACATTGTTTCGGGAAATCTCGGCTAAGCAAGGAAAAAGGCAAGGACGACGGGAGTTAGCTCGAAAATTTCGGTTTGTATTTCTATAATCCGAACTTAATAATTATTTGTTGAATTTATTATTTAATATGAATGGTAAGTATTATTTTTATGGTATTGAATTGAATAAAAATTCATGAATTATATGTGATTATTAAGAAATGAATTGAAATATTTACTGATTTGAAATGGGAAAATGACTATTATTTGAAAGTGAACCGAAAACCCTATTAACAGTATCGGGCTAGTCGGATATATTTGGCATGCCATAGGATTGGAAGTGTTCAGGGATATTTTGACTTTGTGTCGATGAGACACTATAAGTGTCGCCTTATCACATCGTTCCGATTCGTTCGTAGAGGTACTACGACCGATCGTTATCAAGCATCGCTCCGATTTGTTCCGATGAGGTACTCTGTGTACCTCTACTGTTACTGTTACCATTACTATTACCGATACGGTGTATTCCGGCTTCGACCGATGAAACAATGTATATTATCCCCGGTGTGTGGGTTGGATTCTTGTATCCGTCCAGGTCCGAGTCATGTTAATAGGGGTGAACAAAAGTACTGAAGACTGACTGTTACTGTTTAATTAATTATTATTGAATATTTGACTGTTATTGAATGTTAATGATATACCGATTGATAGCTATTGAAAATATTGACTACTACTGAACAACTGACTGTTACTGGATAAATAATTTTTACTCAATAAATGGTTGTTACTGAATAATTGAAAGCTACTGAGTGATACTGATAAATTTATTGATTTTGAGCCTAGTTTATTACAGATTACTGAATGAAATGTGATAGTTGAATATTATTTACTAATATTGAATAGTGAACTGAAGTATTAGTGAGACATATGAATGGAAAATATTATTGTTCAAATGATTAGTGAATTTATTTTGAAAAGCTAATTGGGTTAATAAATGATAAAGATTGAATAAGTTATAAAGAATTTATCCATGAAAGGAATAATTGAATATTTATGATTACTATATGATATTAAGTGCATGTTACATTGTTAAGTGTTCGGTTTATAGAAATACCACTGAGTTCATACTCAGCGTACGGTTTGTTTCCGTGCGCAGGTTAAGTTAAACCTAGATCGTTGAATCAGCATCCCAGGCCGGTCCCAAACTCAATAAGGTAAAGCATGTTAATTGTTGATAATGACATGTACCTAGGATGTCTTAAGTGTGTTATATTGGATTGTGGTTTGTAATTTGTAGGGTTGGCTAGTAAGGTGTGAAAGGCTCATTATTGAGTCCACACGGCCTGGCACACGGGCGTGTGACCAGACCGTGTGAGACACACGGCTTGTACACGGGCATGTTGTTAGGCCGTGTGTCCCCTGCACTTAAAAATGTCCAAAACAAAAGGTCCAGGTTTTTCCACATGGGCATAGACACGGCTGTGTATCTCAGCCGTGTGAAGAGCACGGTCTTGAATACGGGCGTGCAATGCGGCCGTGTAAAAACTGCACTAGATTCGAATTGAAAATAAGTCCACAAGGGCTAAGCACACGGGCGTATGACTTGGCCGTGTGAAATCAAATTATTCATGAGTAATAAGTCAGGGAGCTCTATGGGTAGAGGACACGGGTGTGTCCAAACTGTGTCAGCCACACGGTTAGCTCACCACAGGCGTGTCACGGAGGCACTGGCATGTCTCCTAAGCCACATGGGTGTGTGACACTATTCACAAAGAAGAAATTCTCGAATTTTAAGAAAAATTCGTAGTGATTCTAAATTAGTCTCGAATTGATTTTACTATCCATATTAGACCGCGAGGGCCCATTAAAGGGACGACATCTTAAAACTATGATGAGTGTGAACATTTATTTTTAATTAATGTCTGTATTGTACTATACTGACTGGTAACGTCTTGTAACCCTATTCAGGCGACGGTATAGAGTTAGGAGACGTTACAACTTAGTAAGTTCCTGTGCAAATAATAAGCATCATAACTACACATTTAACATGCAATTAACATGATGAAAATTGGTATGAATGTTATTAAAATCTTATAGTCATAACTTACTCAATCACAACCTTACCAAGGTTTCATCACATATCGAGATCATTACGCATGAGTCTTACGTACATACCTGTACCAACTCGCAACATAACCATAGTCTTTCACAACTTTGACATTCTCGTTGAACACTCAGAATATTAACGGATACTTGAAAATCTTGCACATAAGTGCTATATATGTAGCCAAAGCTACCTCATATCTCATAATACATATAGGCTCGTTTTTGAGCTATTCACGGGCCTGCTCACATAAGCTGTCAGTTAAGATATAGCTACAGATGCTGCTCACACAAGCTGTCAGGTATCCGCAACTCATGCTGGACTACCCAGCCACTGATAGGACGTATGAGACCAGCACCCGGATCACATAGACACATGGGTTCCTAGTGACATGTCACTCGATCCTATTATATTCTTAAGGCTCAACCGGGAATTCTCGCTTGTTGAAACTTTGTCGAATACGTCCAAGGATTCTATTACAATTCATAAAATGTTAAAGCATTTAAAACATAAATATAACAATGCATTATTTACATACGAACTTACCTCGGTACAAAAATTAGTAGAATTTGACCTAATCGTCAAACACTTTATTTTTCCCCTGATCTAGGTCCAAACCTCATTTTTCTTGATCTATAATGAAAAATTGAACTCATTTAATACTAACATTGTTCAATTTAGTCCAAAAATCATATTATGGCAAAAATTACATTTTTGCCCCTAATGTTTCACATTTTTACAATTTTGTCCCTAGGCTCGTAAAATGATTTTCATCCAATTTCTTTGTTACCTAAGCCTAGCTGAATCTTTATCATACTTATATTTCATTTAATCACACATTTACTACTCATTTTTATAACTTTTACAAATAGGTCCTTTTTGACATTTTTACCGAAAATCACTTAGCAAAAGTTGTTTATCAAACACCAAACATGCATTTTCTATCATTAGACATCAAAATACACAAATATCTATCATGGGTAAAAATTTAGTCTTTGATTATTTCTTAAATTGGTGGTAGAAATAGATAGATCGGGTTACAACGACTTTAAAAATGTAAAGAGCATTAAAAACAGGGCAATAACGGACTTACAATTGAGCTTAGAAGATGCATAGACCCTCGCTATGTCTTTCTTAGGCATATTCGACCATGGGAGAAGAAGATGGACAAGATTTTGGCTTGACTTTTAATTTTTAATTCATTTAATTACCAAATGACTAAAATGCCCTTTTCTTAAAACATAAAATTTCTCTTACTAAATGTCCATTTTTGTCCACTAACTTAAAAAATGGTCTAATTACCATCTAAGGACCTTCAATTTAAAACTTCATAGCAAATAAACACCTTTAGCATATAGAACTCAAGTTTTGCACTTTGTGCAATTTAGTCCTTTTTGCTAAATTGAGTGCTCAAACGTCAAAATTTTCGAACGAAATTTTCACAGAATCATTTCGTAAAATTTTAGACCATAAAAATATAAGAAAAATAAATTTTTCTGTGTCAAATTTGTGGTCCTGAAACCATTGTTCTGACTAGACTTAAAATCGGGCTGTTACAACTCTCCCCCTTTTAGGAATTTTCGTCCCTGAAAATCTTTCCAGAAAATAGGTTTGGGTACTGTCTTCTCATAGTTTCCTTGGGTTCCCACTGGCCTTTTAACCCCATATCTTTTGTACAAAACTTTCACTAGGGCTATACTTTTATTTCTCAATTGTTTAACTTCTTAAGCTAAGATTTTGATCAGTTCTTCACCATACGTCATATCCAGTCAAATCTCAATCTCTGTTGGAGAAATCAAATGTGAAGGATCAGAACGGTTTCATCGCAATATCGACACATAAAACACATTATGAATCCTTTCTAACTCTATCAGTAAAGCTAACTGGTATGTCGCTGGCCCTATTCTTTCAATAACCTTATACGACCTACTAAAACGTAGACTTAACTTGCCTTTACGGCCAAATGTCAGAATCTTTTTCCATGGAGATACTTTCAGAAATACCTTATCACCGACTTAAAATTCAATTTCTTTTCTTTTCAAATCTGTGTACCACTTTTGTCTATCTGAAATGACTTTCAAGCAATCACAGATTACCTTTACTTTTTCTTCGGTTTCTCTAACCAAATCAACCCCATGCATCTATTTCTCACTAAGTTCTGTCCCATACAATAGAGTTCAACACTTGCGGCCATACAATGCTTTATACGGTGCCATCTTTATTCTCGACTGAAAAGTGTTGTTATAAGCAAATTTGACCAATGGTAGATATTTCTCCCAACTACCTTCGAATTCTAGAACACAACATCGGAGCATATCTTCAAGAATCTGAGTTACACTTTCGAATTAACCATCAGTTTGCGGATGAAACGCAGTACTAAAATTTAACTTCGTACCCAAAGCTTCTTGTAATTTCTTCCAAAATCTTGAAGAAAACCTCAGATCTCTATCCGAAATGATAGAAATAGGCACTCCATGCAATCTTACAATCTCAGAAATGTACAATCCAGCTAACTTATCAAGTGAGAAGTCAGTATGTACCGGAATAAAATGAGCCGATTTTGTCAATCTATCAACAACAACCTAGATGGCATCTTTCTTTTTCAGAGTTAAAGACAAACCCGTTACAATGTCCATCATAATTCTATCCCATTTCCACTCGGGTACCATCACTGGCTGAAGTAAACCCGAAGGCACTTGGTGTTCGGCTTTTACTTGTTAGCAAATCAAACATCTCGATACGAATTCAGAAACATCTCTTTTCATACCTGACCACCAATTCAATTTCTTCAAATCATTATACATCTTCATACTACCTGGATGAACCGATAAACAACCACTGTGTGCCTCGTGTAAAGTTTTCTGAATAAGTTCATCATTTTTTGGTACACATACTCTATCCTGGAACATCAAACAATCATCTTAACCGATCTGAAAGTCTGTATCACTACCCGATTCACACTAAGCTCTATTGGCTTGTAATTCACTATCATTTTTCTGAGCTTCACAAATTTGCTGAATAAATACCGGTCTAGCTCTCAACTTGGCCAAAATTGAACCATCATTAGACAAGGTCAATCTCGTAATCATAGCTCTCAAAGTAAACAAGGACTTTCTGCTCAAAGCATTTGGGACTACATTCGCCTTTCCCGGATGATAGTCAATCACTAGTTCATAATCCTTTAGTAACTCGAGCCATCTTCGTTGTCGTAAGTTCAGATCTTTTTGAGTTATCAAAAATTTTAAAAACTTATGATCAGTAAAAATATGACATTTCTTACCGTACAAATGATGACGCCAAATTTTCAAAGCAAAAATGATGGCGGCTAATTCCAAATCGTGCATCGAATATTTCTTCTCGTGCGGTTTCAACTGTCTCGAGGCATAAGCTATCACTTTTCCCTCTTGCATCAACACACATCCCAAACCATTCAATGACACATCACTATAAATTACAAATTCTTTTCCCGATTTAGGTTGTACTAAAACTGACGCCTCAATCAATAATGTTTTCAGTTTCTCAAAACTTTGCTGACATTTTTTGGACCATTAAAATTTAATATCTTTTTGCAACAACTTGGTCATAGGAGTAGCAATCATCAAAAATCCTTTGACAAAACGCCAGCAATAACCGGTTAAACCCAAAAAGCTTCTAATTTCAGATACATTCCTTGGCAGTCTCCATGCAGCAATTGCCGAATTCTTACGTGCTCGACATGCTCGGACTCATCTCGAGAATAAATCAGAATATCATCGATGAACACAACCACAAACTTATCTATTTACGGTTGGAAAATCTGATTCATTAAGTCCATAAAAATGACAGGTGCATTAGTTAGTCTGAAAGGCATAACAAGAAATTCATAATGCCCATACCTTATCCTGAAAGCAGTCTTCGGCACGTCTAAATCGTTAACTCTCAACTGATAGTTGCCAGATCTCAAATCAATCTTCGAGAATACCGTTGCTCCTTTCAACTGATCAAACAAGTCATCAATTCTTGGCAAGGGATACTTATTCTTTATAGACACCTTGTTGAGCTGTCGGTAATCGATACAAAGCCTCATAGATCCGTCTTTCTTCTTTACAAATAACACTGGAGCATCCAGGGAGAAACACTCGATCTCGCAAAACCTTTATCTATCAACTCTTGCAATAGAGCTTTCAATTCTTTCAATTCAGTTGGAGCCATCCTATACGGAACGATCGATTTCGGTGAAGTCTCGGATACTAAATCAATAGCAAACTCCACTTCTCTAACTGGTGGTAACCCTGACAACTCTTCTGGGAACACATCCGAATATTCACAGACTACCAGCATTGATTCAATTTTCAATTCAGACATTTTTTTTATTCAACACATAAGCAAGGTAAGCTTCACAACCTTTCCTTACATACTTCTGAGTAGACATAGGCAAAATCACACTAGGCAATTTTCTTGATTCATCGGTTTAAACCCGAATAACCTCACCATTTTCACATTTCAATTCAATAGTTTTATGTATACAATTTACTATGGCATCATGCAATGTCAACTAGTCCATACCCAAAATAACATCGAATTCATCAAATGGCAACAACATTAAGTCAGCCAAAAAACAGTGACCTCGAATCATCAAAGGATATTCTTACAAACTTTATCGACTAGCATATACTTGCCTAAGGGGTTTGACACTTTAATCACAAACTCAGTAAACTCAACAGACAAATTCTTACTAGATACCAAATTCACACAAACATAAGAATGGGTGGATCCAGATTAGTCAATGCGATAACATTAGTATCATAAAGAGAAAATGTATCAGTAATCACATGGGGACGTATCCTTACAAGCACGAATTGCATAAGCTCTAGCAGGTGCTTTGGCCTCAGATCTCATGGCTGTATCTTTCATCACACCTTTACTGCTTGTTCTATTCCTGGTATTTCTCGGTGGCCTATGCCTATTGGTAGTATTACTCTAGCTTGCACTCTGAAATTATTCTTTCTCAGCCATCTCAGGGCAATCTCGGATAAAATGCTCTTGAGAACCACACTTGAAACAAGCTCGGTCATTCATCCAGGGATGTCTTCTTCCATAATGCTGACATTCAGGTCTGTTAGACCTAACATTACCCACACTTGCCATTGAAGTAGCTTGAGATTTAGAACTCGAATATTGCTTCCTATGGTCTTTGTGCAAATACCCAGTTGATACACTCGAACGAGAATTCATTTCTCTAGATTTCTTTGACTGAGGTTGAAATGACTTACTCATCAGTCTTTTTCTTACATCTCTAGCCTCACTCTCGGCCTTTTTTTTCTCTTTGCTTAGCTCATTGGCTTTACAAGCTCGTTCAACCAATACAACAAATTCTTTTAGTTCCAAAATTCCAACTAACAATCAGATGTCCTCATTCAGCCCATCTTTGAACCTTTTACACATAATAGCCTCGGAGGAAACACACTGTCGGGCATACTTACTAAGCTTAACAAATTCTTGCTCATACTCTGTCACTAACATTCGGCCTTGTTTCAGCTCAAGAAATTCTTTACGTTTCTGATTGATGAACCGCTACTGATATATTTCTTTTGAAATTCCTCTTGAAAAAATTCCCATGTAACCCTCTCTCTCGGTACCACAGATACTAGTGTCTTCCACTAGTGATATGCTGTGTCCCTCAATAACGATATAGCATATTTCAAGCATTCTTCTAGTTTACATGATAACTAATCAAATACCCTAATAGTATTCTCAAGCCAGAACTCAGCTCTCTCGGGGTCACCATCTATATTAGCCCTGAATTGCTCAGCTCCTTGCTTTCGAATCTTATCAACTGGAGGCTTAATCTGTCTTTCCAAATCCACACCTTGAGGAACTGCAGGAATCGATTGAGGAGAAGGAGAGGTGGAGGATGTTGAGCATTCAGATTTGTTCAAACAAACTCCGAATACCACTCATTCATCATGTGAAGGAAGGCTTCCCTAGCCCCTCCTCCTTGACTGATCGTGGGAGGTCTATTTCTAGATGACGCTATCCCTTGAGCGGGAGCTAGCGTATTACTTTCTACATCATTTGCTACAGCTCGGTCGGGATCTATTTACTATATGAAAACACAGTTTAAAATTGTTAGGAGTCACCACACTATCACAGTTCATATATGGCATGTATAACTAGACCCTTACACATGCTACGTTAGTCTGAGAATCGACTAAATCGTAGCTCTGATACCACTAAATGTAACACCTCTTACCCGTATTCGACGCTGAAATAGGGTACTGAAACGACGAAAAAATGTGCAGGTGTATACAATCGGAACAAGTAATAAAATGACAAGTAAATGTCAAGTTATCGTACCCACAGAGACTGTAAAAAGAATTATTTATGAAATTAAATGTAAAACACTTTGGCAAGGTAAAAATATTTTGATTTTGAAAGATGGTCAAAGACTATTTAAAAACTAAGTCAATAATTAAAATAAGACAAAAGAGTTTTAATGGACGATTTCAAATAAGATTTAATCAATGTAACATACTTGTGTTGGATTAATTATAATTCTTTAACTTAGAATTATTATACTCATGTTCATCTTTGTTATTTAATAATTTCACAAAGAATCTGTGAATTTGCTAACTTATGAACAAACTTACAAACAAAAATCCATTCATCTCTTGACATATCCCTATGTCAATTCAACCGACTAAACAGATTCTATCAAGCAAACATGTTATTGCACATACATACTCATTAAATTAAACCAATCTCTTGCATATCCCTATGTCAATTCAAACGATTAATTAAATCCAATAAGCATATAAAAGATTATGATTATGTGAAGTAACAAGGCATCCTTACCTTGAAACAATATAATCACAATAATCTTGCAAGTTATGCAAGGCAATAAGATCGCCAGATACATTGCTAATTTAGCCTTCAGCTACCTTAGAAGAATAAACATGCACTAATAAAGTACTGTGTCAATTAATTACAATTGCAATCTGTTTAAATAATTAATTCATTAGTTACCTCACAGTCGTAATGCAAGAATAACTTAGGTATGATTTTACTTAATCAAGCATCTTACCGAGGCTTATAACAACATAAACATGATTTTAACAATTTAAGCAGGCAGAATATAATCAACCTAACATAACCATAATTTAAGCTGAATTGATTAAAATAACCATTTCAATAGCATAAATATTCATAATCATGTTCGTCAAAACAACAACAAAATTTAAAGAGATAGAGAACAAGAAGCAAATCCGGTGTTTCTCTGTGGCTTAACTAGTTGCTCCGCTCTTTGTTCTTCATTGGCCTTGGCTATCAAGGTGGCTTATGAACACCTAAACTGCTACTCCAAATGGCTGATGAGAGTCTCTTTCCCAAGAGAAGAAATCGGCATTTGAACAAGAGGGAATGGAATGGAAAAAATAAGAGAAAAGTGAAAGAGGGAATGGGAGAATGATGTGAAGTGAGGGATGCCTTGAATGATCAGCAAGGGGTGGCTTTTATAGCTGATTGTGGCTGCTAAAAATAGAAAATTCAAGAAGCCAAAGAGCCCTCCCTTGGCTGGCCACACACATGGCAAAGTTGAGAGTTTCAACTTTGCTATTTAGGCTTGGGGCAAATCTATAAAGCCATTAATTAAGGTGGGGTTTGAATGCAATTTAGAAGTCTTTTGAGGGCCTTTTTGCAAGCATATTTAATCAGCTAAAATGCTGATTTGGGTCAGCATATGGACGGTTCTGGGCTGCCCATTTAGTGGCTGTCTCGGTTCACCCAATTTGGCTCGACTGGCAAGTGTTCAATCGACCCTTTCTCCAAAATTAATTAAAAATAATTTATTTAACCCAAATTAAATGGGGAATAAATTAAAATTAATTAAATTATGAATTAATACACATTTCTGGACCGTCTTAGGCTGGAAATTAACGTGCCTTGATACTTCAAATTGCTTCTCGGTTTTGTGCTTTCAGTAGTGTCAGCCGAGTCAATTTTTTCCCATTATGCAAATCTATCAAAAATAGTCAAAATTAATCAAAATTAAGTATAAAATTAAATCAATGATCTGGTCAATACTCATAAACGCCTGAAATTATCAAAGAAAAATTAATTAAGTTAAAAATTAAACAGGAAAATAAACCAAAATGTAAGACTAACAATTTCACAAATAATGGCTTTTTAAAACAGTTCCTGGCAACAGCGCCAAATACTTGGAACGACGGAAAAGTGTGCAAGTGTACACAATTGCAACAAGTAATAAAGTGACAAGTAAATGTCGAGTTATCATACCCACAGGGACTGTAAAAAGAATTATTTATGAAATTAATTGTAAAACACTTTGGCGAGGTAAATATATTTTGATTTTGAAAGATGGTCAAAGACTATTTAAAAACTAAGTAAATAATTAAAATAAGACAAAAGAGTTCTAATGCAGGATTTCAAATAAGATTTAATCAATGTAACATACTTGTGTTGGATTAATTATAATTCTTTAACTTAGAATTATTATACTCATGCTCATATCTGCTATTTAATAATTTCACAAAGAACTCTGGTAATTTGCTAACTTATGAACAAACTTACAAACAAAAATCCATTCATCTCTTGACATAACCCTATGTCAATTCAACCGACTAAACAGATTCTAGCAAGCAAACATGTTATTGCACATACATACTCATTAAATTAAACCAATCTCTTGCATATCCCTATGTCAATTCAAACGATTAATTAAATCCAATAAGCATATAAAAGACTATGTGAAGTAACAATGCATCCCTACCTTGAAACAATTTAATCACAATAATCTTGCAAGTTATGCAAGGCAATAATATCACCAGATACATTGCTAATTTAGCCTTCAGCTACCTTAGAAGAATAAACATGCACTGATAAAGTACTGTGTCAATTAATTACAATTGCAATCCATTTAAATAATTAATTCATTAGTGACCTTACAGTCGTAACGTAAGAATAACTTAGGCATGATTTTACTTAATCAAGCATCTTACCGAGGCTTATAACAGCATAAACATGATTTTAACAATTTAAGCAGACAGAATATAATCAACCCAACACAACCATAATTTAAGCTGAATTGATTAAAATAACCATTTCAATAGCATAAATATTTATAATCATGTTCGTCAAAACAACAACAAAATTTAAAGAGATAGGGAACAAGAAGCAAATCTGGGGTTTCTCCGTGGCTTGACTAGTTGCTCCGCTCTTCATTCTCCGTTGGCCTTAGCTATCAAGGTGGCTTATGAACACCTAAATTGCTGCTCCAAATGGCTGATGAGAGTCTCTTTCCCAAGAGAAGAAATCGGCACTTGAACAAAAGGGAATGGAATGGAAAAAATGAGAGAAAATTGAGAGAAGGAATGAGAGAATGATGTAAAGTGAGGGATGCTTTGAATGATCAAAAAGGGGTTGCTTTTATAGCTGATTATGGCTTCTAAAAATAGCAAATTGTAGCAGCCAAAAAGCCCTCCCTTGGCCAGTCAAACACATGGCAAAGTTGAGAGTTTCAACTTTGCTATTTTAGGCTTGGGGCAAATCTACAAAGCCATAAATTAAGGTGGGGTTTGAATGCAATTTAGAAGTCTTTTGAGGGCCTTTTTGCAAGCATATTTAATCATCTAAAATGCTGATTTGGGTCAGCATATGGACGGTTCTGGGCTGCCCATTTAGTGGCTGGTCCGGTTCACCCAATTTGGCTCGACCAAAATGCATGTTCAATCGACCCTTTCTCCAAAATTAATTAAAAATAATTTATTTAACCCAAATTAAATAGGGAATAAATTAAAATTAATTAAATTATGAATTAATACACATTTTTGGACTGTCTTAGGCTGGAAATTAACGTGCCTCAATACTTCAAATTGCTTCTCGGTTTTGTACTTTCAGCAGTGTCAGCCGAGCCAATTTTCGCCATTTGCGCGAATCTGTCAAAAATAGTCAAAATTAATCAAAATTAAGTATAAAATTAAATAAATTCACCATATTTATATTTTTAACACGATTTAATTATTTTATAATATTTAATTATTTTTTGACAAGAATTTAACCGGATTTGCATGAATTTAAGTAAAATTGGGTATGAAAAAGTATATAAATTTTTGTGTTTCCACACCCCCAAACTTAATTCATTGCTCGTCCCGAGTAGTGCACAAATTTTGAAAAGAATCTCTTAGAAACACCTTTGAAAAATTCCTTCAGAACAACATTTTTCCCAAAATTATGAATTTAAAATACTTATGCTCAAAGATAAGAAATCTGATAGTTATGCTATTTAGGCATACATATTGTTCAAATTAAATTCAACAACTTATTATAATAGCAAAATTTAGACTAAATGCTTTTGTAACAAAGAGATGTCAACTCTTACCAATTTGATTTTTATTCCCTTATTCAAGACTAAGCTGCAATCATTAAGCTTAACTTATGTCTTCATATGTTGATCGTAGCAATTTCTCTCCACTAATGTAGGTAGCATGAGGACTTTGAATCAATAGGTCTTTATCAAGGTTGTAACATGGCTCGGCTAGGGGTAGGTGAAAGATGGATGAATTTTGGTTTAAGAAACCTTAGACTCAGCCTTAATCGAACCTTCGGAGTTTTTACCTTTGATACTCCAACTTGACTTTCATATGCTCTTTTGTACATCTCTTTCAAATACATGTGCTCTCTTTTTCTTTTTCTCTTTTTTTTTTTAATTTACAAGCACTTACTTTGTGTACTGCAATTCTCGAGCAATTGATACTTCTTTTCAACTCCCCCAAACTTATTTTTGAAGTACATCTTGAATATTACTGAGTCTAGTTTTTGGGACAATTTTAAGATTATTAAGCGAAAAGTAATGGCTAATTATTGTAAGGGTCGAAATAAAATCAGGCCATAAAGTCTCAAAGTTGGGTTTCAAAGGATAAAATTTTACCATGGTGGGCTTGAAAGGCTCAAACGGTCCAAACAATAGTTGCCTAAATCATTCCCAACGTTCCAAGCTCCCTAGGATTTCGCCTCAAGAAACTACTAAGTCAATTCTAAAGACTTAACTTTCATGCAGACCTAACTTCCCTAAAGAACTAAAAATTTTATGGTACGAATTTGCATGCTTTATTAAAAATACATTTATGTCATTATTAAGCTAACATAATAATTTATTGAAATAATAGAACTTTATTCATACTCAAATTGAGCATACTTAATAGAATTCAAATTTCTGAGCAAAATAAATTCTAATCATAATTAAAAGAAAATTTTTATTCTGAGTGGAAATAATTCAATTTTTCGGCCCCCCTAACTTAAAATGAACAATGTCCTCATTGTTTAAAGTGAATAGATACTATACACCAGGTAAGATTTTAGAAAAGAGGAGGTGAGTCAATTTGACTGCTTAAGTACCAAGCTATTTCTAAATCCAATCCTAGACATGTATATATCTATTGCCACACTTTAAATTTTATGACTTGCTCACATTTTATTAGTGATTTTCCTCTCTTGTTTTATTATTGAAAAAACAAAAACAAATTCCTAATTAAACTTAATCCTAAAATGACCTAAGAATAGAAATAAAATAAAGTCAGGATCCTTCCTTTATTTATTCGCAGACCCTTCCGAGTTTGACTCATCCTTTGCTCCATCACTATCGCCTTTGCATGAATCGCTTCGCTCTTTCTTTGATAATGAACTCCATGGTTCAAATATGAAATCTGGAAACTCAGACACAAAAATAAATGGGTCATTGTATATTTTCTTAAAAGCACTTCTCATCGAGTCATCCCTTATTTTTGAGTATCTCTAGTAGGCTTGTTGCTGCCATTGCATATGTTGCATTAAGTCCATCAATTTTGATAGCTCATCTCGAAGGTCTGGGCTCGGCGATTGAGCTCTAAACATTAAAGTTTTAGCATCAGGTTCAGCTTCTAGCTCCACTGATTCTACTTTATCAGGGACTTCAAATGATTGCATCGTGGGATCTTCTTCTTCATCAGGGTCTTCTGGTTCCTCACTTACTTCAACTTGTTGCTCTAGAACTGAGTCTCCAACTACTCGGTAAAGGTCCCAATCCGTGATTGTGCCTTGGCTATACCCTGTCTTCCTTACATTTGTAAGAATTTCAGCCTTCAAGCATAAAATTGTTATCGTAAAGGGGAAATGAGCAGGGCCAGAGTGTTTAACAGCACAATTACGTATCTCCCTCAAGATGATCTTCCCCACATCAATGGTCTTACCAGTTAGAATCGAGTACAATAAGACCATTCGCTCTAATGAGATTTTAGTCCCATGTGAGCTAGGCATAAGACTGAATCGGATGAAGTAAAACCATACCTTTGCGAGTGGCGTCAAATATTCTCTTCGACAAGTGTGGATTCTTGCTTTGACTCAGTCCATGTAGAACCTGGAACTGTCAGTTCCTCAAGAATTTCTTGCAAATTCTCAGGCTTGATATTGCTCATCAATGTAGAATATTCATCGTTTTCGAAATCTGGTAATTCAAAGAACTCGTTAATAGCATTTGAATTTATTGGTACCTTGATTCTGCGAACTAGAACTTTTGTCATCTCACTTGAAGTTAAATTTGCATAGAACTCATGAACTAGTTCCTCATCCACACTAGGTCTCTTTTCACAAAACAACTCCCAATTTAGGGTTTCAACAACTTGCTAAATATGTACCATAAAGTCTCGGTAAGTGCTCTCCTTTAAAGTGAATCCTTTTTCTGGATGCATCTGTTGATTTTTGAAGACACTTTCGTATCTCACTTTGGCTTCTTCACAGTGGAATTTGTTTTTTGTTTCATCAATTTGAGCGGAAGCACGAGTTCTCTTATGAGGCATGTTTAACCTAATCATAAGATGTAAAAAATTAGTTTCTCAATAAATTTTAATAGAAATTATTAATAATATAATGATTTGAAAAATTAATTAATAAAATTAAAATTAAAAATTTAGAGAAACTAGGTCTTACCACCTTTTTTTGTAAAAATATAAGAACTCTAGAAATTAATAATAATAATGAAGAAAAATATGGGAATTAAAAAGAAGGGTTGGAGGGTTTGTGGCTTAGGGCGGATGGAAAAGGAGTGCCGCACAAGCAACTAGGGTGTGCAGGCAGTGCGCAACAGGGCTGGTGGCAATTAGCAACACGGGCGTTCGGCAGCAGGTGGGATTCGGGCGCGCGCAGGATGGTGTGAAGGGCAGGTACCACGCGCGGGGTGAAGGCCTGGCGCGGGCTAAGGCTGGGGCCGCTCGAGGCAACGCGCGCACTGTGCGCGGGATGTGTGTGCGATGGAGCTGGCGTATGCTGGCCGACTACTTGGTGCTGCTGTGGCTTAGGGGTTTCGACACTTGGGTATTTTGGTGCTTTGGGTTTTAAGTGTTAGATGAATGGGAAGATGGGTGGTACTTAAAGAGGGAGAAATAGGAATTAGAGTAGAATTCTTAAACAAATTAATTAATAAAAATTCTAAGTTCTAATCCTATAAAAAGATAACAACAGTTAATAATTTGATATATGCATATATTAAATTATTAATTACTGTTTTAATTTATTAAACAAAGATAAAATCCTAATTTCATGCTAAATTGATAAAGATTAATATATAAATCATAATTCTATATATTAAAGATTATCATCTTATTATAAAAACTTATCAAATAAAATCCAAAAATTGATAATAATTAATATATATTATAATGGGTATAATTATATATTAATAATTATCATTTTTTAACTAAAAACATTTATTCTAGAAGCCTTTTGAAAATATTTACAAAAAGAGGCTTCTAGTTTTTATTATTTACGAAATGAGCAACCAAATTTTAAAAATATTTCAATTAAGTCCTTAGACTTAATGAAAATTTGGAATTGAGTTGCAATTTAAGACTCGGATCAAAATTGATCTTTTTATTTGAAAAATCAAAGATTAAATTTCTATTTAGAGAATAATTTTTAGGAAATTTATGTTAAAATCAATTCCTAGGAAAGATTGGAGGGGTCACTAGCAGTCCCGCTTAAGTTCCAATCTCCTAGACAGAATTTATTTAAACATATTAATCCCGAAAATATACTGTAAATATTTTATTAAAATGGAAAATAAGAAAGTTTTAAACATCCGATAAAATGAACGAAATTTCATTCCGTTTAATCTTATCTCCCCAATAGTGTTTCAGGCACTGAGCATTAACTTGAAAATTACCTCCCTTACCTTGGAGCTCGACAACTCCGTATGGATAGATGCGATGAATCGTAAATGGACCGGACCAACGTGATTTTAGCTTACCTGGAAAGAACTTTAGTCTGGAATTAAATAACAAAACTCTCTAACCTGCTTCAAATTCTCGAACTTGAATATGCTTGTCATGCCATTTCTTAAGTCTCTCCTTGAGTAATTTGGCATTTCCGTAGGAGAATAGCCGGAATTCCTCTAGCTCATTGAGTTAGAGCATCCGTTTCTCCTTAGCAAGCTTAGGATCCAAGTTGAGTTGTCGAAGAGCCCAGTAAGCCTTGTGCTCTAACTCTAAGGGTAGATGACATGCTTTTCTAAAGACCAACCTGTAGGGTGACATCCCTAAAGGTGTCTTGTATGTTGTTCGGTAAGCCCATAAGGCATCATCTAGCCTTTTAGACCAATCTCGTCGGTTTGGGCAAACTACCTTCTCAAGTATGCCTTTGATCTCTTTATTTGCCAGTTCAGCTTTCCCATTTGTCTGCAGATGGTAAGCTGTTGCAACCTTGTGTTTCACTCCGTGCTTGTCTAATAACCATTTTAACCACTTGATCAAAAGTGGGATCCTTCACCACTAATGATAGCTCTTGGGGTTCCAAACCTTGTGAACACATGTTTCTGCAAGAACTTAATTACAACCCTAGCATCGTTTGTCGGATAAGCATCAGCCTCGACCCACTTGGACACAGTCTACTGCTACCAATATATACTTATGACCAAAAGACGGAGGGAAAGGACTAAGAAAGTCAATACCCCATACATCGAACAATTCTACCTCAATGATGTTTGTTTGAGGCATCTTATTTCTATTGGTGACATTTCTGACCCTTTGACATCGGTCGCAACTCTTTACGTATGCATATGCATCCTTGAATAGTGTCGGCCAAAAGAATTCAGCTTGCAATACTTTGGCCGCTGTACGAGTACCTCCGAAGTGTCCCCCACTCGAAGCTAAGTGACAATGGTATAAAATCTTTTGTACTTCATCTTCTGCCACACATCTCCTGATCATCTGATCTACACACCTCTTAAACAAATATGGCTCTTCCCAGAAGTAGTACTTCACATCGTGAAGAAACTTTCTTCTTTTTTGATATGTCTTATTAATTGGCATCAAACCACAAGCTAAATAGTTAGCAATATCAGCAAACCAAAGGGTATTATGGACATGACTTACCTTCAGTATTTGTTCATCTGGGAATGTTTCCGGAATTGGTATATTAGGAGAATTTCCTTCTTGTGGCTCGAATATGGATAAGTGATCTGCTACTTGGTTTTCTACTCCCTTTCGATCTTGAATTTCTAGATCGAAATCTTGAAGTAGAAGCACCCACCGGATCAATCTCAGCTTAGTATCTTTCTTGGCAAGTAAGTATTTGATTACCGAGTGGTTTGTATACACAGTTACTTTGGTACCTACAAGATAAGATCGAAACTTGTCAAAAGTAAATACAATAGAAAGTAACTCTTTCTCTGTTACCGTATAGTTCAGTTGAGCTCCTGTAAGAGTCCGGCTTGCATAGTAGATGGGATGAAAAACTTTGTTCCTTCATTGGCCCATGACAACTCCTATCACAAAATCGCTTGCGTTACACATCAATTCAAATGGTAGATCCCAGTCTGTGTGACAATTATGGGTGCCGTAACTAATCGACTTTTCAAATCCTTGAAAGCCTTTAAGTATTCATCATCGAACTTGAACATCGTGTCCTTCTCCAATAGTTTGCATAAGGGTTTGGTAATTTTGGAGAAGTCCTTGATAAATCTTAGATAGAACCTGGCATGACCCAAGAAGCTCCTAACACTCTTTACAGATGTTGAAGGTGGAAGCTTCTCAATAACATCTACCTTTTCTTTGTCTACCTCGATTCCATATCTCGTTATCCGATGCCCTAGAACAATTCTTTCTCGTACCATGAAATGGCACTTTTCCCAGTTAAGTACTAGGTTTGTTTTTTCGTATCATCTTAGTACCTTAGCTAGATTGGCTAAGCAATCATCGTAAGTATCTCTGGACACTGAAAAGTCATCCATAAAAACTTCCAAGTACTTTTCAACCATGTCAGTAAAAATAGACATCATTCATCTTTGAAATGTAGCAGGTGCATTACATAAACCAAATGGCATGCGTCTAAATGCAAATGTACCGTACGGGGCAGTTGAACGTTGTCTTGTGCTGATCTTCTAGAGCTACCGTAATCTAATTATACCCTGAGTATCCATCGAGAGAACAGTAATATTCTAGCCCCACGAGTCTATGCAGCATCTGGTCGAAGGACGGCAAAGGAAAATGATCTTTCCTAGTCGCCTTGTTCAGCTTCCGGTAATCGATGCAAATCCTCCATCCCGTAACTGTTCTTGCTGGTATCAACTCGTTATTCTCATTTTTTACGATGGTGTACCTCCCTTCTTTGGCACACACTGGACTGGACTTATCCATGAACTGTCTGAGATAGGATAAATGATACCTGCATCTAACCACTTGATAAATTCCTTTTTCACCGCGTCCTTCATGATGGGGTTTAGTCTCCGTTGTCCATCAATCATCCCTTTTTTGCCATCTTTCAGGATAATCTTGTGCATGCATACAGATGGACTAATACCACGGATATCGGCTATGGTCTATCTGATAGCCTTCTTGAATTGTTTCAACACCAAAATGAGTTTCTCTTCTTGCTCAGTAGTTAATTTTGCTGAAACAATCACAGGCAAAGTAGAAGAGTTACCTAAATAAACGTATTTTAAATGTGAATGTGGTTCCTCAATTGACGCTTTTGGTTGGGCATACTCCCTTTGCTCTAACTCCGAAGATTCAAAGTGGGTTTGCAGATTAAATCCCTTTTGATTAGCTTCTAACAAACCTAAGTGTTCATCCTCCTCTTCATCATTTGGAGGATCTGATGTCAAAATTTGTTCCAACAGATCTTCAACATTATTGAGCTCCTTTTCCACTATTAAATCCTCTAAATCAGATACTGCAGAACAATCATCAATTGTGTCAGGAAATTGCATAGACTTAAAAACATTGAATGTTACCTGGTCGTCCTGAACACGCATCGTAAGCTCGCCCTTCTGCACATCAATAAGGGTCCTTCTGGTTGCTAAGAACGGTCTTCCTAGGATAATCGACACTTCTTTGTCTGCCTCAAAATCTAGGATAACAAAATCAGCAGGAAAGATAAATTTATCTACACATACCAATACATTCTCGATTTTTCCTTCTGGATGTGCTAAGGATCGATCTGCTAATTGAAGTGTAACCGTAGTAGGTCTGACTTCACCTATCCCCAACTTTCTAAATATTGACATAGGCATCAAGTTTATACTTGCACCCAAGTCACATAATGCCTTACCACAATATGTTGCTCCAATGTTGCGAGGTATGGTAAAACATCCAAGATCCTTCAGCTTTGGGGGTAGTTTGTCTTGAAGATATGCGCTGCATTCCTTTGTTAAAGCTACCGCTCAAATTCTTCGAGTCTTCATTTTTTGGACAGGATATCCTTCATGAACTTGAAGTAATTTGGTATTTGTTCAAGTGCTTCAACCAACGGGATGTTGATGTGAATTTGCTTGAGTACGTCTAGGAATTTCTTGAATTGAATTTCTTGTTTCTACTTCTGAAGTCTTCGAGGGTAGGGTGGTGATGGTTTCTTTACTGGAACTGGTTGATTCGTTTCCGGCGGCAATTCTCATCTAACGGAGTTGTTAGTTGATCAGAATTAGCTGGTTCTGAAAGTACCTTATCTGGTTTTGCAGATTCTGGTTCTTGTTAAACTAGAATTTCAACACTCGGTTGAACTTCCTCTGAGTCTTGAGCATCATCTGGTTCCTTTTCAGCTTCGATAGTGTTGGGCTCTATTGTCTTTCTGCTCCTCAGTGTTAATGCTTTGCAATGTTCCTTTCCCGAATTTCTTGGATTTTTCGTATCACTAGGTAAAGCACCTTATGGTCAGTTCCTAAGTTCAGTTGCAAGCTGGCCTATTTGGTTTTCCAAATTCTTCAATGTAACTGCTTGGCTTTGAATTAAGGCATCATTCTCCGCCATGTATGCCTTTAACAGATTCTCCAAACTTTTGGATGGTTCAGCTTGAAATGGGTTTTGAAGTTGTTGGGAAAAACTAGGTGGTTGAGTCAGTCTAGGTTGAGCGTAGTTGTTACTGGTTCCAGCCCCTTGGTTACTCTAGGAAAAATTTGAGTGGTTTCGCCACGATAGGTTGTAGAAGTTGGACTGCAGTCCTTGCCTTCCTCGATTTTGGTTCTGGTTACCTATTTAATATACGGATTCGGGGTTTGATGGACATTCTTCAAACAAATTTCCCTCCCCACAATAAACACAGGCTATACTCTCAAATTGGTGAGGTGGTTGGGTTGCAAAACTGTTAGACCCATTAGTGGTAAGATTCTTAAGCATTAAGGATATTGAAGATACCTGAGATGCGAGTGAAGTGAAAGCATCCACTTCATGTATTCTAGCGACTCGTCTTCCTGACACGGCTCGATTGGTCAGCCATTGATAATTGTTACTGACGATCCTCTCGATGATTTCATAAGCCTCATTATAAGACTTAGAAAGGAGAGCACCTTTAGCAGAAGAATCCACTACCATCCTTGTGTGAGCATTGAGACCATTATAAAATGTCTCAAGTTGGATGCAATGTGGGATTCCGTGATGAGGGCATTTTTGTAATAGTTCTTTGTATCGTTCCCATGCCTCATACAAGGACTCATAATCCATTTGTTGGAAGGTAATGATCTCGTTCCTCAACTTAGCATTCTTGCTAGGCTAGAAATA
Source organism: Gossypium anomalum (assembly GCA_025698475.1). Lineage (NCBI taxonomy): Eukaryota > Viridiplantae > Streptophyta > Magnoliopsida > Malvales > Malvaceae > Gossypium > Gossypium anomalum. The sequence goes on along the minus strand of CM046968.1, from coordinate 24,413,205 downwards.
CTTCATGAGGAATCTTTCAGCTAACTCTTGCCATGTAGAGATTGAGTTTGGTGGAAATGAATTCAACCAGGCTTGAGCTCTGTCCTTTAGTGAGTACGAAAACAGCTTCAATCGTAGTGCATCTTCGGTAACTCCAGCTAATTTGAAAGAGTCGCTCACCTCTATAAATAGTCTTAAATAAAGATGAGGATCTTCAGTAGGCATCTCATTGAATTGGCCCACAGTCTAAAGCATCTGGAACATAACTGGCTTCAGCTCGAATTGTTGTGCCTCGATTTCGGGTCTCCTAATGCCCGGATTAAGATCGTTAAATACTGGCACGGCATATTGTCTTAAGGCTCTATCCCTATCGTCAGTAATAAGGATAGGATTTTGAGTAAGGTTTGCTCTATTTCCTTGATTCATATTCTCGAAATTCATTCCTTCAGTCCTTCTCTAATTTATTTGTCTTCTTCGCTGTCAAAAGGTTCATTCTATCTCAGGGTCTACATGGAGTAAGTCAATGATCTGGTCAATACTCATAAACACTTGAAATTATCAAAGAAAAATTAATTAAGTTAAAAATTAAACAGGAAAATAAACCAAAATGTAAGACTAACAAATTCACAAATAATGGCTTTTTAAAACAGTCCCTGACAACGGCGCCAAAAACTTGGAACGACGGAAAAGTGTGCAAGTGTACACAATTGCAACAAGTAATAAAGTGACAAGTAAATGTCGAAGTTATCGCATCTACAGGATCAGTAAAAGAATTATTTATGAAATTAATTGTAAAACACTTTGGCGAGTTAAAAATATTTTGATTTTGAAAGATGGTCAAAGACTATTTAAAAACTAAGTAAATAATTAAAATAAGACAAAAGAGTTCTAATGCAGGATTTCAAATAAGATTTAATCAATGTAACATACTTGTGTTGGATTAATTATAATTCTTTAACTTAGAATTATTATACTCATGTTCATACTGTTACGAATAATTTCACAGCAACTCGATAATTTGCTAACTTATGAACAAACTTACAAACAAAAATCCATTCATCTCTTGACATATCCCTATGTCAATTCAACCGACTAAACAGATTCTAGCAAGCAAACATGTTATTGCACATACATACTCATTAAATTAAACCAATCTCTTGCATATCCCTATGTCAATTCAAACGATTAATTAAATCCAATAAGCATATAAAAGACTATGTGAAGTAACAAGGCATCCCTACCTTGAAACAGTTTAATCACAATAATCTTGCAAGTTATGCAAGGCAATAATATCGCCAGATACGTTGCCAATTTAGCCTTCAGCTACCTTAGAAGAATAAACATGCACTGGTAAAGTACTGTATCAATCAATTACAATTGCAATCCATTTAAATAATTAATTCATTAGTTACATCACAGTCGTAACGCAAGAATAACTTAGGCATGATTTTACTTAATCAAGCATCTTACCGAGGCTTATAACAGCATAAACATGATTTTAACAATTTAAGCAGGTAGAATATAATCAACCCAACACAACCAATATTTAAGCTGAATTAATTAAAATAACCATTTCAATAGCATAAATATTCATAATCATGTTCGTCAAAACAACAATAAAATTTAAAGAGATAGGGAACAAGAAGCAAATCCAGTGTTTCTCCGTGGCTTGACTAGTTGCTCCGCTCTTCGTTCTTCGTTGGCCTTGGCTATCAAGGTGGCTTATGAACACCTAAATCGCTACTCCAAATGGTTGATGAGAGTCTCTTTCCCAAGAGAAGAAATCGGCACTTGAACAGGAGGGAATGGAATGGAAAAAATGAGAGAAAAGTGAGAGAGGGAATGAGAGAATGATGTGAAGTGAGGGATGCTTTGAATGATCAGAAAGGGGTGGCTTTTATAGCTGATTGTGGCTGCTAAAAATAGAAAATTCTAGCAGCCAAAAAGCCCTCCCTTGGCTGGCCACACACATGGCAAAGTTGAGAGTTTCAACTTTGCTATTTTAGACTTGGGGCAAATCTACAAAGCCATATATTAAGGTGGGGTTTGAATGCAATTTAGAAGTCTTTTGAGGGCCTTTTTGCAAGCATATTTAATCATCTAAAATGCTGATTTGGGTCAGCATATGGATGGTTCTAGGCTGCCCATTTAGTGGCTGGTCCGATTCACCTAATTTGGCTTGACCAGTGCGGTTCAACTGGACCCTTTCTCCAAAATTAATTAAAAATAATTTATTTAACCCAAATTAAATAGGGAATAAATTAAAATTAATTAAATTATGAATTAATACACATTTCTGGACCGTCTTAGGCTGGAAATAATATTTAATTATTTTTCGACAAGAATTTATCCGGATTTGCATGAATTTAAGTAAAATTGGGTATGAAAAAGTATATAAATTTTTGTGTTTCCAGGTACGAGGCATTATCGGACTTAAACACATGCAAACATACATTTCCAAGTCATGAATTTTCGTCCAAATTAATATTTTTTTTTGTTTAATCATAAAGTCCCTAATACAAGCCTACAAGGCCCTAAACATGCTTTGGAAGTGGTTTGAGACTAAACCAAGAACTTTAGAAAATTTTACAAAACTTACAAATTTTTTCACTAAACAGGGGTCACACGCCCGTGTGGGCAGACCGTGTGTCACGCACGGCCTAGACACACGCCTGTGTGTCTACTCGTGTGGACAAAAATAAGGGTATTTACCAAGCCTTTTTGCCACCCTTTTATGCATACACATACACAACATAACATAGCACCGATCCAAGCATATACATACAACCAAATCAGCCACAACCAAGACATCAACACATCATTCACATGCTACCATTTATTATACACAAACATCACATAATTATCAACTCAAATCATGTAAATTCCCACATCTATGGAAGGCATCATCATATAAATTGCTCATACCAATAGTAGCCAATTTCAAATGGCCTTATACCAAATGAACTTTCAACCAATATAAGCCAACACATTTGGCCAAATAAATTATGACACATAACAAAATGACTGAGTCCCCTATACATGCCATAACTCATAATGTTGAAATCATTGATACCAAAATAGTTGTTGATAGTGTGAGTGGATCTCCGACGGTCTCCGAATCCCCGAGCTAGCTTGGTGACACTATAAGACAAAGAAAAGGAAGCATGTAATAAGCATCATAACTACACATTTAACATGTAATTAACATGATAAAAATTAGCATGAATGTTATTAAAATCTTATAGTCATGACTTACTCGATCACAACCTTACCAACGTTTCATCACATATTGAGATCATTACACATGAGCCTTACGTACATACCTGTACCAACTCGCAATAGAACCATAGTCTTTCACAACTTTGACATTCCCGTTGAACACTCAGAATATTAACGGATACACAGAAATCTTGCACATAAGTGCCATATATGTAGCTAAAGCTACCTCATATCTTATAATACATATAGGCTCATTTTCAAGCTATTCACGGGCCTGCTCACACAAGCTGTCAGTCAGGACGTAGCTACAGAGTGCTGCTCACACAAGCTGTCAGGTATTCGTAACTCATGCCGAACTACCTAGCCATTGGTAGGACGTACAGGACCAACACCTGGATCACATAGACACATGGGTTCCTAATGGTATGTCACTCGTATCCTATTCTATTCCTAAGGCTCAACCAGGAATTCTCGCTTGTTAAAACTTTGTCGAATACGTGTAAGGAGTCAATCACAATTCATACAATATTAAAGCATTTAAAACATAAATATAACAATGCATTATTTATATACGAACTTACCTCAGTACAAAAATTAGTAGAATTTGACCTAATCGTCAAACACTTTGTTTTTCCCCCGATATAGGTTCGAACCTCGTTTTTCTTGATCTATAATGACAAATTTAACTCATCTAATACTCACACTGTTTAGTTCAGTCCAAAAATCATATTATGACAAAAATTACATTTTTCCCCTAATGTTTCACATTTTTACAATTTAGTCCCTAGGCTCGTACAATGATTTTCATCCAATTTCTTCGTTACCTAAGCCTAGTCAAATCTTTATCATACTTATACCAGCCCAAATTTTTTATTTAATCAAACTTTTACTACACATTTTTATAACTTTTACAAACTGGTACCTTGCAAAAGTTGTTTATCAAACACCAAACATGCATTTTCTAGCATTAGACATCAAAATACCTAAATATCTATCATGGGTAAAAATTTAGACTTTGATTATTTCTTAAATTAGTGGTAGAAATAGATAGATCAAGTTACAATGACTTCAAAAATGTAAAGAGCATTAAAAACGGGGCAAGAATGGACTGACAGTCGAGTTTGGAAGAGGGATTATCTTTAGGATGGAAGAGGGATTGTACCATTCAGTTGAGGAATTTCTCTCATTCGCATATTGATGTGGAGGTATAGAAGGAGGATTGAGGGACAACATAGAGGTTCATAGGATTATATGAATCAGTAAAAGAATAAAAGAGAGGAGAGTCATGGAATCTTTTAAAAAAGTTGGGGAGAGACCAAACTTTACCATGGTTAGTTATAGGTGACTTCAATGAAGTAATGTTCTCTTTAGATAAAAGAAGGGTTCAATTACGTAATGAAAGAAATATGGCGAGATTTTGTGAAATGCTTAAGGAATTTGAACTTAGTGATTTGGGTTTTATGGGTCACTGGTTTACATGGGAGAGAAGGCAATTGTTGGAAAAAAATGGAAGAGAACAACTTGATTGTAGAGTTACTAATTCCTATGGTGGGAACTTTTCTCGAGATAATTTGTTAAGCATTTACCTTATGCTTTTTCGGATCATTGTCTAATATTAGTTGAGGTGGTGGATAAAGATGGAGGTCAATCATTAGGGAGAGAGTCACAATTTCATTTTAGTACGGATTGGATTTTTTAGGACACTTGTGGATGTTAGATAAGAAGTTTTTGGGAGGCAAACAAGAAAGAAATTCCTATTAAGTTAGTCGAGCTAGGATCTAACTTGGTAGATTGGATGAGAAAGAATTACATAAACAGGAAATACGTTGTCTTCTTTGAATTCATGGTTGAAAGAATTATATTTGGCTAATCTGAATGAAGAAATACTAGTTGAAATGATCGAGGTTAAATTGACCCTTAATATTGAAACAAATAAATAAGAGCTATTTCGGGAGCAACAAGCAATGAGCAAACTAGCTTCGATATGGTGATAAAAACATGGCATATTTCCATAATTTTGCGACTCAATGGAAGAAGCAAAATACTATAAAAGGATTCTGGGAGAGGAATGGCAATTGGATGGATGGGGAAAAGGAGATGGTTATAGATGCGTCAGAATATTTCAATGAGTGATAATACTTTGGAATGACATATTTTTATGTTGTAATTACATATTTATTTTGAAACCCGCATTCAATGCCGGAACAACGTACGAGGGATTACCAAACTTATCACATGAACAACCATACAATTTTGAGTCATGAATTTGCGTCCAAATTAAAACCATTTGTATTTAATCATAAAGTCCCTGATTCGAGCCTACAAGGCCCAAAACGTGCATTGGAAGTGATTTGGGACTAAATCGAGAACTTTAGAAAATTTTACAAAACTTAGAAAAGTTTCCACTAAACAAGGGTCACATGCCCATGTGGGCAGGCTGTGTGGCTACACACGCCCGTGTCCTAACCCCGTGCAACTCATTGACTTGTAATCCATGAACAAATTGAGATCACATGACCAAGTCATACACTCGTGTGCTAGGCCGTGTGGAAAATTAATTTTCATAAAATAAGTGAACACTTGACATGGCTAGGGCACATGCCCGTGTTCGAGGTCGTGTTGTCCACACAGCTGAGACACACTCCCGTGTCTTTGTCTGTGTGCTCAATTCTGAGCATTCTATTTCTCAAAATTTAGGTGCAAGGGACACACGGTCTAATCACATGCCCGTGGGGTAAGCCGTGTATCGCACACAGCCTAGACACACGCCCATGTGTCTACCCGTGTGGAAAAAAATAAGGCTATTTACCAAGCTATTTTGCCACCCTTTAATGCACACACCTACACAACATAACATAGCATCAATCCAAGTGTATACATACAACCAAACATCCATAACCAAAAAATCAACACATCATTCATGAGAGACATCATTATATGAATATACTTATAACCAATATTAGCCCATTTCCAATGGCCTTATACAAAATGAACTTCTAACCAATATAAGCAAACACATTTGGCCAAATCAATTATGACACGTAAAAAAATGACCAAGTCCCCTATACATGCCACAACTCAAAATGTTGAATTCATTGGTACCAAAATAATTGTTGATAGTGTGAATGGATCTCCGACAATCTTCGAACCCGAGCTAGCTTGGTGTCACTATAAGACAAGGAAAGAAAGGGGAGTAAGCTATATAGCTTAGTAAGTTCATATGAAAATAATATGCATCTTAACAACACCTTAATCATGAAGTTTATATAAAGTGAGATAACATAAATGTTACTAAAATCTCATAGTCATAACTTGCTCAATCACAACCTTACCAAGAGTTCATCACCCATCGAGTTTATTACTTATGAGTTCTATGTACATACCTGTACCAACTTGTAACATAACCACATCCTTTCACATCTTTGACATTCCCGTTGAACACTTGGAATATTGTCAGATACTCAGAAAATCTTGCACATAAGTGCCACATATGTAGTCAAAGCTACCTCATATCTCATAACACATATAGGCTTACTCTCAAGTTATTCACAGGCCTGCTTATACACGCTATCAGGTAACCGCAACATATGCTGGAATACCCAGCCACTGGTAGGACATACAACACGAGCACCCGGATCACATAAATATATATATACATGGGGTTCCTAGTGGCATGTCACTCGTATCCTATTCTATTCCTAAGGTTCAATCAGGATTTCTTTTCTGTAGAAACTTTGTCGAATACGTCCAAAGAGTCAACCACACAATTCATGCAATATTAAAGTATTTAAAACATAAAGAAAACATTGCATTATTTACAAACGAACTTACCTCGGTATAAAAAATAGTAGAATTGGACCTAATTGTCAGACACTTTATTTTTCTCTCGATCTAGTCCAAACTTTGTTTTTCTTAATAATCGAGCTTAAAAGCTTGGCAAACCCTAGCTATGTCTTCTCTTGTGATTTTCAGCCATGGGAGGATGAAATTGAGAAGATGACATCTTTTATTTGTTAAATTTTGTCTTTATTAGCCAGATGACCAAAATACCCTTAATGCCAAACTTTGAAATTTCACCCTATTATGTCTATTTTTGTCCAAATTAAATTAAAATGGTATAATTACCATCTAAGGACCTCTAATTTAAAATTTCATAGCAATTAGACACCTCTAGCTTCTAGAACACACATTTTGCACCTATTACAATTTTGTCCTATTAGTCAAATTAGACACATTATCGATAAAATTTCTTAACGAAATTTTCACACAATTATTCAATCATATTGTAAACCTTAAAATAATATCACAATAAATATTTTTACTTCACATTCATGGTCCCAAAACCACTATTCTGATTTGACCCTAAAATAGGCTGTTACAAGTATGATTCTACTAATTTGAGCTATTTATGGTTTTTATCTTGTAGGGGCTAAATCAAAGGCAAAAGGAAATTTGGGGGTAAAAAGCATGAATTTGAAGATAAAATGGCCAACATGCAAAATAGGAAAGAAGTGGTGTTGAAAATGTGAAGTGTGGAAGACTTGGGGGCAAAAGTACAAAGAAGAGATTTTATAAACACAAGACCCTATTTAAAATTTAATTTTATTAGGATAATTGTTAAAGATTATTATTTAGATTTAATTTTATCTTTTATCTTTATTTATCTTTTAGAATTTAATTAGGAATAGACTAGGTTTCCTAGTACTATAAATAGGGGATGGAGTGACACAAATCTCACTCATCTTTTTTTGTAAACACTCCCTCTCCCAAAAAGCTTAACCTTTATTCCTTTCACATTATTCAATAAAAATTCCATTTTCATTATGTTTATTTTTCCCCAAAAAGCATGAGCCACTAAATTTATCTAGCCAAAGGTTGTCGAAGTTCCCCAAAAAGGGTTCATGAGGCTTAGAATCCGCGCTTAGCCTTCTTAACGAGTATTCATCATTTCTCCGCATTACGGGGCTGACGCTTCTGTCCATGTCCCTTCAAAGGTGATCTTTTCAACTTATTGAAAGAATGGCCGCTTTGCATGTTTTGGGAAGGTTGCACAGTCGGTTCGTTAGCTTACTGCATCAGTGGTTCTCGAGCCCAAGAGACAAAATAGAGTGACATTTGCCATTGAGAAGTGATGATCTACTGTAAGATGGTCTCACAAAAGTGACTGTTTGCTAGAGTCAGGTTCCTTTAAATCATAAGTCTAAAATCTAAGTGGAGCTGGTGGTCGTAGGCGTCATCTTCCACTATAACTAGCTTATTCTATTTGAGAAGGATCATCTAAAAGCCTAGGATTGAAACCAAGACGGATCCAGACAACCAAAGGCTAGAGTCTCTCCCAAAAAAAACTCTTTTTCCTCAACTCTGTTTATCTCTACAATTTTAATTTTAATTTTAATTTTTGCAATTTCAATTCAATCAAACTTTTAATTCTATTTTTTTATTTTTTTCCTAGGTACGCAGGTTTTCTTGGGCACGACTTTGTCCGGGATCTCGAGGAACAAGAACTTGTGCAAATCCAAATCCTTGAGGATTTGACCCTACTTCCCTTATACTATTCTTTTCATTATTTTATAGGGATAGAATATTTTTGGTGCTCCCAATAACGCATCAAATTTTGGCACCATTGCCGAGCACTAGTAACGTATTAATCCTGTTTCTTTTGTTTCTTATGACCAGATTTACTCCAGCTATTCTTGGGTTTGATTCAAAAATAAAGAAGACTTCGAGAGCCAATCGTAAGGAAGTGAAGTTATAGAAAAAGCAGTCAGGGATGGTTGGGACTTAGAGTAACCCACTGCCAAAAATTGAAGTAGACGATGAAGTTGAGTATAGGGCTAACGAGAAGCCTACTCAAACACTTAAAGTGAAAAAGTAGAAGTCAATTCACCACAAGAAGTTCTTAATGTTAGGATTAACAAAAATCCAAATCTAGCACATCAACTTATGGCTCAAACGATTTGGCAATTGGCCGAAGATCTGACAGAACAACTGCCATTGTGCATTGCATATCCTACCATGGATACTGATTTTGAACTGAAGTCAGGTTTAATCCAGTTACTACCAACTTTTCGTGGGTTGCAAAATCAAAATCCCCACAAACATCTGAAAGAGTTTCACATGGTTTGTCTTAGCATGAAGCCTCAGGGCATAACTGAGGATCAAATCAAATTTCGTGCTTTCCCTTTTTCCCTAGCAGATTCTGTTAGGGAATAGTTATTTTATCTAACCCCCTGGGTCAATTACAACTTGGGTTGATCTTTCTCGTTTATTTCTCAATAGGTTTTTTCTAGTATCGCATGCAGTTGATTTAAGAAGAGAGATCGTTGGGATAAGGCAAAAAGAAGTAGAGTCTCTTTACAACTATTAGGAGCGATTTAAGAAGTTGTGTGCAAATTGCCCACAACATGGTACAACGAAGTAGTCTCTACTCAAATACTTTTATGAAGACTTGAAACCCATAGAGATGTATATGGTAGATGCCGCCAGTGGAGGAGCATTGGTCAACATGACTCCCCAACAAGAAAGGGACTTGATATCTGTGATGGCTGTAAATACTCAGTAATTCTGAGCCAATCTTGAGCTCCTTAGAAGGGTTCACCAGCTATGTAATTCAACCTTAGAAGATAAAGTTGATAGACTTACTAATATTGTGAATTCTCTTGTTGCAAAAAAAGAAAAACCAGCCCAACTATGCAGAATATGTGCTACACCTAAACATACAACTAATGCATGTCCTAGTTTGTATAATGATATTATGGTTTATTTAGATGTTGTGGGGAATTTCCCTAGGCCACCATAAAGGCGATATGACCCCTACGCTAATACCTACTACCCAGGATGGGGAAACCATCCTAACTTGAGTTATGGGGCCAACCCACGGTATAACCAGCCATACCAAAATTGGTTTCCACAACAGCCACGAGATTCAGGTACTTCTCTAAAATTTATGGTCAATAGATTAACAGCTAATATGCTTGATTTTCAACAGAAAAGTGAGGCTTCTATAAGAGAATTAACCACATCAATTGAAAAAATGAATTGTCAAGGGAAGCTGTTGTTACAAATAGAATTGAACCCAAGACAAAATGCGAATGCAGTGGCTTTGCGAAGTGGAAGAGAGCTAGAACCAATTCCTGGCAGAAATCTTGGCAAAGATTCTGCCCAAGAAAAGCCCAAGAATGATGAACATGTCCGAACGAAACCTCTATTGCCTAAAATTCAACCTTCATTTCCAGGACGATTGAACCAATGTCAGAAAGGTAAAGAGGGCAAAGAAATCCTCAAAACATTCAAAAATATCGAGATCAACATACCACTATTGGATGGCATCAAACGAATTTCGTGATATGCCAAGTTCCTTAAAGAGCTCTGCATCAAGAAGCGAAATTAACTGGTAATGAAAGGGTAAGCGTTGGTGAGAATGTATCCATAGTGTTATAGCGAAAAATTCCAGTAAAATGCAAAGATAGGGGCATGTTCGCAATACCATGCAAAATAGATCACTTAGGAATTAAAAAAGCTATGTGTGATTTAGGGGCCTCTATAAATGTAATGCCTTTTTCTATTTATGAATCACTTAACGTGGGTTTTTTACAAAAACAAGTGTTATCATTCAGTTAGTAGACAAGTCTATTGTGCATCTCGAAGGAGTCCTCGAGGACGTATTAGTAAAAGTCAACGGGCTTATTTTCCCTACAGATTTTTATGTGATAAAAATGGAGGAGGATAGCAATCCTGGATCTTCAGACATTTTGCTGGGCCGACCTTTCCTTAGTACCACTAGCACTAAGATTAACATACGAAGCGAAACTCTCACGATAGAATTTGACAGGGAGATTGTGAAGTTTAATGTTTATGACGCTGTTAGTCATCCAAGTGAAATCTTGAACGTAAACTGTATTGACATAATTGACTCATTAGTAAAAGAAACTTTTGAGTCGACTTATGAAGATAAACCTAAATTTATATTTGATGATTATGAATCTGCTAATGAATTATTGTCTCCAACGAACACTAATCTTTTACCTTCTGTTGTGCAGGCTCTAGAATTTGAATTGTAACCACTCCCCGAGCATCTTAAATATGCATTTTTGGGGAAAGATAATACCTTATCGATCATAGTCTGAAATAGACTCTCTCAGCTCGAAGAAGAAAGTTTGATCCAATTACTAAAAAATCATAAGGAGGCAATTGGCTGGACCATTTCTGACTTAAAAGGGATAAGCCCTTTGATATGCACACACAAGATCTACTTGGACGAAAACACGAAACCAAAGGGAAAGGTGCAAACATGGTTGAACCCGAATATGATGGAGTTGGTAAAAAAAGAAATAATCAAGCTGTTGGATGCTGACATAATGTACCCCATTTCTAACAGCAGGTGGGTAAGTCCGGTGCAAGTCGTGCCCAAGAAAATGGGTGTGACAGTAAAAAAAATGCTGAGGGTGACTTGGTACCAACCCGAGTGAAAAATGGGTAGCGTGTCTGCATTGATTATAGGAAGTTGAATTCTTATACTAGAAAAGACCATTTCCCTCTTCCTTTTATAGATCAAATGCTTGAACATTTAACTAGTAAAACTCACTTTTGTTGTCTTGATGGATACTCAAGTTTCTTCCAAATCCTAGTTGCACTAGAGGACCAAGAAAATACCACTTTTACATGCCTATTTAGCACATTTGCATACAGAAAGATGCCATTTACACTTTGCAACGTACCGGCCACCTCCTAGAGATACATGATGAGTATATTTTCTGAATATGTGGAAAATATTATCGAAGTTTTTATGTAAGATTTTACTGTGTATGGGTATTGTTTTAATGAATGCCTTAAAAACCTCATGATAATTTCAAATAGGTGCATAGAATTTAATCTTGTCTTGAATTATGAAAAGTGTCACTTTGTGGTAGACAAAGATTTGATTCTAGGTTATATAGTTTCAACAAAGGGAATAGAGGTTGATAAGGCTAAAGCTAACATTAAATTCTTTACCATACCCCTCTACTATAAGGGAAATATGTTCTTTCCTTGGCCGTGTAGGGTTTTATAGGTGCTTTATAAAGAACTTCTCAAAAGTAGCTGAACCACTGTGCGAATTATTGCAAAAAGATAAGAAAATTGAGTTCAGCCCAAAATGTAAGGAGGCTTTTGACACACTCAAACTGAAGTAAGGAGGCTTTTGACACACTCAAACAGAAGTTGGTTTTTGCTCTTATAGTACAAGCATCAGTTTGGAACTACCCCTTTGAAATTATGTGCGATGCAAGTGATCGCAATGTGGGGGTCGTGTTAGGCCAAAAGATAGACAAAGAGCCCTATGTCATTTGTTATGCCTCAAAAACCCTAGATGCTGCACAAAGTAACTACACCACCACGGAAAAAGAACTTTTAGCTATTGTATTTACTTTGGATAAATTTCGGTCTTATTTATTGGGATCTAAAGTGATTATTTTTCTAACCACGCAGCTCTTAGGTACTTGATTTGAAGAAGGAAGAAAAACCAAGTCTCATTAGATGGATTTTACTGCTCCAAGAATTTGACATAGAGATTCGAGATAAAAAGGGATGCGAAAACTTGGTGGCAGACCACTTTAGTAGGTTAAAAACACCTTATGATAACATTCCTATAAAGGATGAGACCAAGGCGCATTTCTCATGGTATGCAGATATGGTAAATCTCCTAGCCACAGGTTCATTGCCCACTAGGTTCGCACAATTCGTAAAGGACAAGCTTAGATGGGAAGCTCAATATTACATTTGGGATGACCCATTCTTGTGGAAACACTGTTCAAACCAGATAATAAAATGATGTGCTCCAGAAATCGAGGTAGCTTCTATCCTTACTTTTTGTCATATAGAAGCTTGTGGAGGTCACTTTGGCCCTAAATGGACTACTCATAAGGTATTGGAGTGTGGGCTATATTGGCCCACAATTTTTCCAGACCCATATAATTTCTATAAATCTTGTGATAAATGCCAACATATAGGTAACATCACTAAACGAAATCAAATGCCCCTATCCTCGGTTCATGTATGTGAGATTTTTGATGTATGGGGCATCGACTTCATGGGTTTATTTATTTCCTCTTTTGGAAATATATATAATTCTTGCAGTAGACTATGTTTCTAAGTGGATAGAAGCAAAGCCTACTCGCAATGATAATGCTAAAATGGTCATGAGGTTTCTGAAACGAACTATTTTTTCTAGGTTTGGCACACTTTGAGCCTTGATCAGCGATCGTGGAACCCATTTTTGCAATAAAGTCATGGAGGCACTCATGAAAAAATATGGAGTTCACCACCGTATAGCTATAGCCTACCATCCCCAAATGAATGGCCAAGCAAAAGTCTCGAATAGGGAATCAAGACTATTTTGGAAAAAAACAGTTCGGCCTAACCGAAAGGATTGAAGTCTTCAGCTAAATGATGCACTTTGGGCTTATCGGACAGCATATAAGGGACCAATTGGCATGACCCTATATCAGCTTGTTTTTGGCAAAGCTTGTCATCGTCCAGTAGAGTTGGAACATAAGGCTTACTGGGCTGTTCGACAATGTAACATGGAATTAGAACCCGCAGAGAGCGCAAGGAAATTAGAAATCCAAGAATTAGAGGAAATTTGTAATGATACCTACGAGAATGCTCGTACTTATAAAGACAAGAAAAAAATGTTCCATGATAAGAAAATATCTCAGAAGCATTTCTCAGTAGGACAAAAAGTGTTACTTTACAACTCCGTGTTAAAATTATTCCCAGGTAAGCTTCGGTCTCAATGGTAAGGACCTTTTATTATGACCAAATTATTCACACATGGTGCGGTTGAAATAGAGAGTGAAGAATTGGGAAAGCGGTTCATAGTCAATGGCAAACGGTTGAAGCAGTTTTACGAAAATTTTGAAGCCCACACGGTTGAAAAAATTCATTTAGAACCACCATAGAACTATTCAAGACGTCAAGCTAATGACGTAAAACAAGCGCTTAATGGGAGGCTTAATGTAAATAAGGGAGATTTTGTTCTAAAGTTAGATATGACCAAGGCTTATGACAAATTATAGTGGAGTTTTGTGGAAAATATGATGAAGTGTTTAGGATTCTGTAATGAATGGATTTCTTTGGTAATTTTTTGTGTGATAACCATTTTATACTCAGTGATCTTTAACGAGATTCAGGGAGAGGATTTTTAACCTTCTTGAGGATTGAGACAAGGCGACCCCTTGAGCCCATATTTATTTCTGATATGTGTAGAAGGTTTTTTGACATTACTCAAGATGGCCAAACACGAGGGGAATATTAGAGAGGCATGTTGTAACCTCCCCAACCCAGCCTAGACGTTAGGACCAGATTGTGAAGACTACATTAGTCACCGAAATGACTAATAACCCTAATTTGACTCACTTTGGAAAAATCACAATTGCACTTGAGCTAGTTTGGAAAACGTACAATTATTAAGCCGCCTCTTCTTAAGCCTTATTGTTATTATTGACAGTGATGTTTTTAGAAAACTCGTTGTTTGTTGCTTTATTTTGCAAAATTTTGTTATCTTTGAATGTAATGAAAAATACTATTCATGTTAGATTTTAGTTAGGTCGAGTAACATGAATTTTCGGTTAACATGTATTTCCAATGTGTTGAATAATGCATGTGTAAAACCCAAAACCAAAAAGAAACCACAAACCACAGTCCAAAATAAAGTCTTATAGTCCAAAAATTGAAATAATCTAAAGTCCACGATATGTTCGCATCCAGGTCTGATCCTAGTCTCGATCATTACCTAAGAAGTTAAGACTAAGGGATGAGCATAATATAGCTTTGTGTATGTCAAAAACAATGTAAACAATCAACAATTTCATTACAATATAGTACATGGCATATTTCAATAACGCATGAGTATGTCATGAGTATGATGTAATGCGAAAAGGCTCCTACCCATTCATCCTTTACACACCACGAATTCTCCAGAACTCGTTTGCCTAACACCAAACAATACGAGCCAAAGTTTGATGTGAGTAAACCACTAGTACAATAGTGCAGATATACTACAAATAAATATGCAGAAAGGCTACCAATATCGTGGTCAAGCGACCAATAATGATAAGTGCAGTTAAATTGCCAATAATGTGATAAAATTGCCAATCTCCTCGACACTCTCGGTGTAATGCACTGACAACAATAATGGAGACTTTAACAACCATTGGTACTCCATGAAACTACTTCATTAACCATAATAATCAACCCCATACAAATGCAAAATGACATATAATCTATTAGCAATTCATGCTATAAATATCAGTCTCGGTACAACGGCATGTTTAACAAGCGTATCAACAATCAGTGTTAGTTTATGCTTGACATACTTTTCCTCTATCAATATCATTAGAATTCAGTTATGCTCCTATTAGATGTTTGATTTTCGATCTACATTCATTCAGTCAATCATGTCAACAGTTCCACTGGTATGTAACATTCGATACAATCTAGTCATACTTAGTATGTAGTTCGAACAATGGCATTGTATGTCAAACATTACACATGCACCTCATAATCAGTGAACACAATATACATCATTTCGAAGCATGTTACAATTAGCAAACATCAATCAATAACATTGGCAATCAACTACACAATCAAGTACCACAATTACGAATACAGACAATCCCAATAAAGGCTTAACCACTTAATCAATAATTTTATAGTCACGTACCTTATTTTGAAACTTTTAATATGCTTATTAGGCCATTCAACCATGCCCAAACAAAAATCATTTTATAAAAATTTATAACTTATAATAAGAATTAACAATTGGTTACAAAGTTAGGACCCACATCTTATTACGCAGTTCGCAACACTAAGCCGTAAAAATCTGTGTTTTCAAAGTAATGCCTTAAATGTGACTAAAACCAAATTAAAAAATTTAACATGTTAAATTACTACTAAAACCAATCCTAAAACACCCCATAAGGGTTCGATCAAATTAGTGTTAGATCAACCAATTTTCAGATCTAATTCTACAAGGTAACTTACATTGATTTGATATAAGACGAGGGCGTGAATGAAATCCAACTTCACGATTCGAGACGTTCAAATTAGCACCTAAGATTGAAATAATACTTAAAAATCAGTAACAAAAAATCAAGTTAAGGACATAGAATATTTGCCCAAAGCAACAAGGATTAGCAAAATTGAATCAATGCAAGATCTTGCATAGATCTGCACTTACACTACCTGATAACTAGATCTAAGTTGTCAGATGAATATATTTGGACACCCCACTTGTTAGGAACATTTAGGTCTAACATAAATAGAGGATAAATCAAAACTTACTTTTGTAAAGGGGAGGCAATAGAAAAGAAATTAGCAGTCCAAAATAGTGGTGTTCCAAGGGGCAGCAACACTACAAGCAATGGCCGAAAAATATTAGCTTAAGCAGAACAAAGAGGGATGTTTGGAAAGAAAAAGGAATAATTTTTAGTGCTAGAAAAATGGTTTATTGGCTGTAAAAACAACAATCAAAAATTGACACAAAAGGGAGAGCAAAAGAGAAGGAAAAGATAACTTACCAACACCACTACGAACATAGGAAAGGGGTGGTAATGAACAAAAAATGGGGTTGAATAGGATAGCACAGTGGTGAGTTTTAAGGTAGTAAAAGGGCTTGTTTAGGAGGATAAACATCCAGCAAGGTGGTTGGAAAAAAATAGCACTAGGCAAGGGGGGTCAACACAACTATGGTTAAATCACTGAAGAAAGAAGAAAAAATTGCTGAAGAAGGAAGAGAGAGATTGGAAGGATGGATAAAGAAATAGATGATCATAGGAAAAGCTAAAAAAATGAAAGAAAATAGAATAAATAAATAGGGTTTACTAGGTTGGGCGACACAAAACTAGGGGAGTGGGAGCAAAAATTGCTAATTTACAAATGAATAGATTCGAACTCAGATCTCTAAGCCAATTGCACTCTCACCTTATTTTCCCCACTATCAAACATAATCAAATAGGCAAACATAGCCTAAAGCTTAGACAATGCCCTTTTGCTTAAGGCATCAACCACTACATTAGACTGTTTAGGATGATACTTAATCGTGTAATCATAATCCTTTAGTTGCTCAATCATCTATGTTGCCGTAAATTAAGCTCTTTCTGGGTGAGAAGATATTTGAGACTCTTGTGACTCGTATAAATAATACACTTCTCACCATACAAATAGTGTATCAAAATCATGGGTTGGATAATTGCACTCATATGGATTAAGTTGTCTCGAGCCATAAGCTACCATTTTATCATCCTGTATCAAAACACACTAAAACCCAACATACAGAGTGTCACTATATACTACGTAGTCTTTACCAGATTTCGGCTGTATGAAAATGAGAGCTTCAGTCAATACAGATTTAAACTTCTCAAAACTTGCTTTTTGTTCATCTGACCATTTAAAATGAGCAGTCTTCTATAACAACTTAGTCAAGGGGGCTATAATTAAGGAAAAACCCTCAACAAATCTCCAATAGTAATCGACCAGACCAAGAAAACTCTAAATCTCAAATACATTCTTCAATTGCTTCCAATCCAATATAGCTTTAACCTTTTTCAGGTCCATATGAAAACCCTCAACAGACACTACATGTCCTAAAACATAACTTCTTTCAACCAGAACTCGCACTTACTGAGCTTAGCAAAAAGCTTCGTTTCATGGAGAATCTACAGAACTACCCTCAAATGCTCATCATGCTCGGATTTTGACTTTAGAATATACTAATATGTCATTAATGAACAAAACAATTAACTGGTCAAGGAAAGGTTGAAATACATGGTTTATGAGATCCATAAATGTGACCGGTGCATTAGTTGATCTAAATGACATAACTAGGAACTTCTAATGACCATAACGAGTCCTAAATGTAGTCTTGGGTACATCAGATTCTTTCACCTTAAGCTGGTAGTACCTCGATCTTAAGTTAATCTTAAAGAAGATGGCCGCACCCTTGAACTGATCAAACAGATTGACGATCCTTAGTAAAGGATACTTATTCTTTACGACCATCTTATTTAGCTGTCTATAATTGATACATAACTAGAGTGTCCCATCTTTCTTCTTAACAAACAATATCGGTGTGCCCCAAGGTGAAACACTGGGTTTTATAAATCCTCAATCCAAAAGTTCTTGAAACTGGACTTTTAACTCTTTCAGCTCTTTAGGTGACATGCGGTAAGGAGCAATGAACATCGTTGTTGTACCCCGTAACAAATCAATACAAAATTCAACTTCCCGATTTGGAGGTAACCCTGGCTGTTCCTTAGGAAAGACATCCGAAAATTCCCTTATTGTGTGATACTATCCATGAAAGAATCAATTGCTCTCGCATCTCAAACATAGGCCAGAAACACCTTACACTATTTTGAGAGCAATTTCTCCGCTACCATAGCAGAAATCACATTGGACAGATAGTTTCAGCACTTGCAGACCATAATAATTTCCTTTCTAGACCCTATCTTCATTGTTGTTCTCTTTAAAGCACAATTTAGACTAATTTTGTGCTCCACCAATCTATCCCCAAAATCAGATCAAACTTATTAAAAAACAGCTCCATCAAGTCGACAGGGAAAATTTCCTCATGAATTTCCAAAGGACATCTCTGATAAATTTTGTCTACAAATATAGATTATCCTAAAAGGTCTATAAATTTTCTCTACCCCAATCCCTAGTTTTACAACCATATTGCATGCAGTATAAGAAAACGTAGATCCTATATCTATTAATGCAAAGCAAGGTGCTGAACGGATAGTAAAGGTACCTGCAATAACGTCAGCCACATCTCTGTCCTCTCGATGTCTAGCCGTATGAACTAATAAAGGCTACCTATTTTTAGCTCGATTTATACCCTGACCTGGTGCTCTCTATCCTCTAATTTTGGCCCCTTATTCTGAATCAAAGCTTGCATCTGAACAACCCGATAAGGATAATCCTTAACTCTGTGTTCTATTGAACCAAAACCCAAACAGGCACCTAGCCTTTTCCAACATTCTCCCGAATGTCACCTCTCACAATACTGACATGCTTAAACTTAACCATCCCTAGGACCAGTTGCTATCATATTCTACTGTGTTCCATCAAACCACAACCCAAATAGGCACCCAGCCTTTTCCAACATTCTCTCGAATGTCACCTCTCACAATACTAACATGCTTAAACTTGACCATCCCTGGAACCCGCTGCTATTGTATTCTACAATGACCTGACCTTTCTGGCTCTCTTAACAGGATACAAATTTGGCTAGAAGAGCCCACCTCTCTATCAGGCTGAACTTTTTGTTTATAGCCCACCTCTCTATCAGGCTGAACTTTTTGTTTATCTTTCTTTTCGCATCCACATACTTAATTTCCTAGTATTGTTTCTATGGTCACTGGTATCGAAGATTTAGACTTCGTCATTTCCTTTGTAAAAACATTTTTCAAACTTTCTGTATTTATTTTTCCCAAAATGTCCTTTTTCAATGCATGCATGCAAACCCATTTTAAAAGAAAATACTTATTTCGAGATTTTGAATCGGACTCTCATACCACTAAATGTAACCTCTCTATCTCGGCCCAGACCTTATGGCCGTATCGTGAAAACTACATTAGTCATTGAAATGACTAAGTAACCCTAATTTGACTCACTTTGGAAAAAATCGTAGTTTCACTTGAGTATGTTCAGAAAATGTATAATTATTAAGTCATCTCTTCTTAAGTCTCATTGTTATTATTGACAGTGATGTTTTTAGAAAACCCGCTGTAACACACTAAACCTGATCCTTCAGGACGATCCGAGTATGCCAATTAGAAATCATTATCCTAACTATTTCCAGTGTAAACCTTATAAAACCATTATTTGAATTATCTTTGTTACAATAAAAGAAATAAAGTACAAGCCCTTTGGCATTCAAAAGATAATAAAAAATACACTTTAAAACCATTGATACTTTACTGAAACTTCATTAGAAACATGGTTCATCAAATATCTTCACATCACCCCCACATGTCAAGCATAGTACAAAACAATAGAAGTCTTGCAACAACAGATTTCCTCTGGCATAGTTTAACATAATTTCCTTTTCTTTAACAGCAAACCTAAGAAGGGAAGGTAATTAAGTAAGTTCAAAATAAATTAATAAGTTCCATAAGAAAGTGTGTCAATAGTTACTAATATTTTGATTAGATCCTTTCAAAGCTTCAAGCACAATCAGACAATTCACTAGATGGCGAGTACCATACCTAGACAGACTGTACACTAATTTATTTTTCCTTTGGCGTATACAATACGCCCATATGACCATTTAGAGAAACCTTTTTCATCTTAGCCACGTACATAGATCCATAAGCAAATTTATATCATTTATTCCATTCAAATTCCTTTAGTTTATATCCTTTATCGTGATTTGTCAATCTGGTTTGCAGCATACATTTTCCCTACCAGAGGCTACGGAACCATTTTCATGTATTGCGATCTGCTAGGTCAATGTATATTCCATTGAAGGCAACACCATGAACACCCATTTTTCATATATACATTTCACATTTACAGAGTATGAGTACTTACCTTACACGAAATATAAAACAAGAATATTACACATATGGAAGTAAGAAGGAACTCACCAGAAATACAACAAAGTCTAGACAGTAGGACTTTTTCCTTTGCTACTCAGACCTTCTATAACATCTTGAGCTAAAATATGGACAATTAAACTAATTAGATCATTACACTATTGAATCCAAACATGCATGCATGAAACATTCACACAAAACCCAAGATCAGGAAGTTTCCTTCCTTATATATAAATCTAACACTTACGCATGCAGAACTAACAACAAGTATATAAGTATGAAAATAACATAAGGTTCATCAATATTTAATAGAGAGTTAAACCAAATGTTGGAGTTGGTTGAGTGCAGTAAACCCAACTTCAGAAAGATTTCTAGACTTAAGCTTTTCAAAGAAAGTGTAGAGAAAATAAAAAAGAAGATGAATGCGAAGAAAATGCAAAATTTATTAATGAAGACACCAATACCTTTATATACTTAAGTACAGAGATAAGGTTTAGTGGAAGAATCAGATTATTCTACTAACACCCTTGATTCTCGTGATAAGTGCGATTACCATAATTTTAAGTCTTATCAACTACAGTATCATAGTTTGATTCTAACTAGTTCTTACTAGGCTAACTAAATAGTCTTACAAAAAAAAATAAAAAATCCATTAAACTACAAATTTAATGACTTCATCAAGACATCTAGGGTTGCGTATACCTAACAGAAGAATCTTCCAAGTCACAAATCTCGCCAAAACAAAAAATTCACCAATCGACGCATACACAAAGTCCTATACTTGGTCATAACTAATACTTTACTTACTCAAAACTATGCTTAGTACAACAATCAATAACTAGATATAAATACTTCACCAGGTCTGTTGTTACACCCTTTGTTTGTCGCTTTGTTTTGCAAAATTTCGTTATCTTTTAATGTAGCGAAAAATACTATTCATGTTAGATTTTAGTTACATTGAGTAACATGTATTTTTTGGTTAACATATATTTCCAATGTGTTTAATAATGCTTGCATAAAACCTAAAACCAAAAAGAAACCATAAACCATAATCCAAAATAAAGTCTTATAGTCCAAAATTTGAATAAATACTTATAGGATATTTATTTAATGTAAAAATAATTCGAAGTCCATGATACGTCCACATGCCGGGTTCGATCCTAATCTTGATCATTATCTAAGAAGTTAATACTAGGGGGTGAGCATAAAATAGTTCAGTGTGAGTAAAAATTAATGTAAAATATCAACAATTTCATTACAATATGATATATGGCATATTTCAATAACACATAAGTATGACACAAAGTAAAAAGGTTCCTACCCATTCATCCACTACATATCATGAGTTTCCCAAAGCCTGTTTTCCTAATACCAAACAATGCGAGCCGAAGCTTGATGTGGATAAACTACCAGTACAATAGTATAGATATACTGTCAAAAAATATGCAAACAAGTTACCAATATCGTGGTCAAGCCACCAATAATGGTAAGTGCAATTAAACTTCCAATAATGTGATAAATTGCCAATCTCCTCAATACTCCCAATGCAATGTACCAACAAAAATAATACAGACTTTAAGTATCACTGGTACTCCACTGAACTCCTTTATCAACCAGAATAACCCACCCCATGCAAATGCAGAATGGTGTACAATCAGTGAGTAATTCATGCTATTAATATCAGTCTTGGTACAATGGCATGTTTAATATGTGTATCAACAATCAACGTTGGTTTATGCTTGGCATACTTTTCATCTATTGACATTAAATTTTGCTTCCAGTACATGTTTGATTTTAGATTTACATTCGTTCAGTCAATCAAGTCAACAGTTTCACTGGTATGTAACATGCGATACAATCTAGTCATACTTGGTATGTAGTTGGAACAAATGTATTGTACGTCAACGTTACACATGCACTTCATAATTAGTGAACAAAATATACATCATTTCAAAACATGTCATAATCAGAAAACATCAATCCATAAAATTAACAATCAATTAGACAATCAAGTACCACAATTACACATACAAATAATCCCGATAAAGGCTTAACCACTCAATCATTAATTTTAAAGTCACATACCTTATTTGACTACTTTTAATACGCCTATTAGGCCATTCAAACATGCCCAACAAGCAAGCATTTTATAACAATTTATAAATTATAATAAGAATTAACAATCGATTACACAAAAGTTAGGACCCATACCTTAGTATGCACTTCGCAACACTAAGCCGTAAAAATTAGTGTTTTTGCACTAATGCCTTAATCGTACCTAAAACCAAATTACAACATTTAATGCATTAAAATACTATTAAAACCAACCTTGAAACACTCCCTAAGGGTTCGACCAAATCAGTGTTACATCAACCAATTTTTAGATCCAATAATACTTAAAAATCAGTAACCAAGAATCAAGTTAAGGACTTAGAATATTTGACCAAAGCAACAACCATTACCAAAATTGAAACAATGTAAGATCTTGCATAAATCTACACTTACGCTATTGATAACCAGATTTGAGTAGTCGGATGAACATATTTGGATACCCCATCAATTAAGAACATTTAGGTATGGTATAAATAGAAGAGAAATCAAAACTTACTATTGTAAAGGGGTGGAAATTAAATAGAAATCTGCAGTCCAAAATAGTGGTGTTCCAAAGGGTGGCAACACCACAAGCAAATATAGGAAATGGCTGACTTGGGTGGCACAAAGAGGAATCTTTGGAAAGAAAAAGGAATGCTTTTGAGGGTTGGAACAATGGTTTATTGGAAGTAAAAATAGTAGCCAAGTTGGTAGAAAAGGGAGAGCAAAAGAGAAGGAAAAGATAACTTATCGACACCACTATGAATAGAGGAGAGAGGGCGACAATGAACATCAAATAGGGTTAAACTAGGTGACACAGAGGTGAGTTTTAGGGCAGAAAAGTGGCTAGTTTAGGAGGTTAAACAACCACCAAGATGGTTGGAAAAAAATAGCAAAACATTAAGCAAGGGAGGTAGCACGACTATGGTGAAATCATTGAAGAAAGAAGAAAAAAATTTGAAGAAGGAAGAGGGAGATGAAAGAGACGACAAGAGCAACAAATGAAAATAGGAAAAGCTAAAAAAATGAAAGAAAATAGCATAAATACCTAGGGTTTTCTAGGTTGGGCAGAATGAAACTAGGGTAGTGGGAGCAAAAATAGCAAAAATTGCCAATTTGCAAGGGAAGGGATTTAAACTCGGGTTTCTAAGCTAGTTGCACTCTCACCTTATTTCCCCTTAACCATTAAGCTAATAAATAATTCTTGAAATAAAATTTAAAACTTTAAACCAAAAATTTAGGGTGTTATACATGTATAGGAAGGAACATTCTAGCACTAACTCATTTGTTCTTTGTAGGTGATAGTATCATTTTTAGAGAGGCTATGGTGGAGGGTGCTAATAACATAAAAGGGATTATTAAAAATTATGAGGGAGTGCTGGGTTTGTTAATAAATTTTGACTTATCCCTAATTTATTTCTGTAGTAATGTGGTCGAAGAAGTGCAGGAACAAATCAGAAATGTTTTAGGAGTGCGAAGCTCAAATAATCCAGAGAAATATCTTGGGTTGCCAACAATAATTGGAAAGAGGAAAAAAAGAGGCTGTTGCTAATTTTAAAGAGAGATTCGTTAAATAAATCGAGAATTGGGGTGTGAGACAGCTATCTTTGGGAGGAAAGGAGATATTTATTAATTCTATTTTATAAGCAGTATCAATTTATGCTATGCAATGCTTCATGTTGCCTATTACGTTATGCCCTGAACTTAAAAGAATAATAAGTAGGTTTTGGTGGCATAATTATAAAACAAAAAAAGGTATACATTGGTGTCATTGGGAGTGATTTCAAACCTAAATCACAAGGAGGATTAGGATTTAGGGACTTAGCGAAGTTTAATGTAGCCCTTTTAACAAAATAAGGTTGGCGTTTGTTGTCAAAGCCAGAGTGTTTGTTTGCACGTGTCATGAAAGCTAGATACTATCCAAATGGAGATTTCATGAATTCAAGTTTAGGATCTCACCCATCCTATACTTGGCAAAGTATTTGGAGTGAGCGAGGATTATTAGAACAAGGCACTAACTGAAGAGTGAGAAATAGAGTGATGATCGATATCTGTAATAATTCATGGTTATTGAGTCCTGGTCAAGGTAGAGTAAAGGTTTAGAATATAAACATAAATTATATAAATGTTTTTGATCTTATTGAGTTGAGTAATGCTACTTGGAGATCAAAAGTGCTCAGAGAGCTGTTTAATGATGAAAAAGTGAGACGAATCACGCCAATCCCACTTTCTACCATTGAACAACATGATGGAATAATTTGGAGGGGTGATAGTACAAGGACATATATCGTTAAAAGTGGGTTCAAATGGTTACTAATAGGGGGTTTGGGCATGATGGGGGATGAGACAACAAAGCATGAAAGGGTATTATAAACCTTATACAAAAAGCTTTGGAATTTTCACATTGAGAGTAAAATAAAAATTAGGTAAAAAAAATTCTCCCTACATTAGACAATTTTATAGAGGAGGCAGATAGTAGTGTGAAATTGTTGTCCTATATGTCAATCTGAGGTAGAGTCGGTGGCCCACATGTTTTGAGATTGTGTGTTTACAAGGTAAATTCTATAGAGAGTGGAGACAATTCTTTTACCCAAAGAATGAAGAAACCAGATGGAAGCTATGGTTAGTAGAAGAATTCAACAAAAGTAGTCAAATAAAGTATAGTTGGATAGCCATTACATTTTGGGCTTTGTGGTATAATATGAATAAATGTTACCATGAAGGAGCAGGGCAAACTATGCATGGATTAATAACCTTCATTAAAGGTTATAATACAGAAAATCTACAGTTTAGAAAACATCACAACTATAATGCAAAACCAAGCAACCTACAGCTAGGAACCACCAAAGGGGGCCACAATAAAGGCCAATTTTGATGTTTCATTTCAACAACATCTAGATACCTCAATCATAGGGATTTTATTTAGGAATAAAGAAGGATTAATTATGGTGATGAGCACTCACCTAAACGAATACTTAACAAACCCAACCACAATGGAAGCATAGGCATGACTGCAAGTGTTAATTGTTGTGGAGGAATTAGGTTTTCAAAAACTTGTGGTGAAAGGAGATTCCTTGACAATCATAAAAAAAGTGCAGTCAACAAAAGAGGATAAATCATTCATCGGAGACTTGGTAAAAGAGACAAAATAGAGGGAAACAAGATTTGAAGCCATTAGCTTCAGATTTGTACCTATATTTGCCAATAATGCTGCCCTCGTCTTAGTAATTAAATGAAGATATTTGGATTCCCTAGGTATTGGATAGATGAAGCATCGGAAAGGGTGGAAAAAGAAGTTGCCTAGGACCGAATTAGAGTACTGGGACTGGGATGAGAGACCTAGAGGACTTACTATACCCGAGGAAATGAGATTTGTGACTCTGACGAGTTTAGATCTACTAAGATAATATTCTACTTTCAAAATTATCATAAGATTATAAGAAAGGAGGAAAAGAGTCTGAAGATGAGTCCTCAATTGATGAACAAATTAGAATGAAAGAGAGATATAAGGAAGCTGCAACTTGCCATATCTTCATTTTTTTTCTGTTTTGGGTTTTGCATAACTTTTCATTTTTCTTTGCTGGTTTTAGTTTTTAAGTTTCTTAGTTGTTGTCTTTTAATTCTACAAGTTTCGAGTTTTCTTAGGGATAGGGTACCGCCCATAAGGGCTAATAGGAATGTGACAGTAAAACTTTTGTATTTATGATTTTTTTCTTCTTTGATTAAATGAAGTTCATCAGTGTAACGCCCCGAATTTGGACCTAGAAGGAATGGGCCTTGAGCGAGAAATATCACAAATTGCATGCTGGCTTTAGTGGCTAAGTATTTGGGCATATTTGGGAGTGTTGGAGATGGGCTTTAGCTAAATTTTTGAGTTAAGTGAATAAAACCCTTAGTACTTGGAGGTAAGCCTTTTAAATAATTAAGATTAAAATGTAACACAAGATGAGCTTGTAGTCCAGTGGTTGTGACGTCATTAGGGTGGCAAGGGAGCTTGAGTTCGAGTCACTCTATGCACAAAGGAGTATTTATTTTAGTTCTTTACTGTGTGAGTGGTGGAGTTTAAGTAAAACACTACAAGGGTGGTTGGAATTTGAACTGGTCAAGGAATGGATTATGGAGAAAATCAAAGAGAAGATTGGGGAGGAAATTATGGAGGGATTTTAGGAGGAAAAAGAGGAGTTTGAAGTGAGGTAAGACTGTGCCAGATTTGCTTGGAAAGTACTGAGAAATTCGGCTGGGGAGGGTGCCTTTCATTTTCGGCTTTTGGTGATCATTGTTTTTTGGTTTTTTTTTCCTGTGCAACATCTTAGCCGTATACTTTCCTTGACTGGCCGAATACATTTTGAAATGTTTTCATAACCCCTTCATCTAATCTTTTGAGTACTAAGATCAATTCTATTTTGCTTCTTTTTCTATTTTTCACTTCGGCATTCGTTCACCTTCCCCTTTCGGTTAGCTCTCTAGTTGTATTCCCTTCCTGGCTCTACTCTATCGTTTGTTTGGAAGTCTAAGACAGTGGACCAATCACTTTTAACTTTTTCCCCTCTCTTACTCAGACTTCGGTGTAGCAATATTTATTCATCAGATCGGCAAATCACAGTGACTGTTCGAGGCAAGTGGTAGTCGATCCTTTGGCTAGGGGTTTGGTTAATGTTCTATTAACTCTGTTGATAAGTGATTAACTGTTATTATGTTTGAATAGGTTTCGAAGCTCGGGAATTCTTAGTACTCTACGTGATCAGGTGTGTAACTGTATGCTATGTTTGATGATCGGCTGAAAAGCCTAAAGCGTGTGTTTTTGTATGTGGTATTCGATAATCGTTTGAAAGCCAAAAGTATTTGTTGTTTACACTGCTATGACTGTAGATCGGCGAAATGCCGAAAAGTCAGAAATATAGCGTATGATGCCACATGGGCATGCGATCAGACGTGTAGTGAACAGAGCCCACGGACAAGGGCGTTACATTGTAGAGGCCACCGCAAGCGGTCTCGTGGTCTTGGGCTGTTCTAGGCCTCGTTGGGCTGAACCGGGCCGTGTGGGCCCAGGGCTTGTGGGCCTACACAGATAAAATGTATGTGATGTGGTAAGTATTGTTTGGACTGTGATGTTCGCATACCTGTAGCTGTTTCTGAGCTAAATAGGCTACACTAGTGTGTGGGCCCACCTGGGCCGAGTAATGGGCCTTAGGCCCACTTTTACCGTTATGTCTGTTTAGGTTACTTAAGTCACCCGAGGCGACAGTGGACCTTCTGTTGGGTCGTTAAGACCTCGGACTGTAGAGTTACAGAAATATCCTTGTAGTGTAAAATTA
Organism: Gossypium anomalum; assembly: GCA_025698475.1. Taxonomy (NCBI): domain Eukaryota; kingdom Viridiplantae; phylum Streptophyta; class Magnoliopsida; order Malvales; family Malvaceae; genus Gossypium; species Gossypium anomalum. The sequence continues at coordinate 24,385,025 of CM046968.1, read as the reverse complement.
CCGAAATACCTCTGTAGGATAAAATGACTGTTTTGCCCTTGTGGGTAAATGACCGACTTAGACTATGAATTTGACTGATTTGACTGTGATTGTATGATTGTGTTTTAACTGACTTGACTTTGGATGTAGAACTGATATGCTTTTAATATATGTTTAAATGTCTGTTACTGAGCATGGCTATTCTACATACACATATGATGATTGAGCATAACATACACGGCATATTGCATGGGGTTGGGACATTGAATAGAGGAAGTATAGTTCTGATAGGGTTGCGCGGGTCGCACGGGTCGCACGAGACGACTGTGGATCCAGTATTGATCTGTTAAGGTCGCATGGGTCGCACGAGATGACTGTGGAACGACGGACGGCTTAATGCCGCTTAATCTAATTATGCTCAGTGCCAACCTAAATATGGCTTTGTGCCATCTTGATTATGGCTTTATGCTAATCGTATTTACTTGTGGCTATGTGCCTATCATATTTACTGATGACTCTGTGTCGACTATATTTACCCATGGCTGTGTGCCGATCATATTACCGCTACTGATGGCTATAAGCGAGTGTATATTTTCGTAGCTTTCTTTGCATTATTATTTCGGTGGCTATCTTTGTGATATTGGTGTCCGCATTTTGGGTGGGTCGATTTTATCCCCACATGGTGTGTTGGTTGGTACGGGTGGTGTGATGGCTGGATTGGGATGGATTGCATTATTGCACTGTTGCATTTCATTCATCGACATCTTTCATGATTGGGCTAAGTCCCACCTCGCTCATTACTATAAAGGCTCGCCCAAGCCGCTTCAGATTCTCGTTGTCTCATCGATTGTTTTTATTTTAGGGGATTACACACTGAGTTTTCGTAAACTCACCCCATTTTTAACTGTGCAGGTAATCCCCAGCTTTAGGAGGATCGGTGTTGCGAGGGACTCGGAGATGGTCACACGACTCAAGCCTTATTATGCATTGGACTTTATTTATGGTTTAGACTCTGTCTTGGGTTTTAATTTTTGTAATAAGGCCTTTTAGAGTTTTTGGATTTTAACTTTGGGTTTCATTTATTTTGATTTATATCTGTTTGAATTAAATCACGGTTTTCCCAAAATGTTAATTGTTTTTTTAAAACAACACTACGTTTCCGCAACATTTTCAAAATGCTTTCGCAACTTAACTTTTTAACATCAAGTTTTAGTAATTATTTTAAAACTAGCTTCCGCAACTAAAAGAGATTTTGGGAATAAAATTATGTATATTTCAATGAACCACGCTTTGAAATTAAACTAACGTAAACTGGGGTTTTGTACAAGTTTTAATGACCAAAAGATTTTTTTTAAATATTAAGAAGGGTTTTCAATGAAAACATGGTTTTTGAAAAACACTTCAATGTGACATGCCAAATTCGGGCCTAACATCTAGGCTGGGTTTGGGGTGTTACAATCAGTCTTTTATTAAAAAAGAAATGTTCTCGTTACTCAACATTAGCATTGAACTAATAATGTATAAAGGGCTTAAAATAGCAACTAATACAATATATCATTATTAATTAACTATTGTTGGTTTTTTATTTCTTAACCTGTCAATTGAATATAATTACAAGGTATTTTCAAAAGAAAAATACAATTACAAAATAAAAATATATTACCCTATAATTACGAGTTTTATAACATTTCAATCAAATATAATTTTACATTCATAACTGAATATATGACAAAAATCTGTGATTGATTGAGTGTTAAATTATAATAAAATTTATAGATTTATCTATTTTAATTTGCAACACATATTTTGAAGATAAATTATTGTGGTGCTAATTTGTAAGAGATATTTCATAAAATAATACATTCCAACGCTGAATTTTTGGAAATATGGATTTGATACATATTTTCATTGATATTAACAAGTTAATTGATCTTAATATTTTACCAAAACTATAATAATTATTATATGTGGGAATTAAATCTAGATTTTTTTTCATATAACGCTGAAAGGAAAATCTAAAAAAATTAAATGAAAATAAAAATATTAAATATATTGTTCATATCACCTATATTTAAATAATGATATTCACATAAGAAATCTTAAACTTTTTATCATAACAGAAAATCATTTTCTCAATATTTTTATTCTACAGTAATCGATTTGGTGGCAATGGAATAAGAAACTACCGCAAATACAACAAGGTTTGATTCTTTTTCTAAATTTTTTGTTAGGTTTTTTTATTACTTTTCTATATTTTGATATATATGTTTTTTTTACTTTTTGTAATATGTTTTACCAACTTACCTATTTTATTCAATAATATCATTCAAGGGGAACCTTCAATAGAAAAATGAGTTCCTCAAAATATTTCAAAACCCCATCCAAAATTTGAATATTCAAATGTTCTAACAACCAAAAAAATAAAAAACAAATCAACCATTGTTGTAATTTTTGCATTTTGATTTCTCTTTCCTCCATATATCTTAATTAATTGTATTTTTTCTTTAAGATACGAGAATAATGCAAAACCTGAATAATAAACACGACTAGCGTGACTCAAACACATGTCATCTGGGGTTATGAATACCTTGACCATCAAGCATCACATGGGATCCAATAATTGTATTTTTTTTTTTTACAACTATTACAATGTAAAAGTCATACTATTGTGTCACAATAGACCCCGATTATAATATTATATTTCCCTGATAATGCTTCAACATTGTAGGTTATACCATATTAAATCTGTACAAAATAATATTAAATTATTATTATTTAAATGTAAAATACTAATATTAATTTTAAAATTTTCATAAATACATTCAAATTGGTTATAAAATTTTTAAATGATTATGGAGTTATTTTAAAAATTGATAACAAATTAATCCAACTTGTATTAAAAAAACTAGATTTTATATATTTTTATATTATTCAATTAGAAAAAAAAAACCTTACTTGATGTTAGCACTTAGTTTAATGAAACTCCAAGCGGATAATTTAGGTGATAGTGTAGCTAATTGGTAGGGTGAAGTATTTTCCGTTTAATTTAATTACATTGCTAGTTTTCATTAAATTAATTCCTGCTAAGTCTATGGAAAATTCATTGTGGTTAGAGATAGGGAGGTACATAATGTAAAAGCTAGTGCTTAAGAATTAAGATAATTAATGACAGTTTATGAGGGTGTGGTAATTCTGGTAGCAAAGGATACTAATTTTATCTTCCACCTTAAAAGCTTGCCATTGATATTTACGAGATAGGGGAAACCAAGGTTTTTGCCAACATCTAAGTTTCATCTTCTGTTGTTTCTTTTTTCCCTTTCATACTCGACTCATCAATGCAGTATAATTTTTCTGAAAACAATCGTAGGATTAGATATGCCTATGACTCACATCCAACTATATCTTAATTTCACAAAATAAATTATGTCGAGGTCCACCAAATCTAATACTTTGTTTATACATTATTAAATGTTTAAAATTATTTTGTATTAATATTCATACATTTTATAATTAAATTTTAATAATTTTAAAAATATTCAATTTTAATTTGAGTCAAATTGTATGAAATGGTATTCAAATATACTGTCCTAAATTCAACCCATGGAACGGTCTATTAGTGAATAGAAGTGTTAATGGGCTGGCTAACCTGGGTCGAATTTATGGTACTAATACCATATGCACTTGTCTAATCTCGGTTCAACCCATTATATGAGTATCAAGTTTTACCAATATCTATCCATATTTGTATATTACTAACTCGAGCTAGTTTAGATTTGCCTATTTTATTTTATTTAATATTTAGTAATCATATATTTTTTACTACCATTATATATTTTTATTTAATTCTTTTTTATATATAATGTCTAGAACTACTCATAATCCTACCCAACTTTTAAAGAGGACGATAAACACACTTCAACGCCGCTTAAACCTACATATTCATGCACTGACAATGATACTGATACTAACTAAGCTAAAACTCAATCAGTTTTTTATTTTATTTTTTAAACATAAACAACATATTTGTTAATATTTACATTATAGTGCAATATATTTAATTTTAATATGATATAAATTATATAATATATAAACTAAAAATTATAAAACCCCAACTTGTGGCCTATTGATTGAATATTCATTTATCTTAAGCATAACTTGGATTCGAATCATCGTAGTACCAAAAATAAAAAGTAAAAAATATAAACTTGAAAACAAGCGTGATTGAGCTAGGTTTGGACTTTAAATATTAAACCTGAGCTCAATCCATATTTTAAAAAATTCTTAATTTTTCAATTCAAACTTATTTTTTAAATTTAATATTTTTATTGAAACTCTTTAAAATAATAATAAAAAAAACCTTTAAACCTTTAAAAGTTGAACAAATAATTCCAGCAATTAATGTCCACGTGACTGAAGGAAATAACATAGGTCGAAATGAAGAGACCTCATGGAGAGATCTTAAGACCATTCCAATTTCGACCCTCAACGTTATGTTTAATCTTTAATGAGACAAAGTCTATGCAAAGGATGAAAATGAAAAAAGACAAAGGGGTTGGTTGGAATAATTTACCAACTTTGTCTCCATCAACAAGAATAGAAATGCAAGACAATGGCTATTGGGAAAAAAAATGGAAGAAATAAGAGTTTAATTGATGAAACTCCATTAAAGCCTATGATTTAATTCCAGGTCTGTGTTTTGATAACATAAAGGCCCCATTTTTCTTTTTCTTTCTTTGTAAAAGATTCGGCAGCCTTTTGCATAAGGATAAACATTGTTAGCTCTTGTTATGCAAAGGCCATTTATCGACAATTAATAAGGTAGAATTCTATTAAACAATGGTTTAAGTACACAATTTTGTAACATGGGCTGCATTGAATAAACCACTGGGTCTAATGTGAAGGACTTGTTTAGGACAATCGTTCTTTTGGGGGATAAAGGGATAAAATTATAAGGCTTTCATCCTACTTCCAAAATTATCTGGTTTCTTTTTAAAGTGTGTTCAAACTTTATTATTAAGTTACTTTGTATTTTATAAGTAGAACATCAAACTTTCTCAGGGAAGCCTTTTTTCCCCAAAGTTGGGTTTTGTTTTGTTTTTGTTTTTGTTTTTTTTTTTTTGTTTTTGAATTTAAAAGAACAAAAGTTTATTATCTAAACTAACAAGTGGTTGGGTGCAAAGCTGTCGCGAATTTAAATAATATGTGCAAGTATATACAGTCGTCAATAAGTAATAAAGTAGTGAGTAAAATATTTATCGTCTCCACAAGAATTATACATAAATCAATAGTTGTGAAATTAATAAATGGCTAATTGAAAGTGAATTAAGATAACTGTGAATTTAAATAAGTATGCTACTTGAATCTAACTAGAAATGCAAAACAAATTAAACAATAACACAAGAAAAGTATTAGTGATTGAAACAGTGATACAAAAGTTAATTAATAGTGACATAAAAGGCTAGAACAATTATTCCCCCTAAACATGCAATTATTGATAGCAATGTTGTAACAATGTTGTGGTGATGCCGCGGCAATATGGTAGTCTACTAGTCCGGAATCCACATGAATGCGGTAGGCTTCTCTCGAAGTCACTACCTTTTCACAAGTTGTAAGCTTCTCTCGAAGTCTTACATTTAATTTTTTAATTACTTTGACATATGTCTATGCCAAGCAACCTCAAGATCACATTTTCAAGCATCGTTCCTAAGGATTATGCAAGGTAGCAATATATGTCTATACCGTTACAAATTTAAGTATTGGAAGAATTAAACATACACCATTTGAGTTGTGTGTCTATTAATTACCATCTTCTCAGATTGAATAATTAACTCAATTAGTTACTAATGTTAGCTACACACTAGTAAGTGTTATACGTGAAAAATACTTGAATGAATAAACTGCCATTTGCATAAAACATTATTAGCAAGCATCAATAATTTCATGCTAAGATTCAATATTATTCTAGCATAAAAAATTTAAGCCATAATCATTAAATTGAAAACAAACAAGTAAGTTGTAGTCATAATTATAAACACAGAACAAAGTAACATAATAGAGGAAGTAACGGTGATTAGCCAAATGCCGATGGTTCTTTGCAGCTAGCTCGTAATGCTTTCCTCCTTTTCTCTGTGCTTTTCTTCACAACTTACTACTATGGCTTGTTGTGTGTAACTCACTGTGCGATCGCTGTATCCAATTCGATACCCCATTTGCTAAAATTCACTCCCTATTAATACTGTTTGAGCGCCCTTCACTTTTCTATTTTTACGCGTAGGGGTTCCTTGATTTTCTCTTCTATTAAAGTGGTTCATTGATTTACTTTTCTGTTGAAGTGGTTTATTGATTTCCTTTTCTGTTGAAGTGGTTCCTGATTTTTACTTATCGTAGTTTGACTATAGACTGAGTCTTCCTCAAGCGTGTTGGAGTTGGCTAATTGTGCAATAGCTCGCACATATGGCTGTTAGAAAGTGGCCTTGCATGCAGCACATGCACCAGCAGGTAGACCAAGAAGACCAGGCCAAGACTAGAAGCTATCGAGCCAAATGCTACTGCCATTCATTTTGTTTTCTTTTGTTACTTTGGTTAATGTAATGCATTCTAGTTCATTTGGAACTATGTTTGTTTTATGATTGATGGTTTTAGGTGATGATTGAGCTGATAATTCAGCTTATTGATATGTACAAGCAATGTTTATCAAGTTTCAATGTGTCTTAGTGGTATTAGGTATACATTAGGTGATGTATTTGACTTATTTTGCTCAGTCAATGACTGATATATGTAAAGGCTACAAGCTAAAGTTTTCTTTAATGAAAAACTTCTTGAATTTCATTCAAGTTTTATGCTCCATTCTCTTGCTCTCGTTTTCTGTTCTTGTTTTCTTAGCTATTCTGTTTTTGTTTCTTCCACAAGTCACGAGGCTTGCTGCACAAGCTTCTTGGTTTTTCATTTGCTGCTTTGTTTCAAGTTCCAACAATTGGTATCAGAGCTTTCATCTTAGAGGACCTGTTGTAGTAAAATGAATGGCTTCATCAGGCTTTTCTCCTGCAGCACCACCAGTCTTTAATGGTGAGGGGTTCCACATACGGGTTGTCAAGATAAGGACTTACCTGCAGGCCTTTGATCTATGGGAATTTTTCAACACTGATGTCGAGCGAGCTCCACTTCGAGCCAATCCAACAGTGGCTCAAATTAGACAACATGCAGATGAGAGGACCAAAAGGCACAAGGCCATGTCATGCATTCAGAACTGTGTTTCTGATGTTATCTTCACCAGAATCATGGCTTGTGAGACTCCTAAGCAGGCCTGGGACAAGCTCAAGGAGGAGTTCCAAGGCACTGAAAGAACCAGGCAGCAGTAGTTACTAAACTGGAGAAGAGACTTTGAAAATCTCAAGATGAAGGAAGAAGAGACAGTGAAGCAGTACTTAGACAGGATAATGGCTGTGGTCAACAGCATAAGATTGCTAGGAGAACAGTTCAGTGAGGCAATAATTATGGAGAAGGTGCTCTCAACATTGCCTGAAAGATATGAGGTAAAGATCTCATCCTTGGAAGATTCGAGAGACCTGGCAACCATCTCCCTAACTGAGCTCATTAATGCTCTTTATACTCAGGAAAAAAGGAGAGCCAGTAGAATGGAGGAGCACCAGGAGGGAGCTTTTCAAGCCAAGGCCAAAGCAACCTCAAGCACCTCTGCCTATAAGGGCAAGAAGAACTGGAAAAACAGACCTAAGCCTGATGCTGCAAGAGGAGGAGATTGACTCTGCAGATTTTGTAAAAGACCTTGTCATCCAGAGGCCAGATGCTGGTTTAGGCCAGATGCTGTGTGTCAACACTGCAAGAAGAAGGGCCATGTTGAAAGGGTCTGCAAAGAAAAAGGCAGACCTGGCCAAAACCAATCACAAAACAAGGGTGAAGAAGCTCGAGTGGCTGAAGACACCAGTGACCATGAGGAGCAGGTCTTTGCTGTGTCATGTCTAGCTGGTCTCAACAAAGGCTCAAAAGGGTGGTTGCTGGACAGTGGCTGTACCAATCACATGTCACCAGATGCATCAATTTTCAAAACCTTGGACAAAAGTTGCAAAACCAGGGTGAAAATTGGAAATGGTCAGTTCATCAATGCTGAAGGCAAGGGAGAAGTGCTGATATGCACTGCCACCGGTGACAAAATCATCAAAAATGTGCTGTTGGTACCTGAAATTGACAGAAACCTTCTCAGCATTGCTCAACTGCTTGAAAAGGGCTACTCTGTTGTGTTTAAGGGTCAAGAGTGCCAAATCACTGATCCAAATGGATCAAGCCTTATGACAGTCACCATGAGTGACAAATACTTTGAAGTTAATTGGTCAGGTGACTCACACTCAGCCCATACTGCTTCAACAGAAGATACCAAGCTTTGGCATCAAAGACTTGGTCATGCCAACTTCAAGTCTATGGCTCGGATGGTCAGTAAGGAAATGGTTGAAAACTTTACCAAGACAGTTTAGAATGAAGATGTTTGTGAAGTCTATCAGATGGGAAAGCAAGCCAGGCTTCTATTTCCTGCAAACACTACTTGGAAAGCATCAAGTAAGCTGGAATTAGTGCACAGTGATGTTTGTGGCCCCATGAGGACTGAATCACTCAAAGTGGCAAACAGTACTTTATTCTCTTCATTGATGATTGTACCAGATATTCTTTGGATTCATTTCTTGAAACATAAGTCCGAGGTTATTCAAGAGTTTATGAAGTTCAAAGCTGCAATTTGAAAGCGAAGAAGCAGTGTAAATTGAAAACCATCAGGTCTGATAATGGAGCTGAGTACACTTCAGCTCAGTTTCAAGCTCTCTGCAATGATGCTGGAATTAAACATCAGCTTACCAATGTCTACACACCTCAGCAAAATGGGGTGAGTGAAAGAAAAAATAGAAGTCTCATGGATATAGCTAGGTGTCTCCTATTTTAGAAGAATCTGCCCTAGACAATGTGGGCTGAAGCAGTCAACACTGCTGTTTACATTCAGAATAGGCTACCAACTAAGGCACTTGAGCACAAGACTCCATTTGAAGCCTGGTTTGAATTCAAACCTTCATTAGCTCAACTGAAAGTCTTTGGTTGCCTATGCTATAACCATGTACCAGCTGTGAAGAGAGACAAATTGTCAAAAAGAGCCAAACCTGGTATCCTAGTAGGCTACAGGTCAGTCAAAAAGGGCTATAGGATCTTGGATCCTTCAACCAACAAAATCCAAGTGAGCAGGGATGTTGTGTTTTATGAGAAGGCCTACTGGAATTGGGAAAGAAATCAACCTGAAGCAACCTCTAAAGAACTTATGACAGATCAGTTTGATTCTGAACAAAATGAGCCTGACATGGATATTGATGATGAACCAGTCAGGGGTACAAGGACTTTGGCTAAAATTTATGAGAGGGCACATGTTGCACAAGAAGAACCAAGCTGCTTTGAAGATACTGAAGCACATGAAGGCTGGAAACAGGCAATGTCTGATGAAATAGCCATGATAGAGACGAACCAGACATGGGAACTGGTTCCTAGACCAGACAAGAGGAAGGTTATTGGGGTCAAATGGGTCTTCGAGCGAAACAGAATGCAGATGGGAGCTTAAACAAGCTGAAAGCCAGGCTAGTTATAAAGGGCTTTAGTCAAAAGTATGGTCTGGACTACATGGAGACTTTTGCACCGATGAGCTGTGCTAGATACGATCGGACATCGGTTGCTTTGGCTGCACAAAGGCAATGGATCATTCATCAACTGGACGTAAAATCTGCATTTCTCAGTGGTTTCCTTGAAGAGGAGATTTATATTGACCAACCTCAAGGCTTTTTTGTGACAGGTAAAGAAGACATGGTGTACAGATTGAAGAAGGCTCTGTATGGCCTAAAACAGGCACCAAGGGCACAGTATAGCGAGATTGTGATTACAGTCGGCTTGGGGTTTGAAAGGAATTCTAGTGAGCCAACTCAGTATGTTAAGAAGAAATAAAGTGAAACACTGACTTATTGTGTCCTCTATGTTGATGATCTTTTGGTGTGAAGGAGACCAAAGTATATTGGCTATTTTAAGGCCAAAATGAAAGAGATGTTTGAAATGTCGACACTGGGGCAAATGACCTATTTTCTTGGAATGGAAGTGCAGCAAACCCAAAATGGAATCTTCTTGGGACAGAAAACATTTGCTGCAAAGATTCTAAGCAAGTTCTCCATGGAGAATTGCAAGCCAACAAGCACACCTATGGCTGTTTGAATGAAGCTATCGAGTCAAGGAAATCATGATCAGGTCAGTGAGTCTGACTATAGAAATCTTGTTGGTTGTCTATTGTACTTAACAGCAACAAGACCAGACATTATGTTTACTGTGAGTATGCTATCGAGATTCATGCATTACTGCAACAAGAAGCATCTTCAAGCAGGAAAAAGGGTGCTCAGATACTTAAAAGGGACCTTGAGTCATGGTTTGTATTTTAGCAAAAGTGAAAACCTGAAGCTAATAGGCTATACAGACAGTGACTGGGCTGGTTCAAAAGATGATATGAAAAGCACCTCAGGGTATACTTTTACCCTTGGTTCAGCTATGTTTTGCTGGAGTTCCAAGAAGCAATCAATAGTTGCTCAGTTAATAGCAGAAGCTGAGTATGTTGCTACTGCTAATGCTGTTAACCAAGCCATTTGGCTAAGAAAGATTTTAGCTGATTTGAACCTGTATCAAAAGGAAGCAACAGAGATCTTTTGTGATAACAAATCTGCTATTGCAATTGCAAAGAACCCTGTCTTCCATGGTAGAACTAAACACTTCAGCATTAAGTTGCTGACTCATTGCAATTCAGAAGATCAAATTGCTGACATTTTTACAAAGGCCCTTAATGAATCAAGGTTCATCAAGCTTAGAGAAGAACTTGGAGTTAGCAGCATGAAGACCAATGAGGGGTGTTAGAAAGTGGCCTTGCATACAGCACATGCACCAGCAGGCAGACCAAGAAGACCAGGCCAAGACTAGAAGCTGCCGAGCCAAATGCTACTGCCATTCATTTTGTTTTCTTTTGTTACTTTGGTTAATGTAATGCATTCTAGTTCATTTGGAACTATGTTTGTTTTATGATTGATGGTTTTAGGTGATGATTGAGCTGATAATTCAGCTTATTGATATGTACAAGCAATGTTTATCAAGTTTCAATGTGTTTTAGTGGTATTAGGTATACATTAGGTGATGTATTTGACTTATTTTGCTCAGTCAATGACTGATATATGTAAAGGCTACAAGCCAAAGTTTTCTTTAATGAAAAACTTCTTGAATTTCATTCAAGTTTTATGCTCCATTCTCTTGCTCTCGTTTTCTGTTCTTGTTTTCTTAGTTATTCTGTTTTTGTTTCTTCTACAAGTCACAAGGCTTGCTGCACAAGCTTCTTGATTTTTCATTTGCTGCTTTGTTTCAAGTTCCAACAATGGTGAGCTGACATTGCAAGTTGTGGAATGCATGCTTCAATGTGTGCAAGTTATAAACAGAGGGCTTGCAATGTGTGCGAGTTGCCAACAGAGATCTGCGAGCTGATGAGGTGCAAAATAGGAGATGCGAGTGGTGAACTGCGAGCTATGCATGTGAGTGGTGAAGTGCGAGCTCCATATAGGCAAGCAATACATTCAAGCTCTATGTAGGTGAGCTTTTATAGCTACGAGCTTCATATTGGTGAGTTGTGGTAGCTGTAAGCTCCATGTAAGCGAGCAATGCATGTGAGCTCCATGTAGGTGAGCTGTTATAGCTACGAGCTTCATGTTGGTGAGTTGTGATAGTTATAAGCTCCATGTAAGTAAGCAATGCATGTGAGATCCATGTAGGTGAGCAATGCATGTGAACTCTATGTAGGCAAGCTCCATGCTAGCGAGCTGTGATATTTACGAGCTACATACTGGAGAGTTATGATAGCTATGAGCTCCCTGTTGTGAGCAATACATGTGAGCTCCATGTAGGCGAGCAATATATGCCATTTAGGTAAGATCTTATAGTTTCATGCTCCATGCTGGCGACTTGTGATATTTGTGTTACAGAACCTTATATTAAGCCTCTAAATGAAATGATAAAAATTTTTTAAGTAATGAGTGTTGCTAGCTGTTTGAAAATTTTCTTAAGTGTTATGTGTAGTAAAACCAGAAATCTGGGCCTGGTGAATCAAGTTGGGTTAAGGGCATTATAAGTTGGTACCAGAGCTATTGATTTATCCGATCCTCTAAAAAATAAGTAAGTTAACCTTGTATGCATAATACACCAAGCCTGACTTAGTTCCTTAGGTATGTGAAACTTATGTTTATGTGAAGGATGTTTGTTATGCTAGTAAGTAAATTTGTGATAAGTAAGACAATAGGGGAACAAAGGATTGATTTATTGATGAAGTCTGGAAAAACATTACATTATAACAGAAAGAAAGATAGAAGTCAAAATAACTAAAAATCAGCTTCCTTCCTTAGCATGATGGTTTGAAGCTTTAGTAGGGACCTCTTCTACTTGTGGACAATCCTCTAGAGCCTTTTCTAAGTCAATAGAACCTTCTGAATTTTATTTTCCATCCTCTACTTTAGGCGTATTGGGGAAGAAGAAATTTGTAGTTTGTTTCCACTTGTTTTGAAAGTCTTCTTAATCTTTTCCCTTGGGATGATAAACATTAAACCTCAGAGATTTTGTAGAGATATCTTGAAGAAAATTGAAGTCTACTTGACTTATATTCAGTAGGCCAACAGTCACTTGAGTACGAAGAACCAAGTTAGAGCTTAACTCGAGCAGGGCCTTAGTAAAGTTCTTTGTGGTGTCTTTTTGATACTTTCTAAAGGCTTCCTCACTAGGTTGGTGTAGACTATCCAACTCAGCCTTGTGGCAAAGCTCTTAAGCCTTAAGTTGCTTCTTTAATGAGGATTCTATCTCCTTTAATGATTTGACCTCCCTTTCTAGTTCTGTGCATCTAGTCTGCGTGTCCATGGACTTAGTCTTCCAGGCCATGATACAAGAATCGAGATGTTCAATCTTGTTCATATAAATATGACCAGATCGATGTAATTCGACTATAGTCTATTCACTTGCCTCCTTTAAGCTCGCAACTTTGGCTTTATGGTAATTACTGGTTTCTTGGAGGAGCCCACTCCGTAACCCATACTCCACAGATAGTACTTGTAAATATTTTGCCATTAATGAAAAAGGAGACAATTGTGGATTGGAAGAAAGATAGGAGTGAGAGACTCTTTCATCTAAGGTGGTATAATATTATTTTGACTTTGGAAGATAGAATTAAGAGAAATAGAAGATGGCCCTAACGTAAATAAGTGACGCCATAGGAAGAACTTATTTGATGCATCAGAAGTGGACTGTTGGGGTAGAGAGCTTGTAGGAACCACTGGTTTTTTTTAGGCGTAATGTTTCTATTGGGACCTCTGCCAGAGTAGGACCAACATTGTGAATTAAGGAGTTTGCAGAATGGGCAGACTCCGTTGGAACTGCAGGGACTCAAAGAAGTGTTGGAACTGGAATAGAAGGAACTTTTGGTATAGGGAGCCCATTCCTAAGTCTACGCCATTTTAGTTATGGGCGTTCACTCTCTTTAGTTTCCTGAGTACTCTCTTTTGCCCAGGATTTCTTTTGATTTTTTTTTTTGCTTTGGATTTCTTTGAATGAGCAACAATAGCCCTTTTCTTTGCACGAGCCTATCCCGAAAGAGTTGTGATGTCCATATCTTGTGCTTGATCAGATATAGTGTGAGAGTTCGAAGAAGATCATGCATCATCAATAAGAGAATTAGCTAGACTCAAAGAAGAAGAAGAAGAAGAAGAAAGAGTACTAGGAGGTATGATAATCCGATTGCAAGAATAAATTTCACAAACTTCATAAAAAAAGAAAGGTCCATCTATACGCCCAATTAAGACTTGTGCTAAATTGCTAGAGACATTATGAGGCCAAGCTTCTAAAGCTGAAGAGATATTAAAGTTGTCCAACCAGTTTATAGGGCCAGTTGCTCAAAAAGCGTTTGGACTTAGGTCTTGTGGGTAATACTAGAAGACATTCCTAACTGCAACAAGTTCCACCAGCTGAAGTACACATCCCCTTTTTAGTCATTTATACTATTTTAAGGCCACTTGAGAATCAATTGACTGACAATAAGCACAAACAAATTCCTGAGGAAGGGACCAATGTATGGGAAAGCCATAGCCATTTTCAAGCTTGTAGATGATTCATATGAATTTCTCCTTCCTTAAGTGCAGGTTTGAAATATTGTTTTGAATAATAGGCTCGCAACCCTGGCATGCGCTGAAATAGGAACTTCCAATAGCAGTCCCTTGTCTTTTTGTTTTTAGATGATAAAACTTTTGGAATACACCCAGAAGTGGTGGTTCATTACACATGCAGCAATCTATGAAGTAGGCTACCAAAGTCCACCAAGAAAAGGTTGATAGTTGTCCAAGATCAATACCATACTCGTTTAATACCGTGCAAAAAAAAAATGGATGAATTGGCAAATGAAAATCAACCTCCAATAAAACTGAGGAAAGAATAAAACCTAGTGTATTGTCTCTTAGGTGACACCTCTATAACCGTCTGAAATTTAGGCAAAATTTGGGTGAAGAATACCTTGAGTTCCTAAATATCTGTGTATTTCATCCTGGATGGTGCTACATTCATATGAAAGAGTCTCCACGTGTGGTGGAGTATCATTGGGACCTTGAGGTCTGAATGGGAATGGATTTCTGAGGATGACATTTTGGTTATCTTGTCCTCAACCCCTCCCTCTCATGGTTTTCTAACCATTATTGTATGGAAAAAGGTGAAAGGAAAATAAAATGAAGGAATTTAAATGTTACTTTTGAGAAAGCTGAGATTGATGATGAAGAAATGTCACACCCCTCACCCATATCTAACGCCAGAATAGGGTTACAGAATATTACTGGACTTACATCACATATAAACATTCAATTCACATATAATCTCACAATTTATGCAAAAATTATTCAAACTCAAGCACAATGTCCCTATAACGAGCCTATGAGGCCCTAAACATACTTTGGGAGTGGTTCGAGACTAAATCGATAACTTTGGAAACTTTCACGAAGCCTTGAAAATTCTTCTCAAAATAGGGGACACACCCTAAACATACACGCTCGTGTCACAGGCTGTGTGGACATTCAAAATGGGAGCATATGGCTATGTCCCAGCCCGTGTCTGACCTCGGTAACTCTCTGACTTAGGTCACACGGCCAACACACATGCTCGTGTGACTAGCTCGTGTGCCCTAAAAATGGCCATACAAGCCTGTGCGCCAGGCCGTGCGCTAGGCCATGCCAATCTTGTAGGGTATACTGACTTATGCTACACGGCCAAGTCAGACGGGCATGTGTGAGTCCGTGTGGAGCATACTGAATTGATTTCAATTTCAACACTAGGGGACACACAGCCGAGTAATGTAATCATCTGTCACACATGGCTGAGACACACGCCCGTGTCTCTGCTTGTGTGGACAAAAATAGGCTATTTACCAAGCCATTTTGCCAACCAAATCTTTATATACCTACACCAATCCAATTGGCACAAAACATAGCATAATTTGACAATTAACCCAACCAATTTAAGCCTAATTCATGCTCATTCTATACCATCATCTTCAATACACACAAGTCACAAAATATACCATACCCTTTATACCAAAATCACATATACAATTCATCTAATTATATATTCCAAATTATACATCATTGTGCTCAATCTCACAAACCTATATGTTCTCTAATTTTAAACTTTTAGCATCTACCATAAATACATCCATATATACACATATATTTACATAATCCAACCAACCAAATTAAACCGACTTTCAAGGCCATATATATATAAACCAAAAACATAACAAATCACAAGCCAACTCAATTGGCAAAGTTCATTACCAAAACATAACCAGTATGACCAAAGTTCCTATACATCCATATACTCAAAACATAAACTCAAAAGTACCAAATTGACAGTTGGATAGTGTAAAGATGTCTCAGACGATCCCTGAATCCGAGCTAGCTTTGAAATCACTATAAAACACAGAGAAATACACAAAGTAAGCTTTATAGCTTAGTAAGTTCGTATAACATTTATATCAACTCATCATATAAACTCAAATTAAACCAAAAACATAACATAACATATATCACAATAAATCACTAACCTACCACATTTGCATCCATTAAATTAAATGTAATTTCCATAATTTTCATCATTTTAATGTAATACTCAGTTCCGGTACATACTTGTACCTTCTAGTATTTAACTTATACTCATTCACATATTTGACATATCCGTTAAACGATTAGGAATATTTTTGGATACTCAGAAAACTCACACACTTAGTGCCAAATAAATAGCCGAAACTGTATCAATCTCGCACACTAAGTGCCCATATATATATAGCCGAAGCTATCTCAATCTCGCACACTAAGTGCCCATAATTAGTCGAATCATCGTCAAACACGATTGTAGTCTAGTATACAAAATTTATGCAATATCAAAGCATTTAAAACATAATTATAACAATGCTTATTACATACGAACTTACCTCAGATGCAAGAACGAACTAAACTGATTGATTAGTCGAGAACTTTGTTTTTCCCCCGATCTAGATCCGAGTTTCTCTTTTCTTGATCTATATGATATCAAATTCAGCTTATTTAATTATCCCTCTATTCAATTTAGTCTAAAACACACTTTAAAGCACATTTACACTTTTGCCCCTAATGTTTCACGACTTTTACAATTTAGTCCTTATTTCATAAAAACACAAATTAATGAAATTCAATGCTAACCATGCTAGCTGATTTACACATTAGTCCCTAGCAGCTCATATTTTCCATTTATTTCACATTTTAACTACAAAATGTCAACATTTCACAATTTAATCCCTAATTTGCATTTTCACTAAAAATCACTTTATAAAATTGGTATAACTCACAACCAACATTCATAATCTATTAAGAAACTTCAAAATACAAGCTTATTCATCAATGGAAACATTCAAAATCTTTAACAATTTTGTAAAATTGTCCGTGGGCTAGATAGACCTAGCTGCAATGATCTCAAAAACGTAGAAATCATTAAAAACGAAACAAAATACATTCCAAAATTTAAGGATTGAACATGGCCGAACCCTATCTTAGGAGAACCATGTATTTTCAGTGGTGTTGTGATGTAAAATGAAGAAGATGAATGGTTTTTACTGATTTTAATTATCATTAAATTACCAAATTACTATTATAACATTTAAAAGCTTTAAAAATTACCCAAAATACCAGGCCACTATCATCCATTATCTCATAAATGGGCTAATCACCTCTTAAGGACCTTCACTTTAAATTTCTATAGCCATTAAACACCTTTAGCTAATAGAACTCAAGTTTTACACTTTACGCGATTTAGTCATTTTTTTTAAATTAACTAGTCAAACGATAAAATTTCTAAAATGAAACTTTCACAAAATCATTCAATCATGCTGTAAACATTAAAATAATAATAAAATAATTATTTTGACTTCAAATTTGTGGTCCCAAAGCCACTGTTCCTATTTAACTCAAAACGGGTTGTTACAAGAAAGCAAAAAGATTAAGTAGAAAAGAAGTTAAGGTTTTGATTGATTTAGCAATAGTGTTTGAAGGGGTATTTGAGTATCTATTTTATAGAGACAAACGTGTGTTAGAAGTTTATTTCGTGGAAAGTGTTCAGGTTCTCTAATACAAGTTCGACATCTGTCAAAAGCTAGGCTGTATTTTTCACCCAATTTGACATCAACCTATTTCCAACATTGTGCATATATACAAGCCATATTAAAGCATCCAAAACAAGTATAATCAAGACTTAAACATATGGTATATTCACATAAAACCAATATGCCCTTAGGCACCTCAAATGACAATTCATAACATGCATAATTATGTACATAATTTGGCCAAATAAGCCAACAACATTCCAAGCAATTTGCATCATTTCATATCACTTTGCTTACTTACAGAAACATACCAAAACATCCCAATTGGTACAAATTATACCATTCTAAACTAGGATCACTATACATATATGCCTTCCACAACAAAGTATCAATTCACATCAAACTATATGACATATCTAATGTGCACATTCAATAACTATTTCACACCATATATCAACCATAATTAGACAACTTATACACATCTAAAATATAACAAACACAAGCCAAATAAATGGTCATAATTATAACAAAACATATAGGCCAACATTAGCCAAAATAACCTATACATGCCATTATAACCAAACTTAAACCAACCAAAAATACTGAGTGAGCCGATGGATAGTGTGATATAGCTCTGATAAGCTTCCAACTCGTACGAGCTTCCGATTCACTATAAAACATGGAAAATATCATATAGTAAGCATTTAAGCTTAGTAAGTTTGTATAACATAGAATTTAACTGACCATTTAGTCACAATTTAGGTAAGTAAATATAGCATATCCCAACTTAATTTGGCCAGATGCCTAAGCACATGTATCAACCAATATGTTAGCCACATAAAACACATATAATAGCCAATAAACATGGATGAACACAACCACTAAGCGTGTTTCATATACATGTATCATCCATTTCATGTTTTAATATATCATATAATATTATTTCCATGTATTTCATATATATACTTATAATAGTTCGTATCAGACTCATATCATCTTGTAACAAAATATTGCTCGTTGAACCATTTAGAATATCATTGGATACTCGAGATAGCACAAACATAGTGTGATAAATTGTAATCTGTCAATTCCTGTACATGTATGCTCATACGAGCTATGAATCTGTATGCTCTCACGAGTTGTAAATTGATAAGCTCATACGAGCTGAGAATCACTAAGCTCTCACGAGCTGCAAATCGGTAAGCTCATACGATTTTTGGTGTGTCTGCAACACATGCAGGACCTTAACCAAATCATAACCCTAATGACATGTCATTTGTATTCTACAAATTCCTAAGGTTCAAACAGGGCTCGGTAATCATCGTACGTCATCGGATATGCAATCGGTATTTATACATGACAATTACATAAATCACATACATATAATTCAATTAAAACATATAAATACTCAATTTAATTACACGAACTTACCTCGACAAGTGTACGTAGATACGGAGGCAATTAATCCGATATTTTTTCTTTGACTCGATCTAACTTCATACGAGGTCTGTCTGGATCTATACGAATAAATTTAACTCAATTTAATATATATTTCATTCAATTTAGTCCAACACACTTTTGGAAAAATTACTATTTTGCCCCTATACTTTTAATTTCATTGCAATTTAGTCCCTAATTCATAAAAATGGAAATTTATACAATTTCACCACAACCCACCATGGCTGAATCTCGAATAGGTCCTTAGCATGTACTATACTTCAATTATTTCACAACTTCACCATGTAATAATTCCTATTTTTTAATTTAGTACCTATTTGACAATTTCCCAAAATATTCCTTTACAAAAGTTGTTTATCTAACAACAACCATTCATTTTCTATAATCAAACTTGAAAACTCAAACATACTCATCAATGGTAAAACCATAACAGTTTAACAGTTTCACAATTTAGTCCTCGGGCTAGCTAGATTAAGCTACAACGATCCCGGAAACATAAAAATAATTAAAAACAAGACAAAAAGCATACCTAATTGGATAATATAAGCATGGCTAAACCTTGGCATCCAAAAATGGTTTTCCTCTTTGTGAAAATTGGTTGGAAAAGATGATAATGGAAGATGATATTAAATTGTTTTATTTATTTTATCATTCATTACTATTTTATTTAATTAACCTTAATAAACTATAATAAATACAAAAAATGCCAAGCCATTATAATCCACTATCACTATTATGGTTTAATTACCAAATAAGGACCTCCTCTTTAAAGTTCTATAGCTATTTAATACCTTTAGCTATTAAACCTCAACTTTTACACTATACGCGATTTAGTCCTTTTGTAACACCCCTTACTCGTGTCCTACACCGGCACAGGGTAGGAGGCATCACCGGACTTAAACACAATCAATCATGTAAAAACCGGCCATAAAATTTCGTTCTATTTAAAAACTTTCATACATATGCTTACCATTCCTTATATGGGCCTATAGGGCCCAAAATATACAATCGGGGTGGTTCAGGACCAAACGTAAACATATGAAACTTTTGCAACACTTAGAAAATTTTCACACTTTGGAGAGTCACACGCCCGTGTAGGTTGGCCGTGTGGGTTTCACACGCTTGTGTGGCTTGGACACACCCGTGTCTTCAGCCAGTGTAACTCTTTGGTTATGACGTCAATAAACATTTAGAGTCACACGGCCAAGTCACACACCCGTGTGCTAAGGCCGTGTCACCTACACAGCTGAGACACACGGCCGTGTCTCTGCCCGTGTGGTTAACACTTAGGCTATTTTCCAAGCCTTTATATTACCCTTTATCCTTCACATCTTTAGACACACTAAGGACACATATCATGACATCAGTTCAATGATTTAGCATCTTGTATTAAGACACATTCATAACATTAATGCCAACCATATATGGCCAACAAGCATAATCACACCACCTCATCACAAGCATTAGAACATAGCATAAATAGATAGGTTCACAAACCATAATAAAAATAAGACACACGTCTTGGCCATATACAAATAACTCAATATAAGCCAATGCATTTGGTTAATCATAATAACACATAACATAGAGATAAGTCCCTATACATGCCACTCACTTAAAAATGTTTAACGTATATCAATATTACAAAGGTGATGGCTTGATAGTATGATGCTGCCCCCGACGATCTCCAATCCCGAGCTAACCTGACAACACTAAAGAAAGGAAAGGAAGGGAGTAAGCTTCATATCTTAGTAAGACCGTATGAAAAATAATAAGCAATTATCGACTTGATCCTCTAGGTAATACAACCATATTTGCACTTCTACTTATACTCAGGTCAAGCTATTTTCTCGAGTAATAGTCACTAAATTTTTATATCTGAAGCTACAGAACTCCAAATTAAGATCCGCTAATCTTTCCAGAAACTAGACTCACATATATTCTTACCATAAAATTTTTAAAATTTTTGGTTCAGTCAATTAGTACAGTTTATTCTTTAAAGTTACCCTTATTTTGCTGTCTGACAGTTCTAATCCCTCTTCACTAAAAATAGTTATCTCCTCATGTGGGATTCAGATGATGTTCCCATATGTTTCTTTTGAAAATAGACTCATTAAAGAATCTAATAATATAAATTATAACCCATAATTATTTTGTTAAAATTTTTAATAATTTTCTCAAATCAGAATAGGAGATTTCGAAATCATTCTGACTCTATCTCACAACAATTTAAATATTTCATAATATGAAACTCTTTTGCTTACACCGTTTCTTCTATGTGAAACTAGACTCACTAAGCTTTAATTTAATATTTTATTAAACCTATAACTCAATTTCCACAATTTTTGGTGGATTTTCAAAATCACTTAACTGCTTCTGTCAAATACTATTCTAGTGCAATATAATGATAACTATCATTAGTTAACTTTCATCTAATCATCATCTCACCACTTCATAAATTCCATGTCCAAATGCACAATATAAGTTAACATGGTATTGCAACGAAATTGATAATCATAACTTATACATCTTAGCTCACTGATGTCCCAACATTTCAAAGTCTCAATAATCATGAGCTTAGTGTACGTACCTGTACCACTCGTAGTATAGTATACAACCATACCTTCCGTAACATGTCCTCCGCGGGATTTTCCTTGCATCATTCATTTTATTACCCGTTGAACACTCAGAATACTATTGGATATGCAGAAATTTGCACATAAGTGCCACATATACCAACGTAGCGAAAGCTACCACGTAACATGTAACGCTCACGAATGAGCTACTCACGGGGTTACTCTTATAAGCTATCGATCAAGGTGTAACTACACGGGTTGCTCACAAAAGCTATCAGGTATCCGACCACTGAAGGATTACCTAGCCACCGATAGGACACACAAGACCTTTGCCCAAAACTAAATCACATGTATCGCATCCATTATGAACGCGAACCACTCACCGAGCTTGGATGCTTGCATCCATAACGAACTCGGACCACTCAATGAGCTCGGATGCCACAAATATCACGAACCTGGACCACTCAAGGAGTTCAGGCTTCTTTATTCCTAGTGACATGTCACTTGTATACTAAAATATCCCTAAGGTTCAAACGGGGTTTTTCTCACTTGCACATGGCACACTTTGTCGTACTTACTTGTGATGTCATATGTAATGGCCATAATATCATTCATGCTTACAATAGTACCAATTGCCCATTCATAGCATAATAAGGCATAACTCAAATAGAAAATAAGCTTTTAAGAATTTACATAACATATAGCACATATTTCATATATCACTTGTCATGTACTATTCTTCCATATGATATACACCATTCCATCAATTTTTCCAATACATTAAATCATACAATATATGAAATAATAGTAAGGAATAAAATTCAAACATAACGTTACACTATTATTATCATACGAACTTACCTCAAAAGCAATTATGGCCAACTACTCCAAATTAGTCCATAATCTCGAACTTTCCGATTTAGGCCCAAATCTCAATTTTCTTAATCTAACATGATGAAATTCACTCATTGAATCATTACATTAATTAAAACATTCTATAATTCACAATTTGACAAAATGATCATTTTGCCCTTAGGCTTTACAAAATTACGATTTTGCCCTTAGGCTCATAAATCGATTTTTATCGAATTTCCTCTTTTACCAAGCCTAGCCGAATTCTTTTTATAACTATAGGAACTCAAAATTTCAATTATTTCACACATTTACAACTTATTTTACAAACTTTACAAAATAGCCTTTTTTTTAGGTGTTTTCATGAAAATCCTTTCATAAAAGTTGTTTATTACACAACCATGACTTATTTTCTTCCATAAAAATTCAATAAACAACATAAATATTCACATGGAAAAACCCTAGACTTTCAACCATTTTGCAAAATAATCCCCGCATTAGCTAGATTAAGCCATAAGGGTTCTAAATATACAAAGAACATTAAAAACTAACACCAAAATGACTTACATGTGGGGGTTTATTTTGCTGAAAAATTTCAAGCTTCATAGAGGTTTTCTCTTCAAATTTTTTGTGGAGAAGATGGAGAAGAAGATAGCCTTTTGTTTTATTTTTTTATTAATCTAGGCTTTTGTCATCAATTTACCAACTCCTACCCAAAATGTTGACTTTTCAGTTTTTATATTTTATGTACAGCCATACACATATATAATGGTTTAATTTTTCATTAAGGACCTCAAGTTTTAAGTTCTATAGCTATTTAACACATTTAGCTAATAGAACACAACTTTAGCACTTTACGCAGTTTAGTCCTTTTTCACGAATTAAGCTTTCAAATGATAATATTTCTTAACAAAATTTTTACACCATCATACTATCATGCTATAGACCTCAAAATAATATTAAAAATAAATTTTTGTGACATCGGATTTGTGGTCCCAAAATCACTGTTCTGACTAGGCCCTAAATCGGGATGTTACACCTTTTTATCAAATTGAACATGTAAACAGTAAAATTTCTTAAAAAAATTTTTACATGGTAATACTATCATGCTGTAGACCATAAAATAATAATAAAATAAATTTTTTGACTTAGGATTTGCGGTTCTGAAACCACTCTTTCAATTTCACTAAAAACGGGTTGTTACAGTATGAATCAAATTCATATATTAATTATATTCTTTCCAAAAGAATATTAATTTCTATGTCTTTTATATTTTGACTGAAATTAATTAATATAACTGTTTATATTAATAAATTTGGTAAAATATATACAATTAATATTTTGTATGAATCTAATTTATATATTAATTATATTCTTTCCAAAAGAATATTAATTTCTATGTCTTTTATATTTTGATCGAAATTAATTAATATAACTATTTATATTATTAAATTCAATAAAATATATACAATTAATATTTTGTATGAACCAAATATATATTAATTATATTCTTTTCAAAAGAACATTAATTTCCATGTCTTTTAGATTTTGATTCTAAATTAATTAATATAACTGTTTATATTAATAAATTTGGTAAAATATATACAATTAATATTTTTTATGAATCAAATTCATATATCAATTATATTCTTTCCAAAAAAAATTAACTTCCATGCATTTTATATTTTTATCTAAATTAATTAATATAATTGTTTATATTAATAAATTCAGTAAAATATATACAGTTAATATTTTATATGAACCAAATTCATATATTAATTATATTATTTTCAAAAGAGCATTAGTTTCCATGTCTTTTATATTTTGATTCAAAATTAATTAATATAACTATTTATATTAATAAATTCGGTAAAATATATACAATTAATATTTTGTATGAATCAAATTCATATATTAATTTTATCTATGTTCTCTATTTGTGTGCAACAAGTTTGTACATGTAATGTGTTTAATATTTAACTATCAAATTAAATTAATTCAACAATTAATTTAATTCATGTGACAACTAAATACAATACCAAATGTATTTGGATACTGTTCGTTTCAACTATAGGATGTGACCCTATAGGCTCTTGTAACGTTGGTAGTAATACTAGAACTTTTCTAACATTACAAGCAATGAGTGACATCTAACAATGCATCATTGCCACCCAAGTTAGAAGAAGTCATGATTTGACATAACCTTTCTATGGTAATGAATTATATCATTTTATCCTTAATATCTAGATTGGACAGACGTCATGGAATAGTCACACTTGTATAGTCCAACCTCATATTTCTTGATTTTCTGAGCAAACTACAACAAAAAAATAAGTGTGATATCTCAAATGAACTTATTCGAGCATGACCATGCATTTCTAGTCTCACTCCATCAAGAGGCCTAAGATATTGCTCTCGTTATGTAGAAGATATAGATCCTATCTTGATCAACCGTATCCCACAACATGGATTACGCTATATCCAACATCAATTTTTATTGTACAACCTATTACGGTAAACATTTTAACTATATCAAAATATACGACTTACGATGTTGGGACAATGATGATCTCAAGTCTGAGGATCATATACATAGTTATCACTATTAGTAACATTGTGATTATTACATAATAATCCAAGAAACACACTCATAGCGGGTCAATCCAATTTTGTTTTCTAACACATAATCATGTATTGATTTTGATATCTCTAAGTTAATGATAACTCTTTGTCATAAATCAACTACACATTAGTCTCAATGCATTATGTTGTCCAAGCCCACAATAATACTTGACTAAGGACCTTTTAAGAATAATCATATTTTTCTAGAACTTTACTACAATTCCAGTTTATTTATATACACAGAAAAAGAAACAGAAATAATAATTACAATGCCTTATATTAATAAATAAAGTAAAACATGTATGTGATTACAGTCATCTCATGATTGGTCTTTGGGCATACTCTAACATTCATATCACACGATGCCATGGGTCTTAACCTCATGGCCTTACACTTGTTTTCATATGGTGATTTGCCAATATGGTTAGCAATATAACTGCCCCACCAAAAGGATTAGAGGGAAATTTACACATCATTCACTTACTTGAAATCATTCACGCATCTAATTGATTCATACCTCTTTTTATATCAAGCTATATTTGCATACTCACTCATCATATTCTATTCCAATAGAACTTCATACATATCATCATAACATTTGTATCATTCTTATTATGGTTCTGAAATTTATCAATTACTATAGATATAATCATCATTTAGATATACTTTTATTTGTACAGTAAACATGTAAGAGTCGAGATAGAGACTCCCCTTGAAACTCACCTACTGTAGTTCAAAGCTTTAGACTCAGACATCCTTCTCGAATCAGCAACAACAACTACTTAAAGAACATAGGATTACCAATTTAAAACTCATTTACACACAAATTTCTATCATCTCAATTATTGACAACCCCCATGCAAAACCTTGTGCTTACAACTTACTGTCCATTTACCCCTTATAGACTTACTCTTTAAGAACTTAACATGCAGAGTTGTAATACTTACCCCAAGATAGAATGAACATTGATTAAACTAAGAGCATTTGCTTTAAGCTTAGGGAGGAAGAGATACAATTAGACTTAAGAAAAAGAATCAGATAATATTATTGAAGGAAGAAGAAAAACTCTCTTACGAACCCTTCAAACACACATATATATGACCCATTTCCTCATAGTAGAACTTAACAAGTGTCACCAATTTTATAATTTGTCCTCCTTAATGGTGTACAATTTCCTAGAGAGACAAAAAAGAAAACCCTGCATAATAGATATCAGGCTAGTCTATCCAGTTGGTTTCTAACCAGGTCACTTAACAACCCAACCAACTCAATACTAAGGTAAATAGGACATACTATACCTTTGACGATAACTCATACCATAATTACCATTTCTCTTAACAAAACCTTTCTCTTTAAATAACAGAATAATCTAAAATAGAATCTTCACTTAATAGAATCTTCACTTACTTACACAACGATTACTATACAACAAAAAAACAAATGGGGTGATTATACTTCTCCAAACAATTTATTTCACCACCTACACACCTTAATCTTGGATCCGTTAGACTTGGGGTGTGTAATATATCTATGTTTTCATGCTTGAAGTAGTCATTAATGCTTTTTTTAAGTATTTTTTTATAACATCAAAGATATCTAAATAATGTTACATGGTCTTGTAGGAAAAATCAGGAACTAAAGGTGCAGATTCGGCCAAAATTGCTACCTATGTCATGACACCAAGACACTAATGTTGAGACACTGAAGACAGAAGCAAAAACAAGTCATGCAGGAAAACTACCTGCTATGTCCTGACATGCCCCCTTCTATATTGCGACACCAATCAACGTTGCAACACAATTTTTGCATGGCCCAAAAATCCTTGCACGTGACAACTACGTTTTTAGGGCAATTAGGAGTATTCTTCTAGCCAAACTCTAAGTACTTCAAGGATAGTTTAGGTACTATAATATTCTAATTTTAGCCTATATAAAGGCCATTGTAGCCATAATAAACACACAATTGGAAGGAGACAAAAATTATTCTTAGGTTTTTATTTCGTTCCTAGTTTTTACATAGTTTATTTTACGTTCATATAATCTGAAGATCCAATTGTGATGTTAGATGATCGCGAGCGAAGATCGCTTCAGAGTTGAACTTTTACATTGATGAAATTCACAAGCTATCTTTCCTTTATTCTATTCTTTATATCTCTTTCTTTAACATTGTTAATTGAATATCTGTGTAAATATTAGAATCAATTTATGCTTTATAGATATTTCACATGTTTCAGTTGTATTAACCTAATTAATTAATTAATAGGTAGAGTTTAATTAGATTGGTTAGATCTAGTTGAATGCAATTAAACCCTAAGCTTGACAACCTTAGAAAGTCATTTAGGTAGGAATTAACTCGAAATCAGTACTGCCTACCAAGAATAACTTAGCAAATCATTGCTTAGGGAATGAAGAACTTAAACCCTAGGATTGATGACCTTAAGAAGTCATGTAGGAAAGAATTAACCTGAAATCGATATTGCCTATCTATAAAAACCTTACCCTACCTCGGACTAAATTGTGTCATCGAGAGGTGAGTAGTTCTTGCCCACTAGTTAGGTTAGTAGAAGGCTGAGAAACCTTACTAGGTTAATTAGTAACCAACTATTTAGAAACCTACATCAATAATTAATCAGGTAAAATAATTGGATTTAGGCTAAAGGAACTAGCATAGTCAAAACAAGGGATAGGAGAAACCAATACATGAACTTAGGAATTAATTTAGGTTTATGATTTTTCGTAATTTGTTGTAGCAGATTAAGTTAGTTTTCATACTTAATGAGCTTGAATACAATCAATTCTATTATGTTTTGGTTAGTTTTTCTAGTTTAGTTTCAATTCAAAAAAAAAAATGTAATTTCAGTCGTTTTATGACCTCAGGGGTCGAAAGAGGCCTAAGGTAGAACTAATGTACTTAGTGAGTGTGCATGACACCATTCAAAGGCATGAGTGCTCGAGGCTGGTTGCCATGGTGCAACACGAGAGTCCAATGTGCAACTTAGTGAACAAAGTGCCAAAATTCCAAAACTACCTTTGGTGTCGTGACACAACCAGTGGATGTCACGACACACCCCTGAAGCTGACTTGAGCCAAGCAAACTGCCTTTGATGTCGGGACACAGGTAGTGGATGTCACGACATCGACCCTTTACGAGAAGAATTACGAGTGAAGGGAGTTTTGGTCTATTTAATAGAAATTAACGTAGAAACATCATCCGACCTAGTGCTAAGGTCGACGACCAACTCTAACACTATAAATAGACTCATAAGAGACTTGAGAAAAGATGACTTTTGTAACTTAGAATTTTATTTTCAGTTTAGTTTTCAATTTCTAGTTTTTCTTAGACTTAGGATTTATTTTCAGTTATTTTCATTCATGTTCATCAGAAGATCTAATTTGTAGATCCAATGCAAACTCTGTGGATTGTTGAGCTTCAAATATTCAATACAATTGAGATTTCTTCTTAAACTCTTATTCTTGATTTGTTCATATTTTTTATTTTTTATCAAGTTTACATTGTTTATGAAATCTATGAGGAACTAATCCTCTAATAAGGGATTAGTTAATGGAAGTGTGATTAATTAATTTCTATATAGGGTTTTCTTAGTGGATCAACTATTTGGGATAGGAAGAACTTAAACACTAGGCATGACAACCCTAGTAAATTATCTAGGAGGAAATTAACCTAAAATTGGTATTGCCTATCTGTGAACCCTTTACCCCAATCCGATCTGGACTATGAGGTCGAGAGATAAGTAGTTCTGGCCGACTCGTTATTTTAGTGGAAGATCAAGAGATCCTGCTAGTGTAATGACTAGTTGATTGAGTAGAAACTTGAAATGGGAATTAGTTATGACAACCAAAGAGAGCTAATCAACCATGCTTAGATTTGGTTTAATTAAATCTTAAGTTTTCTGTGCTCAATTTATTTTGCATGTTCATTTCTTTTCTCATACTCATAAATAATTTCTTTACTTTATGTTCTAAATATAATTTATTTAAACTACTCATTAGATCTATTTTCGTTTAGGTTAATATTAATTTAGTACTAGCCTCCCTAGGGTATGATCCTCGAAGTACCCACCTATTTCATTGTAAAAAATTATATTACAACCTGACCTTTATACTTGCAGACACCGCCTCAAATTTGATATTTTTAGGAGCAGTATTCACATTTTGGACATTAGTCCGCCAGGAGGCATTTAGTTTAATTCAATTTATTTCATTATTATTATCATATTGCTTCCAGGTTAACACTACTAATCCGTGACTCAAGTAGATTAGTTGTTATTTTCAATAATTTACTTAATAGCAATTTTTCCCAAACCGCAATCCCTAGGGTACGATCCTTAAAATACTTATTAAGTGTTTCATTGTAAACAAACTATATTGCAACATGGCCCGTATACTTGCGGACACTGTCTTAATTCATATCTTTAGTTGCAGTATTCTAACTTCTGATGTTGGTACATCGAGAGGCAGTCATCTGCCACCTAGTTCTCCACCCCTTTCTAACATGAATCACAAGATAAAATTCTTGGAGTAAAAGCACCCATCGAATTAATCTTGGCCTGACATCTTTTTTCTTAAGCAAATACTTATTGGCTGAGTGATCGGTATAAACTATCAACTTAGTCCCTACAAGATAAGAACAAAATTTATCAAAAGCAAAAACAATAGCAAGTAACTCTTTCTCTATTACTATATTGTTTAACTGTACTCCTACCAAGGTTTGACTTTCGTAATAGATGGGATGAAAAATTTTGTTCCTTTATTTTCCCATTACAACTCCTACTTCAAGGTCATAGGCATCACACATCAACTCAAAAGGAGAACCCCAATCCGATGTAACAATAATCGGTGCTGAGGTTAATCAGCTTTTCAAAACGTCAAAAGCTTTCACACACTCCTCATCAAAGTTAAATGTTATCTATTTCTCCAATGACATGAAAAGTGGTTTATAGATTTTGGAAATGTCATTGATGAACCTCTGATAGAACCCAACATAACCCAAAAAACTCCTAATGCCTGTTATAGAAATAGGTGGTACGAGTTTCTAAATAAAATCTATTTTCACCTTATCAATTTTTATTTCCTGTCTTATTATTTTATGCCCCAAAATGATACCTTCCTTAGCCATAAAATGGCATTTTCCTAGTGAAGGATGAGGTTCGTTTCTTCAAGTCGTTTCAACACTAGGGCCAAATTATTCAAACAATCATCATAAGAATCCCTGAACACTGAACATTCATCCATGAATACTTACAAAAATTTCTCAACATTTCAATAAATATATCCATCATACACCTTTGAAAATTTGTAGGTGCATTACACAAACCAAAAGGCATTCACTGAAAAGCAAACATACTGTATGGGCAAGTGAAGGTAGTTTTGTGCTGATATTTCAGGGTTATAGTTATCTGATGGTACCCCAAATATCCAACTAAGAAACAATAAAAATCTCACCCCGCAAGCCTATCTAACATCTAATCTAAGAATAGAAGTGGAACATGGTCTTTCTGAGTTGCTTTATTCAACTTTTTGTAATCTATACCAATTTGCCAGCCCGTAACTATCATCGTTGGAATTAGCTCATTGTTTTCACTCTCCACAATTGTAACTCCCCCTTTCTTTATTACACACTGGACTGGACTTACCCTAGAGTTGTAAAAAAATAAGGTCAATAATCCTCGCATCCAACTATTTGATAATTTCCTTTTTAACCACCTCTTTCATAATCGAGTTTAGCCTTATTTGTCCAATAATTTTTCTCTTTTTTCCATCTTCCAATAAGATTTTATGGATGCATAAAGAAGGGTGAATACCTTCAAAACCTCAAGCAATTAATCTTCTTGAGTCTTGTTCAACTGAGCTGAAATGATCAAAGGTGGAGTCAAAGAGTTACCCAAATAAACATATTTCAAGGGTGACAATAATAACTTTACTTCCAGTTTGGTGATCACTTCAAAATGTTTGAACTTTTAGAGAAAAAACGTGCAAATAAAAATATCTAAAATCAGTGTGGTATCTGCAAGTGAACATATCAAATTTTACTATAGTTTTGTGTTACAACGGAACATAAGGAAGTATTCAGAGGATCGTACCCAAAGGAGGTTTATATTATCTACATTAGGAGGTCTAAATTGTAATCACCAAAAATCATATTACGATAATTAAAATTAAGGATTAAGGTTGTAAAATAAAAAACTAACTACTAAAAACAAAGTTAACAAACGAAGACCTCTCAATTAATAGGTAAAAGATTAAGTCGCTTCAGTAGTTGCAATTAACTTTAGAATTCGGGTTTTATTAGGGAATTAGTTACTAACTAACCAATATTACCTCTTGGACTCTACTAATTAACTAATCAACCAGTACACGCTTATCTCTCAACTTCACTTTCCTGACTAGGATAAATCCATGATTTACTTGATAAACTTATCTCTCGACCTCGTTTATCCTAGATTCCTAGGGTCGTCAATCTTGGGGTTTAATCACACATGAATATATACCAACTAATTCTATTGGAAAACTCTAAATCCTTCTCTAATCACTTCCACATCCGCCCGTTAATGTCCTTAAGGATCTAGCCACTCATCGTCTTAATAATCATCTCTCCCACAAGTAAATTAATCATGCCATAGCGTAAATTAACAAAAAAGATAAAGAAATAGAAATTGTCTGTTTGATCAACTTGATACATTCAAAATTGAGAAATCCTTTAAAAATGATTGAGATATCTTCAGTTGAAAACAAAAAGCGAAAAAAAAAACTAAAATACTTAATAATAAATATTTGGACTCAAATCGAATCAAAGTCAAAAAACAAGAAAAAAAATTGTATTTGACTAAAACTAAACAAAAACCCTAAACTACTAACTAAAACCCTAAAATGGCTTGGCAAAAGCTCCCTAAGCTTTGTCTCAACTTAATTATTTACAAAGTTTAGGAGCTTTAATTAGGTCAAATACAAGCCTTAATGACATAAAATTTGAGTCATGGAATTGGAAACACCCTCACTTAATTTCTGCTCATCGTCGCACATGTGCTGCGACACAGTGTTGTTTGTGTTGTGAAACACAACTTCAAATGTAAAATCTTGTATTGGTTCTGTTGTATTACGACATCGGAAGTTTGCATTTTAGACTCTTGCGTTATGGCTTGGCTGTTGTCCCTAATGTTTCTGAGCGGAAAAAAAGTATCCCGCACACTCAATTAAAGCGTTAGAACTACCTGAAGGTCGGTATTGGCCCAATAGGTCAACTAACTCGAAATAATGTGTAAAAATGCTTATTTTGCAATAATTTGAATTTAAAATAAGAAATGTGAAAATTCTATAAAATATATTAAAATAACTTGAAAACAAGCTCGTTAAGTGCAGAAAAGTACTTAATTTTCTAATACAATTTGTGGTACATGAGATACCCCCTCACTTAAGTCGTTGCTTGTGCTCAAGCAAACAAAAAACAAAAACAAAAATAGACAAACTAAATATAAAATGAAAAGAAAAGAAAAGACTTAAAATTTGCTAAACACATAACTCTAGCTAGATGTTTAAATGACTTTAAATTTTCACCTTCAGACATGATAATTCAAAATACTACACAACAAACAAGTCAAAGTAAGTTAAACATATGGATCCATCAAAATTTATATACGAGTACAATATTTACGGCTGAAGAATACAGGCAGTTTGAATTATAATTACTCAATGTCTTTTAACCATGCTTTGAACTCTAATACAATATTTATAAGTACAAGCAATTTATGAGTATTCTTGCCAATATGAGTGAGATTTTTCTCAATTTCTCATATTTTTCAATTTAATCATTGTGACCACTCTCACTCTATTGACTTTTGTCTGTTCTATGCTTTTATCACACTTGTTTTATTTTAAACCCTCACAAATCTTTTGCTCACACATTCATTTTATTTTAATGAACATACTTGTAAGGATTTTATACTTATTATACTATACCATTTCAATAACCATGGATTTAATGATATTAAAATTTAATCGACCTATTATTCATCAATCATAAATACCTACTCATAAATACCTATGCCATTTGATACATTTAACTTCTTTTTCCTATTTACGTTTAAAAATTTGAACAAACTAGTCTAAATGCAATTAACTTAAAATCGTTTATTGTCATGCTAACTTTACGGTTTAACCAAATATCCTAGATACATGCTCCTAGCCAATCACTTGTATTTCTACAAGCTCAAGCACACACACAATATATAAAAAATTCAATCTAAAGTTTCCTAAGAATAAAAAGAAAAATAATGAAAATTTTAAAAATTCCTAAACATTCTATGTCACCCCCATACTTTATTTAGCATATTGTCCCTAATATGCTCAAAATAAATTAAGGATCGAAATTACCCGATTTGGCGTGATAGTCCCACATTTTATGTCGGGTTGTCTTTTTCTTCTCAGTTCATCTCCAAAATGTTTGCATGGTAAAAAAAAATATGGGGTTCTTACACAAAAATTAACTATAAAAAAGAAATGCAGCAATAAAAATCTAACTAAAAGAAGAAAAATAAAAATCATCGAAAAATAAAAAGTACAAGTCCCAGAAATAAAAATTAAAAATTGTTCAAATTTAATTAGATTTATGCACCGACTTTGCAAACATTACTTCTTTTCCCTTGCCTTGTCCCGTAACTATCTTTGTAGCCCTCTTACATGAAGATTGGGCTGGGCTTTGTTAGCTCGAGCTGCGGAATGTGATTCCTTTCATTGGGGGTGTTCTGGCTGAAATGTAACCTCGTAATTCAAGGCTTGGAAAGTCTTACCATCATTGTAATCCTCCTCTTCATTATTATTGTCATCGTCATTGTGTTCTTTTTTCTCTTCCATTGGTCTCCTCGGAGTGTGAAAAGAGCGCATAATTGTTCAGTGGAGGCTTAGGCACGTGAATGCCATGACTCTGTGCATAATCGATGCCCATTAGAGACATCTCTTGCATTCATCGAATGGCCCATTCCATATCCGACATGTCAGTCAAGTCAGTTAACTGGGGCTCAGTTTTGCTCTTTCTCTTAGATGGCATGGGGACATCAATCTTCTATTTTCGATGTTGATTCCATTCTTTTAGTTGTTTCAGTTGAAGGTTAATGAATTGAAATACATATGTTTCTGAGCACACTCTTGATGGCATGATGATTTGCTTGATAGGTGACATAGGAACCTTCGCTCATTCGCACAAAGTTGTTATAAGATGGGGGAAATATATTCGCCACTTCTGGCACTGATGCATTGCAACACCACCTGTTAGATCCAATGTCCTACGCAGAACTCCTTTTTCTACAAAATTGAATCAAGCAAAACCGTTTGAATTGAGTAGGGAAAATTGGGTGCAAATAAATTGCATCCATATATTGGTAATCAAAAACATAATGGCCTAATCGAATTTGACTGGGATATTGTACTGGCTTGATGAGTACACTCATCTCGTCCCTATGTCAGATATCTCAAAATTGCATCCATATCGATGCCCCAATAGAAAGTTAAATCAACAAATTCTAGAAAATCATAAGTATAACACAAAGTATCATAATAAGAGCAAATCTCTTGGGGCGTAGCTAGTACCTGTTTACCCCAAACTGTTACATAGCGTAGCTTATCATTCGAGGGTTTGTGAATTTTCTAATCTTTTAACGAAGCGTAAAATTCATAAACAATGGTGTTGATCACTGGTTTGATCGAGGTTGTGCATAAATTACGTCAATAGAGGAAATCCACCAATTCTCGAATTGTGTCGCAATCAGTTAACCAGGGGTTAAACCCCGTTTTTGAATGAATGTGTAACAATTTGTTTTCAGTGAAATCAGAATAATGATTTTGAAACCAAAAATCTGACAAGTAAATTATTTTAATGTCTATGGTATTATAGTAAGGTCATATTAAAATTTCATTAAGAAATTTTGATGTTTGCATGATTAATTAAGTAAAAAGGACTAAATCGTAAAAAGTGTAAAAGTAGAGTTCTATTAGCTAAAAGGGTCAAATGGTTATGAAAATTTAAACTAAAGGACTTGAATGGTAAATAGACTAATTGAGGAGGTAGCGAAGGTCTATGGACATTGTTTTGATTAAATTATTAAATTTTTTAAAGGTTAAAATGGTAATTGGGTAAATTGAGCTTAAATTAAATAAAACAAAATTGAGTCATCTTCCCCAGTCAATACCTTAAAACTGGTTGAACCTTAGGAATTTCTAGGATACAAATGGCATGTCATTAGGGATTTCATGTTTCGGATGCTGGTCTTGAATGTCCTCCCAATGTCTGAGGTCTTGTATTTGTTGCGAGTACTCTACAGCTCGTGTGAGCAGTATCATGTAGCTTACATTCCTACCCACAGCTCGTGTGAGCAAGCCCATTTCACAGTTCGTGTGAGAAATAATGTAAAGGAAAGGTTACAGTTATATGTAAAGGCATATTTTGTGTCAAGTTTCTTGAGTATTCGATGAAATTCTAGATGGTTCAAGACTTAAGAAAAGGGATTGAAAAGGTAAATATTCAGATGGAATCAAGCATGATCTTATGGAAAGAATGCATGATCTGTGAAAAATAAAATGAAATAAAGAACACACAAATTTTTACGTGGAAACCCTTTCAGGAAAAAACCACGGGCAGAGGAGAAGAAAATTCACTATGTCTAATTCGAATCATTATAAGAGGAATAGACTATGTCTATTTATAGGCTTATAAAGTCATATTCTAGTAAGACTGAAACACCTTATTCTAAACAACATCAAATAGATGGAATTTAATAAGGTTTAAAAAACCTTATTCTAAAATAAAATAAAAGAAGTGTAATTCTATATGGATTCTTCTTTTATTTTATTTTACCACTGTATTTTATTTAAATAAGGATTCGAGTCACTTAATTCTAACAATCTCCACCTTGACACAAATTCTCAATGAACAAGTTCTTCATCGCGAACTTTCAACAAACAAGTTCCCCACCTCTTCCATAAAACCCCTTAAGGGTTTAACTTCAACAATGAACACCAACCAAGTTTAAGCAATGCTCAAACTTGGTTATAAGAAGTGACTTAGTCATCATATCTGCAGGATTTTCATGAGTACTAATTTTGCTCACAACAATATCACCACGAACAATAATATCACGAACAAAATGATACCGAACATCAATGTGTTTTATTCTCTCATGAAACATTTGATCTTTTGTAAGAATGATGGCACTCTGACTGTCACAAAATATTGTGCTGATTTGAAGGTCTTCATTGAGCTCACTAAAGAGCCTCTTCAACCAAATAGCTTCTTTACAAGCCTCAGTAATCACCATGTACTCAGCTTCAGTGGTAGACAAAGCGACTGTAGTTTGCAAAGTGGCTTTCCAACTTATTGCACAACCTCCGAAGTGAAAGATCTTCTTCTATCAAGGTCTCCAGCAAAATCAACATCAACATACCCAATGACTCCATCTCTAGTTCTTCCAAATTGTAAGCAAACATCAGTAGTACCTCATAAATATCATAAAATCCATTGAACTGCTTTCCAATGTTCTTTACCGGGATTTGCCATATACCTACTAACTACACTAACTGCATATGATAAATTTGGATGTGAACAAACCATAGCATACATGAGACATCCCACTGCACTAGAGTATGGAACATGTGACATGTACTCAATCTCATCATCTGATTGTGGAGACAAGGCCAAGGAAAGTCTGAAATGGGTTGCTAAAGGAGTACTAACAGGCATAGCACTCTGCATATTGCACTTGAAAAGAACTTTCTCAATGTACCCCTTCTGACTTAGGTACAATTTACTTGCTTTTCTATCTCTGAGAATTCCATACCAAGTATCTTCTTTGCTGGTCCCAAATCTTTCATCTCAAATTCTTCACTTAGTTGGGCTTTGACCTTTCTTATCTCTCCTTTATCTTTTGCTGCTATCAACATGTCATCAACGTAAAGAAGTAGATACACAAAAGAACCA
This sequence comes from Gossypium anomalum, assembly GCA_025698475.1. Classification (NCBI taxonomy): domain Eukaryota; kingdom Viridiplantae; phylum Streptophyta; class Magnoliopsida; order Malvales; family Malvaceae; genus Gossypium; species Gossypium anomalum. Next base: position 24,347,849 of record CM046968.1, on the reverse strand, counting down.
TCACTATTTTTCTTAAACTAAACACAACTGTCAAAACTACTTCTTTTGAAATCATGAGAAGTCATAAAGAAATCAAACCTCTTGTACCATGATCGTCGATTTTCAGTGTGATAAGTTTTATAAATTTGTAATGACTCATTCTTGAAACTAACTATTTTCATGACATAGGCAAGTGTACCTATCGAACAGTAGTATAGCTTTAGCAAGATCGGATTGTTGAACCCAAAGGACTATGAGTACTAGTAATGACCGTCTTTTTATTATCTAGCCAAATAAAAGAGGATTATTTTGACTAACTAATTAAACTAAGAGCTTGCAGAAAATAGAAATTGGGAAATTACTATTGTGGAAAACGATTGATTGAGATAATACCTAAGGAAAAATCCACCTAGACTCTTACTTGTTATTCTGGCTCCGAACCTGACGATTTATTCATTCAACTTGTTCCGTAGAAATCCCTAATGTATATTATTATCCCTTTCGAGACTAACAACGTCTAATCCCTAGGTTGAATAACTGAGAGTTATCTCTAATTAACACCCTAAGGTTGCATTAACTCGATCTATGGATTACCTTATTAGGTTTCACCTTAATCTGGCAAAATCTTGTCACCCTATCTCTAGGCGCATAATCAACTCTGCTTAATTACAACAAAGTTACTCTAAGTCAGGGTCCATTCCTCCTCCAACTAAGAGTAGTAACTTGAAGTGACATCCTGAAATACCAAAACAAGAATTGAGAACACGTAATTAAGAACAAGTTAAATATTTATCATACAATTCAGAAATAATAACAAGGTTTAGTTATAGGTTTCATCCCCCTTAGGTATTTAGGGGTTTAGTTCATAACTAAAGAAGAACACATCTTAGAATAATAAAAAATATAAAACATAAAAAAAACCCAAAACTCCTGAAAGGGAGGTTGAGGAGAGATCTTTAGTCTTGATGGTAGCTCAGGCTTCTGAAATGAATCAATCGGCTTCCTCGGAGTAGTTCCTTACTCCCTATTCTCCGTCCCCCTTTTCTTCCTCCTTTAGGGTGTATTTATAGGCTTTGGAATGCCTAAGAACACTCAAAAGTGGCCTTTTCTGAATTGGACTTAACTTGGGCTCAGTAGGGACACGCCCGTGTATGATAACTTCAGGCCATGTTTGAGGTACACGGCTGTGTGTTATACCCATGTGAATCGTGCTTCAATTTTACCAAATTGACATGGTAGTGTGATCTGCCCGTGTGAAGAGGTCCAGGCCGTGTTGATTTCGTGCTTTGGCCCATTTTCTCCATTTTCTGCCCGTTTCTTGTTACTTTAGTTCTCCTATGCCTACCTGAAAATAAAACATGAAATTAAGGCATTAGGAGCATCGACTTCACCAAATCTAAAGAGAAATCATTCATAAAATGCGTTAAGCATGGGTTATAAATATGTATAAATTACGGTTTATCAAATATCCCCACACTTAAGCGTTTGCTTGTCCTCAAGCAAAACTCTCGGATCATAAAATTTCGTTTTTCTCAACTTATAATTCCGATCAATATTATCTTAAATCATCTCATAAGTAATCATACATTGAGAATTCAACTAGAAGAGCTTCAAACATTCTAAATTGAGTATTTTAATCCTAAAAAACTTGGGTCTCTCCCCTCCCCGAGGTAGTTATCATTGATTTGGAACCTCACAGAGTTTAACATCCTCACTAAAGATTCACTCAAATCGCTCGAAGTGTTTAAGGACAATGAAATTAGCACTCATCAGTCAATATGAAAAGTTATTACCATAGGCTTGCATAAAAATCAAATCCCCACCACTATAAATCGAGATGATACGTCAATCCAAAGGTCTTTAAAGGGTTGTAACGAGGCTTAGTTAGGGGGTGTGGTCACAAGCTAAAAGAAAGGGTTAGAATCTAGATTGACTTAAAAAATTACTTAACTAGAAAAATATTTAATCACCACTTGCGTACAAAATAGCTTCTTTTCTGACTATGGAATTTGAATAATGAAGCTTATAACAAAAGATAACTGCTAATATGTATACATTTTTTTTTTAATTAAGAACAAGTTAAATAATCATAACTAATTATTAAGAACAAGACATAGCTAAGCAATTTATCCAACTCAATTCTCGACAAAAAATGGGGATTGAATTAATTTAGGAGATTTCAACAATAATGGGTTAAGGGTTAATATTAAGGGTAATACAAGGAATGGTTTGTTAGGCTCAAAGGGGTTTACTAAGGGTTAATTGTGGAGGTAGGCCTTTTATAGCATGAGTGGGTTAATCCTAAGTGCCTCTATCATTTTGAATATCAAATCAAATAGTGTGGTCTCAGCATGCATAATCAGGCAAGTTCTAGAACAATAGTTCACTATTGGTACACTCAAAGCAATAATAGAAGTGAGCATGAAAGAATTAATAGATGCTCAAAAGGCTAAAAAATCTCACAAAAATTATGGCTTTTTGATGTTTCAATCTGTGGGATTCAATTCAAGATAATACCTAAATTTGGGGAAACAACCTAAATTTTTAAATTCTTAAAAATCAACTTATCATGCTTGATTTTCTAGTGTCTTAGAGTTTAACAATCAATGCATGAATGCTTATGTTTTAATTCAATATATATCAATCAAAGTTATCAGTCAATCAAAATTCCACTTAAACATGATATGAGAGATTCACAAGAGAACAAAGCACTATTCAGGGATTTTCTAATAATGAAATGATTACCCCCCCACACTTAAGATGTACATTGCCCTCAATGTACAAGGCTAGATATATAAGAAAATATAAGATCATAAGTTAGGGAAAGAATTAAAACTTCCTGAGTACTGAATGAATGTCCTAGTTTGGCGAAAGCGAGAATTGTCAATAAAACTGAAGGTAAAGCTTGATTCGGAGGAAAGAATAACCTGGTAATAATCGTAAAAGTAAGCCACGTGAATCAATTAAAAAAAAAACTAGGAATAATAATAAAAATAAGGGAAATAGTCTAATTTTATAGGTGGCACGACCGCTTCACACACCTGTGTGGGTCGTGTCCAGCCCGTATTTGTCGCGAATTGAAAGTTCATCGCACGGCCTTGAGACACACCCGTATGTCTTGGCCGTGTGGCTTTATGATCGTAATGCACGACCATGTACAATGTGGCTCACTTCGCCCATACCCGTGTCACTATGCACACGCCCATGTTGTTTTGGCAGTGTTGACCATGGGTGATAGGTACGGGCATGTCGTACACCTGTGCCAGCTTCTCACTTCGACCACGGTCCTAAGGCTCGGGCGTGTCGCACGCCCGTGTTGTTTTGCCAGGTTTGCCCACGGCCATGTCCTACGGCTGTGGCAGTTTATCGTCGCCCGTGTTTTGGGAAAATCTTGCCCTGTTTCCACAATGTCTTACACACGCCCGTGTGCTTGGCCGTGTCCCTGTGGTAAACCTATTTTCAAGAGCTTTGTTAGTCATGGCAAGTGTTAAACACTAAAATTTAAATAAGTTAATACAGTTAGTGCTCGGGTTACCTCCCGAGAAGTGCTTATTTATAGTCTAAGCTCAACTTACCTCTCTGTTGAATGGTCAAGGTGGTTTAAGGAGTTCGTACTCCTTATTCCTGCTATAACTCTTGTCAAAATAAAGGTTGAGTTGGGAATTGTTGACCTTAAAGGTGCCGAACTTGGGATGACTTACCTCCACTGTACCGAATGGGAAAATACTAAGTACCGTAAGAGGGGTTTCCTCATCCGGTTTGAGAGTGACAATGTAAGGGTCTTCGGCATCTAATAAGACTTGATCTCCAACCTTAAGTTGATGTGGAGAGGTATCGAGCTTATTTTGGCGTAGTTTTAGTTTATCGGGTGTTCTCGGTTTATGTGCTCGCCATTCGTCTAGCTCCTCTATTTGTAGCCTTCATTCTTCATGAATGGGTCTTCTAGTGTTGTTGGAATGGCTCGAGTACTTCTTTTAGGCTCAATCTCTGCACAGTAGGTTGCGTCGTATTGTCAATTTTAGTAAGATGATGTGGATCATTACCTTCCATGTAACATCCCGAAATAGGGCCTAAACGGAACAGTGGTTACGAAACCACAAATCTGAGGTAGAAAAATTTATTTTATTATTATTGTGAGGTCTATGATATGTTTGCATGATTGTGTGAAAATTTCGTGAAGAAATTCTATGCATAAAGTACTTAATTTGAAATTAGGGACTAAATTGAATAAATTGCAAAACTTGTGTTCTAGAAGTATTTTGCATAAAATTGAATTAGATTATTAATTAGAGGTCCTTAAAGAGTAATTTTACCAATTTCTAAGTCTATGGACAAAAATTAGGACATGGAAGGAATTTTTGAAAGTTTAGTAGTAAGGGCATTTTGGTCATTTAGTTATTAAAATGAATTAAAAACAAAATTAAAAGCCAATTTTTGTCCATCTTCTTCATTAGGACGAAATTTCAAGGGTTCTCCATAGCTAGGTTTTTTTCAAGCTTTCAAGCTCCATGGTAAGTGATTCCAAGCCCCGTTTTAATGTTCTTTATGTTTTTGAGTCCCTAGAGCTCGATAAAGCTTATGCTAGCAATAATTTAAGTTAGGGTTCATATTTGGAAAAATACCCATAGGTGAAATTTGTGTATTTTGGTGTTTTATGATAGAATATGAGGTTTTAAATTATGTTAGACAACTTGTACTACTCGGTTTTAAGCAAAACGAGTAAAAGGACTTAATCAGTAAAAATACCTAATAGTCATAAGTGCTTGTTAGAGTATGAATTTGATGCTGCCATAGAAGGGAAAAATGACCAGCATGTCATGAAACATAAGAAAATAGGCTGAATTTTAATTTACAAGCTTTGGGGCAAAAGTGTAAAATATGCAAAGTTTAGGGGCAAAATTGTAATTTTGCCAAAATATGATTTACAGGTCAATTTGAATAATTTGAGTCCTAATTAGACTATATTTTAAATGATAGAGCAAGGAAAACTGAAATTCAAGCTAAAATGGAGAAAATACCAAGTTGTGGACGAAATGGTAAAAGTAGCTATTTTTGCATACGAGGTAAGTTTACTGATGAAATAAATGCAATATTCTTTTATTTTACATTATTATTGTAAATTTCCAGCATTTATATACTTATTTTATGAGAATATTTAAAGTCAAATTAAAGGCAAAGTGACAGAGAAAAAGCATTAGGAAGCCCCGTTTGAACCTTAGGAATGTTAGGATATTGGGGTTGACAGGACAGGACAGGACAGGAGAGGAATGAGCCATGTAAGCCCATATTAGATATATATATATATGGCATTGGAGACAGGAATAATTCATGTAAGTCCATGTCGAAGACATGGCATTGGCAGGATATTGATAGACAGGAACGACCCCAGTATCCTTAGTATTCCGAGTGGTTCAATGGGTTGTTGTACACGTTAAATTACAGTGAATTATCAGCAAAAGGGAAGGTAGATTATATTTATGAATAGTGAAAGGTCAGGTAAGAAAGAAGGTAAGTAAGTAAAGAAGAAGGTAGAAAATGAGAAGTAAAGAAAGTTTATGAGGCTAGGTGACATTATGTATAATTATTCATTATGTTGAATGTTGTAATTTATTTGCTTGTAAGTTTACTAAGCCTAGTGCTTACTCTCTTTATTTTCTTTTTCTTATAGTTTTTATCTAGCCACTCGGGGATCGAAGGAAACGTCGGAGACCCGATCACACTATCGAAGGAATCACATTGGTATAGTTAGATGTTTAGTTTTGTGTATGGCATGTATAGGAACTTGGTTTCTTTTGATATAATATGATCAATGAATGATGTGTAAATACTTGCTAGTGATTAGCTAATAGAATGGCTGATGATATACATGTTTAATTGTATGTATGAATAAGTAGTAACTATCACATGAAAACTAAGAAAAATGTGAAAGTAACTTAAAAACAGATTCAAGTATCAGAAATAATGTGATTTTGAAAAATCACTAAAAATCGTAGAGACATGGTTTGATGGTGAATAATATATGAAATTAAAGCTTATTATGTCTATTTTCTTATGGAATAAGCAAAATAGGTAAAGGTATTATATTTTATGAAATATCTGAGTTTTAGTGAAACAGGGTCAGAGAAAATTCTAGATCCCCTGTTTCAAATTTGGAAATTCACCATGAATTGTAAAAAAATAATTAGGTGGTGTAATTTATACGGTTAGAATCCTTATTGAATCTAGTTTTAATAGAAACAAACGGTATAGTTATATTAATTTTTTATAGGGAGAAAAGTGGTTTGTAGTAAGTAGAGGTCAGTGCAGTCAAATTCTGAAACAGGGGTAACTTTAACTGATAAACTGTACTAATTGGCTACGTCAAAAATTCTAGAAAAAAATTAGTAGATAGATATATGAGTCTAGTTTAAGGAAAAATTTACGGATCTTAATTTCGAGTTTTGAAACTTGAGAAATGAATTTTTAAGCAGCTATGACGCAGAAAAACAGTTTATTCCAAAAATTAAAATAAGTGGTTTAGAGTTGTTTAAAAGGTAAGATAAGTTTAGTAACACCTCAAGCTTGACTCCGGTGACGGTTTCGGGCGTGGGGGCGTTACATTCCATATTCGATGGGATGCTAGAATTACGAGCTTGAAGGGTGATCGTCTCATCTCCTACACGAAGGGTGATTTCACCTGTGCCAACATCAATAATAGTTTTAGCAGTTGCTAAAAATGGCCTCCCTAAAATCAAAGGGGTGTTGGTTACCTCCTCTTTGTCTAAAACAACAAAATCAACGGGAAATATGAATTTATCCACTTTTACTAGTACATCTTAAATGATACGCTAGGAAATCTTATAGTTTTATCTACCAATTGGATGCTTATCCTAGTTTGTTTAGGTTTCCCAAGACCTAGTTGTTTAAACATTTTGTAAGGCATGACATTGATACTTGCCCCTAAATCAGCTAATGCATTATTCACATCAAAACTACCAATTAAGCAAGGAATTGTAAAACTCCCTGGATCTTTCAATTTATTGGGTAGCTTATTCTGTAGAATAGCCGAGCACACTGCGCTTAGCTCCACGTGTGATGCTTCGTCCAACTTTCGCTTGTTTGCTAGAAGCTCTTTTAGAAATTTCATTGCATTTGGCATCTGTGACAGAGCTTCAATAAACGATAAGTTAATATGTAATTTTTTCAAAAGTTTAAGGAATTTACTGAATTGTTCATCTGAGCAGTCTTTCCTTGTTGCTTTAGGGTATGGCACACGAGGTTTGTATTCTACGTTCACTGTTTTATTATGACTTACCTCACCATCACCTTTTCTTTCCACATTTTCTTGCCTTGGTTCTGGCTCAGTCTTAATGCATTCGTCTTGAGCATCAATTGCATTGAGCTGCTCCCTTAGGTTTGGTTATGTATGACTTGGCAAACTACCTTGTGGTCGTTCGGATATTAACTTGGACAGCTGACCTATTTGTGTCTCGAGCCCTTGAACTGATGCTTGTTGATTTTTGAGTGCTGTCTCGGTATTCTAGAAACGAGTTTCTGACACCGAAATGAATTTGGATAGCATCTCCTCAAGGTTCGGCTTCTTTTCCTGTTGATAAGGTGGCTGTTGGAAACCCTGAGGATTCTGTGGTCTTTGATTTCCTTGACCGCCCCAAGAGAGATTTGGGTGGTTCTTCCAACCTGCATTGTAAGTATTACTATGTGGGTTATTTTGAGATCTGAAATTATTGTTACCTATATAGTTGACTTGTTCCTCTTCGGTTGTAGGATTGAGTGGTGGGTATTCTGTAGGCACACCTCCTCCACTTGAATCACACCTCATCGTTGGATGTACCTGCGTAGAACCAAGTAAACCATCAATTTTTTTATTCAGAAGTTCTACTTGATTTGACAACATGGTGACCGAATCGACGTTATAAACGCCTGCTATTTTCGTTGGCTTAGTCCTCATGACTTGCCACCGATAGTTATTCAGTGACATCTCCTCAATGAATTCAGAAGCCTCTTCAGGTGTCTTATTATTGATGGTTCCACCGGCAGCTGCATCAATCATTTATCTTGTCGAAGGGTTCACACCGTTGTAGAACGTTTGAACTTGCAACCATAGAGGTAACCCATGGTGTGGGCACCTTCGCAAAAGGTCCTTAAATCTCTCCCATGCATTGTAAAGCATTTCTAAGTCCATCTGCACAAAAGAAGAAATATCATTACGCAACTTAGCTATTTTTTCCGGTGGAAAATATTTTAATAGAAATTTTTCGGTCATTTGCTCCCAAGTGGTAATGGACCCTCGTGGTAGTGAGTTCAACCGCTGTTTAGCTTTATTCCCCAATGAAAAAGGGAATAACCGAAGGCGAATGGCATCATCAGAAACACCATTAATTTTGAAAGTGTCGCACAGTTCTAGGAAATTTGCCAAGTGCATGTTGGGGTTCTTATCCTGCAAACCATCAAACTGAACAGATTGCTGTATCATCTGGATCGTGTTAGGTTTTAGTTGAAAATTATTTGCAGCAATAGCAGGTGTAACTATACTTGACTTATTTCCTTTAAAATTAGGTTTAGCATAATCATACATAGTACAAAGAGCAGGATTCTGATTTGCTAATTCAGCGGGTATGGCTGGAGGTAGCCGATTGTCCTGATTTTCAACCATCTCTTCAGAAGTAGTTAAGATATCGTCCTCTTGCTCTTCTTCTGTGTATCTTAAGCTACACTTGATTTCTCATCAGTTTCTACGAGCTGTACGATCAATTTCCTCGTCGAAAAGTAATGGTTCTAACGGGTTTCTTCTAGTCATAAACTATAAGAACCCGCCAGGAGAGAAAAAACTTAGTAAAGTAAAAAATTAAAGTTAAATTGCAAGAAAATAAATGGCTAAAGTAATAAAAATTGAGCGTTCCTAATATCTTAGTCCCCGGCAATGGCGCCAAAAACTTGATTGTCGATTTTCCGTGTGATAAGTTTTATAAATTTGTAATGACTCGTTCTTGAAACTAACTATGATCACGACGTAGGCAAGTCTTCCTATCGAACAGTAGTATAGCTTTAGCAAGACCGGATTGTCGAACCCAAAGGACCATGAGTACTAGTAATGACCGTCTTTTTATTATCTAGTCGAATAAAAGAGGATTGTTTTGACTAACTAATTAAACTAAGAGCTTGCAGAAAATAGAAATTGGGAAATTACTGTTGTGGAAAAAGATTGATTGAGACAATACCTAAGGAAGAATCCTCCGAGACTCTTACTTGTTATTCTGGCTCCGAATCGGACAATTTATTCATTCAACTTGTTTCGTAGAAATCCCTAATGTATATTATTATCCTTTTCGAGACTAACAACGTCTAATCCCTAGGTTGAATGACCGAGAGTTATCTCTAATTAACACCCTAAGGTTGCATTAACTCGATCTATGGATTCCCTTATTAGGTTTCACCCTAATCTGGAAAAATCTTGTCACCCTATCTCTAGGCGCGCAATCAACTCCGCTTAATTACGACAAAGTTACTCTTAGTCAGGGTCCATTCCTTCTCCAACTAAGAGTAGTAACTTGAAGTGATATCCTGAAATACCAAAACAATAATAAAGAACACGTAATTAAGAACAAGTTAAATATTTATCATACGATTCAGAAATAATAACAAGGTTTAGTCATAGGTTTCATCCCCCTTAGGTATTTATTGGTTTAGTTCATAACTAAAGAAGAACACATCTTAGAATAATAAAAATTACAAAACATAAAGAAAACCCAAAACTCCTGAAGGGGAGGTTGAGGAGAGATCTTCAGTCTTGATGGTGGCTCCTATGACAACCCGAATTAGGGCCTAATCGGAATAGTGGTATTGTGACCACAAATCCGAGATAGAAATAATTGTTTTATAATTATTTTGGGTTTTATGATATGATTACGTGATTGTGTGAAAATTTCGTGATAAAATTCTATGCTTAAAATGCTTAAATTGAAAGTAGGGACTAAATTGAATAAGTTGCAAAATTTGCATCCTAGAAGTTTTTAGTATGAAATTGCTTTGGAATATTAATTAGGAGGTCTTAAATGGCAATTTGACCAACTTTAAGTTCATGGACAAATTTTGGGACATGGAAGGAATTTTTGAAAGTTTAGTAAGGAGGGGCGTTTTGGTCATTTGTATATTAAATGAAATAAAATGGGAAAAATAACACAAAATTGGTCATCTTCTTCACTAGTTGCTGCCGAATTTTCCTCTCTTCCATAGCTAGGGTTTCTTCAACTTTCAAGCTCCATAGTAAGTAATTCCAAGCCCCATTTTTAATGTTCTTTACATTTTTGAAATCCTCGTAGCTCGGTTTACCTATTTCTACTATTATTTCGAGTTAGGGTTTATGTTTAAAAACTTACCCATGAATTATAGGCATGTATTTTGATGTTTGATGGTAGAATATGAGGTTTTAAATTATGTTAAACAACTTGTGCTACTCGGTTTTAAGTGAAAACGAGTAAAACAGCATAATTGGTAAAAATACTTATTGTTCATAACTATATGTTAGAGTGAGAATTTGATGTTGTTGTAGAAGAGAAAAATGTTCAGCATGTCATAAAACATAGGAATAAGGGCTGAAATTAAATTTCCGAGCCTTGGGGCAAAATTGTAATTTTGTAAAAGTTAGGGGGCAAAAATGTAATTTTTCCATAATGTGATTTTTGGATTGAAATAAATAGTATGAGTGTTAAATGAGCTAAATGTATTGTTATAGATCAAGAAAGGCATGGAATTGACCTTGAACTGGGAAAAGAAATAGCTTTGGACTAAATCGCAAAATTCCACATTTTGCAATAGGAGGTAAGTTTGTATGTAAATATTACATTAATTTTATGTACAATCTTATATTTCAGCCTATTATGTAAATATATTAGCGGATGTTAAAAATATGAATAGACCATTGGAAGAATAGAAATAAACAATAGAGAGAGATCCAGGTTGAACATTGGAGAGATCGAATAAAATAGAGGAAGCGTAGCTAGGTCACATGTATGATCTTTGAGTGCACATCATGTGTACAAGAAAGCTACGAGATACAATGTAGTAGCTAGGTCACATGTGTGATACGGGATGTATCCCATGTAGACAAGAGAGCTACGTAAGAGATGAATGTAGCTAGGTCGCATGGGTGATACTATGTGTACACCATGTAGACAAGAGAGCTACTGGATATATGTAGCTAGGTCGCATGCGTGATTCCAAGTGAAGGACACAATGTAGACAAGAGAGAGCACTGAGACAAATCGGCTAGGTCACATGAGTGGTACTCGGGTGTTCACTATGTGTACAAGAGAGCCGAACTAAACGAAGTATGATGGTGGAGCCATGGTGAAGCCATTAAATATCGAGGGTTGATCCGGAATTGTTCAACGGGATGGCTTAGTAGTGAGATTGTAGTCATGGACCTACACTTGTAACGTATGAAATGTGATGAAAATGATTTGTAGTATATAAATATGTAAGTTAAAATGAGGTTAGTGCAAAGAATGGGTGAAAGAGTGAAAGTAGCATTAAAACTGTTTTGGACAGTAACAGTGACGTGATTTTGAAAAATCACCAAAAATAGAATGGATTTAACTACAGGTTGAATGAGATGTGGAATTAAAGCTTAATGAGTCTATTTTCATATAAAATAAACAGAACAAGCAAAAGAATTCTATATTTTGAGATATTTGCAATTGTGTGTGACTTGCTCAGAATGACTACGTGGTCCCCTGTTCCAACTTTGAAAAATCATTAAAAATTGTACAAAACAAATTAAGAAATATAGTTTATATGCCTAAATTCCTTATTGAGTCTAGTTTTAAATGAAGCAGATTTTATGGTTATTTGAATTGTGTACTGGGAGAAATTCAATTCGGAATGAACAGAGGGCAGATCAGTTGAGCTGTGTAACAGGGGAAACTTTAACCAATAAACTGTACTAATTGGCTAAACCAAAAATTCTAGAAAAAAATTAGTAAAAATATTTGTGAGTCTAGATTCAGGGAAATTTTATGGATTTGAATTTCGAGTTTTGTAGCTCGAGTTATGATTTATTTAGCAAACATGACGCAGCAGAGACGGCTTAATCAAATTGGAGTGAATAGTGAAATTAAAGTAGATATACTTGAGTTGTTGTATAAACATATTAGATTCTTTAATTAATATTTACTTACTCACTTACCAAGCTATAAGTTTACTTTGTTTTCTCTCTTTTGTTTTATAGTGTCCTTGACTTGCTCGGGAGTTAAGGATCGCGAAGATCATCTCGCACTATCAACACTTTAGGGTATTGAACTAAACATTTTAAATTATGGCATGTATAGTAGACTTAATTATTTTGTTACGTGTCATAATTGCCTAGGTTTAGAATATTGGTTACAGTATTCGATCAACTACTTTGTATAAGCCATTAAAGTTGGCTAATATTGATCAAGACATAAGTTATAACGATAGACTATCAAATTGGATGACATATTTCTATTTCGGTTTTTGTTTAATGGTATGTGCTATGTTTTAGTAATACCTTGTACTGCTCTTCGAGCTGACGGTGTGCGGTGTTCTGACTCCGACTTCTAAGATGGATCAATCGGCTTCCTCGGAGTAATTCCTTACTCCCTATTCTCCGTCCCCCTTTTCTTCCTCTTTTAGGGTGTATTTATAGGTTTTGGAATGCCTAAAAACCCTCAAAAGTGGTCTTTTCCGAATTGGACTTAACTTGGGCTCGGTAGGGACACGCTCGTGTGACTCACCCGTGTGCAATAACTTCAGGCCGTGTTCGAGGTACACGGCCGTTTGTTATACCCGTGTGAATCGTGCTTCAATTCTGGCAAATTGACACGGCCGTGTGATCTGCCCGTGTGAAGAGGTCTTGGCCGTGTTGATTTCATGCTTTGGCCCATTTTCTCCGTTTTCGGCCTATTTCTCATTCCTTTCGTTCTCCTATGCCTACCTGAGAATAAAACATAAAATTAAGGCATTAGAAGCATCAAATTCACCAAATCTAAGGAGAAATCATTCATAAAATGCGTTAGGCATGGGTTATAAATATGTATAAATTACGGTTTATCATACCACTGCCTTGGTGACTGTTTCAAATCGTAAAGGGAGTTTTTCAGCAAGCAAACATAGTCCTCTTTTTCTGAGACTGTAAAACCCTCTCGTTGTTGCATGTAAATATTTTCCTCAAGTTCTCCATGCAAAAATGCAGTTTTTACATCTAACTGCTCAAGCTCCAAATCACGCATGGCCACAATACCAAGCAAAGCTCGAATCGAACTATGCTTCACAACTGGGGTGAACACATCTGTGAAGTCCACTCTTGGAATTTGACTGTAACCCTTTGTAACAAGCCTTGCTTTATATCTTGGTTCTTCAACTCCTAGAGTCCCTTCTTTCTTTTTAAACACCCATTTACAACGAACAGTCTTCTTACCTTTAGGAAGTTTCACAAGATCCCATATTTTATTTTTGTGGAGTGATTCCATCTCCTCTGGCATAGCAAACATCCATTTTTCTGAGTCTTCACAGCTAATTGCCTCAGAATAATTAGATAGCTCTTGATTCGCATATATATCTTCAGCCACATTTAAAGCATAAGCAACTAGATCAGCCTCAGCATACTTCTTTAGAGGTTTAATTTCTCTTCTAGTTCTGTTTTTAGTGATAGAGTATTGCGGTGAAGAAGCAACTCTATTCTCAATTTTTGTACTAGCTTGAGGAGTCTACTCTATATTAATCTAATGCTCCACCTGCTTTTGATTTTCTTTATTGGAAGAGTCTTTAAGAGATAAGTTAGGTAGCATACCAGTTTCATCAAAAACAACATCTCTGCTAATCACAACTTTTCTATTTTCAGGACACCATAACTTATACCCTTTTACACCAGCTTTATAACCAAGAAAAACACATTTAATGGATCTCGGTTCTAATTTTCCATTATCAACATGAGCATACGCAGGACACCCAAAGATCTTTAAATCAGAATAATTAGCAGGATTACCAGACCATACCTCTTGTGGAGTCTTTTTCTCAATGGAAACAGATGTAGATCAGTTGATCAAAAAACATGCAGTAGAGGCTGCTTCTGCCTAAAATGACTTCGGTAAGTTTTCATTTGACAACATACATTGAACCTTCTCTATGATCGTTCTGTTCATTCGTTCTACAACGCCGTTTTGCTGTGGAGTATGACGAACTGTCAAGTGTCTTATGATCCCTTCTGACTTGCACAATCTATTAAACTCATTAGAACAGAACTCTAAGTCATTGTCTATGCGGAGGTATTTTATTTGTTTTCCCATTTGTTTTTCAATCATAATTTTCCAAGACTTAAATGCGGAAAACACATCACTTTTCTACTTCAGGAAGAATGAACAAACTTTTCTGGAAAAATTATCAATAAAGGTTAGCATATAATTAGCTCCACCTCTAGAAGGCACTCTGGATGGCCCTCACAGACCAAAATGAATATACTCCAATGTTCCCTTCGTGTTATGGATTCCTCTGGTGAATCGAACTCTCTTTCGTTTCCCAAAAACACAGTGCTCACAAAAATTTAGTTTGCAAATTCCTTGCCCATCAAGAAGTCCTCTTTTACTCAATTCTACCATGCCATTCTCACTCATATGCCCTAGGCGCATATGCCAAAGTTTAGTACTATCATCATCTGACAAGCAAGAGGAAGCGACAGCTGCATCACCAGTAATAGTAGAACCTTGCAAAACATATAACTTGGCAGTCTTTCTTTACCCTTTCATCACAACAAGGGAACCTTTGGAAATCTTTAAAACCCCACTTTCAGCTATGTATCTGTACCTTTTGAATCAAGAGTACTCAACGAAATTAAATTTCTCTTCAATTCTGGAACATGTCGTACATCACTAAGTGTTCTGACAACTCCATCAAACATATAAACTTTAATTGTTCCAACACCTATGATTTTACATAAAGCATTATTTCCCATCAAAACAACACCTTTAGACACTGTTTCATAAGTTGTAAACCAATCCCGATAGGGACTCATGTGGAAGGTGCAGCCTGAATCAAATATCCACTCTTCACTTACTTTAGAATTATTGACAGCTAAAAGTTCACCATCGCTGTAATCTTCTACAACATCAGCTTCACCGAAATTTTTTGGTTGTTTTCTCTTTTGATTCGTAGTCTCCCTTTTAATCTTGTTCTGTAGCTTATAGCACTCAGATTTAATGTGCCCTTTCTTCTTGCAGAAGTTACAAGTTTTACCTCTGTTTGAAGACTTCAATCTACCCTTAGATTTACTACGAGAATTCTGTTCCTGTGTCCTTCCAAGATCATTATCAGCATTCCGGTCTTGTCTCCCACGAGCAATGAGACTCTCTCCCTGAGAGTCGAGTTTAACCATAAGATGCTTCATCTTATCATACGAGGTCCAAGATTCATAAACCTCATCAACTTGAGAGACTCGCGGCTATATAAAATCGTGTCTCTAGAGGCTGAATAAGACGGGGGCAACGAACAAAGTAGAATCAACCCTAGATCTTCCTTATCATACTAAACCTCCATGGCCTCCAAGTTTGAGAGAATTTCTTTAAACACTGTTAAGTGTTCGTGTACAGACGCACCTTCCTCCAAACAATGGGCATAAAGACACTGTTTCATATGCAACTTGCTTGTTAGAGTTTTCGACATACATATTTGTTCTAGCCTCTTCCATAATGCAGCGATGATTTTCTCTATCATCACATCCTACAAAATTTCGTTGGAAAAATGCAGATGTAATTATGTTAATGCCTTTCGATCCTTACGCTTCTTCTCTTCATCTATTAAAGTCAAAGACATCTTATCTATCCCTAGCAGGGCATCCTCCAGATCCATCTGTGCAAGAACTGCTTGCATCTTAATCTGCCACAACGCAAATCTGGTGTTGTGATTCAACAACAGAATTTCATACTTCAAAGACGCCATTACCGTAATCGAGATGAACAACCCAAAAGCTCTGATGCCAATTTGTGAAAAAGTAAAATAAAATAAAAACTAAAGAACACACAAATTTTTACGTCGAAACCCTTTCAGGAAAAAACCATGGGCAGAGGAGAAGAAAATTCACTATGTAGAATTTGAATCATTACAAGAGGAATAGACAATGTCTATTTATAGGCTTATAAAGCCATATTCTAGTAAGACTGAAACACCTTATTCTAAACAATATCAAATAGACGGAATTTAATAAGGTTTAAAAAAATTATTCTAAAATAAAATAAAAGAAGTGTAATTCTATATGGATTTTTCTTTTATTTTATTTTACCACTATATTTTATTTAAATAAGGATTCGAGTCACTTAATTCTAACGTGATCTAATTAATGTACTTCATATGGAAAATAACTTATGTTATGATTGATTCATTTGACTTATGTGCAAGTGTGCTAACTTGTGTATTGATGATGATGTATAAGCTTGTGCCAACCTTATGGTTTGGGTTATATTATGCTTATAATATATGTTACGTAAATGAAATGGTAAGTTATGTTTTATTTTCTACGAACTTACTAAGCATTAATTTCGTACATGGTTCCTTTCCCATGTTTCATAGATTATCATAAGCTTGATCGGTTTGGAAGCTCATCAGAGATCTATCACACTATCCAGCATAAATACCAGTAGTTTTTGAATGTTTTGGCCAAGGTTATAATGACATGTATATGGTGAATTATAATGGCATTTTGTTTAATGTTTAGTCAATGAATTGGCATGTATAAGTTGTGTAAGTTAACTTTGCTGGTATTATTTGATGCCTTGCTAGATTGTGTCATATTGGCTATCTTATGATGCATATTTTGAATGGCTCAAATGGTATGTTTTGAATTGTTATGATTATGGTCAAATTATGGCATGATTTGGAAAGTATTAAACTAGAATTTGAGATTTTAAATTTGGTAGAATTGATATGTTTAGGTAAGTGTTGATGAATGCATTTGAGGTACCTTTGAATGACATATTGTTACGCCCCAAATTTTGGGCCTAGAAGGAATGGGCCTTGAACAGGGGAACTGTAAAAAGGCTTGATCTAAGTAGTTAGTTATGCAAGAAATGACATAATTAAATGTCTGCTCAAGTGGTTAAGAGTCCTGTGAGGAGTTGGAAAAGTCCTGGGTTCAAACCTGAGCTTTAGCAAAAATTTTGGTTTTAAGTGAATAAAACCCTGGATGCTTGGATGAAGGCCTTTAAATTATTGTGGCAAATAAATGACACAAGGAAGCATTTGGTCTAGTGGTTGTGGCGTTATTAAGGTTGCAAGAGAGCTAGGGTTCAAGTCTTGGCTCGTGCAATTTATTTTGGTTTTTCTTTTAAAGGAACCTGGACTTTGGCCTATAGACCTTATAATTAATTGAAGCTAAATGGTGACACAGAAAGAGCCAGTAGTGGAGTGGCAATATGGCGCGTAATGTAATTATGAGGCCTAAGGTTCAAGTCTTGGGATGCGCAATAGAGTATTTATTTTGCTGTTTAAGCTGTGTAGGAGGTGGAGTTGGACTAGAACTCTGTGGTCGAAGTGGTCATAAAAAATAAGGAATTTTCCTAATAGTTGAAAGTAATCCCACATTGGGAAGTTAACATGAGAATTAGCAAGAAGCTGGCTTTAAATAGAGCAAACAAGATGAGTTGGTGATCACTGGTTTTAGGAACGATTATTTCATACTTGCTTAACCAAGGTTGGTATCGTGGACTTCGACGCGTTCTCATAATCAAATGTGTATTCACGCCCTTCTTTGTTGGAAGTCAGCAAAAGCCGGAAAGTCGAAACTTCGGCATTTGAGGCCTCACGAGCGTGCAATTACTCGTGGGGTAAACTGAGCCCACAAACCATGAGTGATAGACTATAGATGCCGTCACGAGCGTTCTTGTGGGCTGGGGCTGCTCTGGGCCGCGATGGGCCGAATGGGCTTGTGGCCTCGCTTGTGTAAATCTAATTGTTAGGTGGGAAGTAGTTGGGCTTGTCATGTTGTGTGCATGGCATAGGCCGTTAAGGGTTTCGTTGGGCCGTGTGGGCCCAATGGGCTCGTGGGACCGTATAGATTAAATCTACGGTAGTTGATAAATATTGGATGTAGGTCACATAGCTGCAACTAAATTTAGGCCAAATGCGCCACACGAGCTTGTGGCCCTACTTGGGCCGAGAAATGGGCCTTAGGCCCATTTGCACCGTTATGTCTGTTTAGGTTATTTAAGTCGCTCGAGGCGACGGTGAACCTTTTGTTGGGTCATTAAGACCCCGATTTGTGAAATTACCAAAATACCCTTTAGTGTAAAATGACCGTAATGCCCCTGTAGGGGAAAATGACTATAATACCCCAGTATGGTAGAATGACGATTATGCCTTATGTTTCATATGACTGATGTGCTTATGATTTACATATATGATTGTACTGAGTATGACTTTGCATACATGTAATATTTATGACATGATATACTGCATGGGGTTGGGTTATTATCGATAGAGGAAGTGTACGGCTTGTAGCCGTTCTGTACAAGGCTTTCAGCCTTTCTGCGATACTTATGGCTTATAGTCGTTTCGTTAAGTGGCAGCGTTGTTGTGACATTTATGGCCTTTAGCCATTCTGTCTATGGCGTTGAGCCATTCTGTTGACTTAGTACCGCAACCGGTGCTAACATTGGGAGTGTAGGGATGGCGTGGGTGATTTATTCCCTGCAGATAGTGCAGGGTTGGAAGGAGGCAAGTGCAGGGTTGGATGGGATGGATTAGCATGCATCAAAAATTATGTATACGGAACTATTTTTAATATGGGCTAGGCCCAACTATCACTGATGTTGAGAATGGGCTAGGCCCAATTGATTCTGATGAGGGTTGAGACCAAAGTGAAATTGTACTAGGCTTAGGCCCACACACATTGCTCTATTGCTGTAATGGGCTCCGGCCTAGAGTGATTCTGAATTCTGTCTATTTACTAACTATTTTAGTTTAGGAGGGGATTACACACTGAGTTTTCATAAACTCACCCCGTTTATTAACTGTGCAGTAGCAATTCGAGCGATTATTTGGATCGGTCTTTATGAGGACTCGGAGATGGCTACACAATTGCTATTGTTTCTAATTTTCTTTTAAGTTATCTACTTATAAGTACTTATATTTTGATCTGGGTTGTAATAAGGCTTCTTTTAATTTTTGGTTTTTAATTTGGGATTTTTAGTTTATTACGTTTTCTATCTGTTAAAAGTAGATCGCGGTTTTCCAAAATAATAACTGTCTTTTAAACACTAGGTTTTTCCAACACTTATGAAATGCTTTCGCTACAAACAATGTTTTTAAAGGTGATGACAATTTAAAATGAGTAACAAATTTTAGAATGATTCTAGTTCTAACATAGAGGTTTTAAATTCAATAACGTGCTTTTACCAAAAAGATTAATTTTTGAAAAACACTTCGATGTAACACGCCAGATTCGGCCATAACGTCTAAGCCAGATTTGAGGTGTTACATTTAGTGGTATCAGAGCTAGGGTTGCAAAACTCGACTGTGGAATGGGTTTTTGAAATTTTGAATTTCTAAAGGAACTATTTCAAATTGAAGAATTGAAAATGTTTGACTGATTGTGTGGCATACTGAGTCTCCGGCGTCGAATTTGTAAGTTTCTGAAACTATTGTTTGTTTTCATTGAAAAGCAGTAGATAAAAACACTGTGATTTCTTTAGATATTAGACTGTATTGCTACACTTGAAGTTAGAGTTTGTATTTATTCTGTGCGTGTTCCGGAAATGGTATGCATGTGATATCTATCCGCTCCAATAGATAGATGGTTTGGTGTGTGCTTGTATTGCTAAGATCAGAGTCCATAGCGAGAGCGTAATGTGGTGGGCCAGGTTGTGCGACTATTCTGATAGTTGGAAATTTCGAGGATGAAATTTTTTTAAGGGGGTAGAGTTGTAATGCCCCGAATTTTGGGCCTAGAAGGAATAGGCCTTTAGCAGGGGAACTGTGAGAAGGCTTGATATAAGTAGTTAGTTGTACAAGAAATGACACAATTAAATGTTTGCTCAAGTGGTTAAGGGTCCTGTGAGGAGTTGGAAAAGTCCTGGGTTCAAATCTGGGCTTTAGCAAAAATTTTGGTCTTAAATGAATAAAACCTTGGATGCTTGGATGAAGGCCTTTTAAATTATTGTGGTAAATAAATGACATAAGGAAACATGTGGTTTAGTGGTTTTGGCGTCATTAAGGTTGCAAGGGAACAAGGCTTCAAGTCTTGGCTTTTGCAATTTATTTTGGTTTTTCTTTTAAAGGAACTTGGACTTTGGCATTTAGACCTTATAATTAATTGAGGCTAAATGGTGACACAAAAAGAGCCTGTGGTGGAGTGGCAAGGTGGCGTGTTGTGTAACTATGAGGTCTAGGGTTCAAGTCTTGGGATGCACAATAGAGTATTTATTTTGCTGTTTAAGTTATGTAGGAGGTGGAGTTGGACTAGAACTTTGTGGTTGAAGTGGTCATAAAAAAATAAGGAATTTTTCTAATGGTTGAAAGTAATCCCACATCGGGAAGCTAACATGAGAATTGGCAAGAAGTTGGCTTTAAATAGAGCAAACAAGATGAGTTGGTGATCACTGGTTTTAGGAGGAATTATTTCACACCTGCTTAACCAAGGTTGGTGATCGTGGACTTCGACGCGTTCTCATAATCAAGTGTGGATTCGTGCCCTTCTTTGTTGGAAGTCAGCAAAAGTCGAAAAACTTCAGCATTTGAGGCCTCACGAGCTTGTGATCACTCGTGGGGTCAACCGAGCCCACAAACCATGGGCGATAGACTGTAGAGGCCGCCACGAGTGTTCTCGTGGGCTGGGGCTATTTTGGGCCTCGATGTGCCTGTGGGCTCGCTTGTGTAAATCTAATTGTTAGGTGGGAAGTAGTTGAGCTTGTCATGTCGTGTGCATGGCATAGGCCATTAAGGGCTTCGTTAGGCTAAAATGGGCCGTGTGGGCCCAATGGGCTCATGGGCCCGCATAGATTAAATCCACGGTAGTTGATAAATATTGGACTGGGCTATGTAGGTCACATAGCCGTAACTGAATTTGGGCCAAATGGGCTACACGAGCATGTGGGCCTACTGGACCGAGAAATAGGCCTTAGGCCCATTTGCACCGTTATGTCTGTTTAGGTTATTTAAATCGCTCGAGGTGACAGTGGACCTTTTGGTGGGTTGTTAAGGCCTCGATTTGTGAAATTACCAAAATACCCTTGTAGTGTAAAATGACCGTAATGCCCCTGTAGGGTAAAATGATTGTAATACCCCAATATGGTAGAATGACGATTGTACCTTATGTTCTGTATGACTGATGTGCTTATGATTTACATATATGATTGTACTGAGTATGACTTTGCATACACGTAATATTTATGACATGACATACTGCATGGGGTTGGGTTATAATTGATGGAGAAAGTGTAAGGCCTGTAGCTGTTCTGTACAAGGCTTTCAGCCTTTCTGCGATACTTATGGCTTATAGCCGTTCTGTTAACTGGCAGCGTTGCTACAATGTTTACGGCCCTTAGCCATTCTGTCTACGGCGTTGAGATATTTTGTTGACTTAGTGCCGCAATCGGTGCTAACATTGCGAGTGTAGGGATGGCGTGGGTGATTTATTCCCCGCATGTTGTGTAGGGTTGGATGGGATGGGTTAGCATGCATCACACATTATGCATATGGAACTATTTCTGATGTTGAGAATGGGCTAGGCCCAATTGATTTTGATGAGGGCTGAGACCCAAGTGAAATTATACTGAGCTTAGGCCCATACACATTGTTCTGTTACTGTAATGGGCTCTAGCCCAGACTGATTATGAATTCTGTCTGTTTACTAACTGTTTTAATTTGGGGGGTATTACACACTGAGTTTTCATAAACTCACCCCGTTTATTAAGCGTCATGAGTAATCCCCAACATTAGCATTTGGATCGGTCTTTGCGAGGACTCGAGAGATGGCCACACAACTGCTATTGTTTTTTATTTTCTTTTAAGTTATCTACTTATAAGTACTTATATTTTGATCTGGGATGTAATAAGGCCTCTTTTAATTTTTGGTTCTTAATTTGGGATTTTTACTTTATTACGTTTTCTATCTGTTAAAAGTAGATCGCGGTTTTCCAAAACAATAACTGTCTTTAAAACACTACGTTTTTGCAACACTTATGAAATGCTTCCGCTACAAACAATGTTTTTAAAGGTGATGACAATTTAAAATGAATAACAGATTTTAGAATGATTCGAGTTCTAATAAAGAGATTTTAAATTCAGCAACAAACTTTTATCGAAAAGATTAATTTTAGAAAAACACTTCGATGTGACACGCCAGATTCGGCCATAACGTCTAGGCCGGGTTTGGGGTGTTACACATATTGGTTAGTTGAATTAGGATTTTTGAATAGCAATTATATGTATGTTTTGATAGGGTTTTGTTTCCTTGAATATGTGCACAATAGACCTAAATGTTTATGCATGAATTAGTATTAGAAATGGCTTGATTTTAGGAAAATTTGGGTCTACACGGCCTGAGACACGGGCGTGTGACTCAGCCCTGGCGACATGGTCGTGTGTCATCTGAGAGTTCTTTTGTATGAAAGTCAATGAGTTACATGGCCTAGCAAATGGCCTAGCACATGGTCATGTAGAGTGATGGTCACTAAACTAACTAAAAATTCGACTAAGGCAAGCGCACCTATCAAACTGTAGTATAGTTCTGGTGAGACCGAAAATATCGCATCCGCAAGGACTAAAAGTACTAGTAATTACTATCTTTTTATTATCTAGCCTAAGAATTTAAGAGTGTTTTTAAAATAAAACTAATTATTTAACCAACTAAGATTATGATAGAGATGAAAGTTGGAAAATACTTTTTAGGAAAACCGATTAAGAAGACAATACCCAAGAAAGAATCCACCTAGACTTCACTTATTACCTTTGAATTAGACGATTTATTCACTTGACTTATTCCATAAAAATCCTTGATTTATGTTAATACCTCTCTCGAGATTAAAAACAACTAACTCTAGGTTGATTAATTGAAATCTCTTTCTAATTAAAACCTCTATTATCGCATCAACTCGATCTATGGATTCCCTTATTAGATTTGACTCTAATCCGACAGATTTATGTCATCCTATCTCTAGGATTGCATTCAACTGCGCTTAATTATGAATGATCTAATCTTAAGCAGGGACTTTTGCTTCACTAAATAAGCACATCAAAACTTGGATTAATACCCTGGAATATTAAAACAAGAATTAAACTCACAATTAAAAATAATAACAAGTATTTATCACATAATTCAAAGGAAAATAATAGTCGTCGTAGGTTTCATTTCCCTTAGGTATTTAGGGAGTTTAGTTCATACTAATGGAAAACATCTCAAAATATGAAAAACAACAAATCATAAAGAACCCAAAGAACTTTTAGGAAATTGGATGGAGATCTTCAGTCTTGATGTAGATCCTTGCTTCCGAGATAATTCTTTAATGGCTGTCCTTAGGTATTTTCTGCTCCTAACTCTGTATATCTTTCTAATCCTCCTCTAGGGTGTTTAAATAGACTGTCCAATGCCCAAAATAGCCCAAAATTAGCCTTTTTCGAGTAGAGCTAAACTTGGGCTCGACAGGGACACAGCTGTGTGCCATGCCCATGTGAAGCTGCTCAGGCCGTGTGTTATTTTGACTTGGATTAA
Organism: Gossypium anomalum; assembly: GCA_025698475.1. Classification (NCBI taxonomy): domain Eukaryota; kingdom Viridiplantae; phylum Streptophyta; class Magnoliopsida; order Malvales; family Malvaceae; genus Gossypium; species Gossypium anomalum. Next base: position 24,324,160 of record CM046968.1, on the reverse strand, counting down.
TGTTGACACGGCCATGACACACGGGCGTGTGGTATACCCGTGTGTCACACACGGGCATGTGGATTACCTGTGTAGAAGTGCCTAGGCCGTGTGTAAAACTATTCTAGGCCCATTTGGTCTATTTTTGGCCTGTTTCTCGCTCTTTTTGCTCTCCTAAGCTTTCTTGAGAGTAAAAATGAATTAAACGGATTAGGAGCATCTAATTCAATAAAATCAAGGAAAATTCATCCATAAACATGCCAAGCATGGGGTAAAAACATGTATATATTACGGTTTATCATGGAGAAACTTAGAGAGTTACACGGCCTGGCACACGGGCTTTTAACATGACCGTGTGACCCTACTCAAAGAGTTACGAGGGTGAGGACACAGGCTGAGACATGGCCATGTGCCCATAGTTCGAAGTTTACCTAACCTGAGACACGAGTGAGTGTCTCAAACCTGTAAGGCACACGGCCGTGTGACCCTTGTTTCCAAAATTTTATGATTTTTTCCTAGACTTTTTAAATGATTTCAAATTGGTCCCGGTTTATTTTTAAGGTATTTTTAGGGCTTTGAAGGCTCAATTTTGTGATGGTGTGTATGTATATGATTAGTTTATAAACTGTTTATGTTATTAAATGAAGTTAAGTTTAAATGTTTTCAATTGTGTAGTAATGCTCCATAACCCTAATCCGATGACATATACGGGTTAGGGGTGTTACAGAACATGAACCGTCTATTTACAAATAGTACTATTTGACTTTTAGGTTGTTGAAATGGGTAACGTCGAAATTCATCGATGCTTCTTGTGTATAGCGTGCTTTTCAAGGTGCCATGTAACAATGTTTAATCAAACTAATATGACAGCAAAATAAAATGCGTAACAAAGAATAAGATTAGAATTTTAAATCTCGTCGGGATTGTGTTTCGCTCATCTTCGATGAGGTGGCCTGTCAAAGAGAAGAAGAAGAAAAAATACTAGAAAAATGAATTGATAAGTGAAGGAAGAAGAGACTACTAATGAAAACGGAGGCCTGAATGCTCGAAATTGAAATAACGAAGATAGAGGAGAAGTGCGGCAACTCCTAATGCTCTTGGGTGCTCTATTGGATGTTTTGAAAGTGATGTTTTAGGTTTGAAACTGTATGGTTTATACAAAAATGCCAAAGGGTTATGCGCGAATATGGGCTAAAATTTGTAGAAAAACAATGTTGTGTCACGACACAGGGGAACATGTGTTGTGGCACGCTGCCCTAATTACTCAGAATTTAGGTTTGAGGTGCTATGCCACATCACGAATCTAGGCCTGTAGCGACAGAAGGCTAAAATTTTAAAAAAATTTGGTTCACAGTAAGGTGTCAAAACATGGGGGTCCCTGTGTCGCGACAGGACTTGGTATTCTCAAATTTTAATGCTTCGAAGTTGTGTGTCACAACATAAGGGTACCCATGTCGTGACACACTCTGGGATTTTAAAATTATTTAGGGTCGAAGTTTCGTGTTGCAACGTAGGGGTGCCTGTGTCGCGACATGTACTGGGAAATGTATATTGATGTTTTTCAAGGGTGTTGGACTCCATGGGTTATGCTTAAACAATTTAAGGCACTTTTAGGGTCAATTGAGCCCTATGCTAACCTAATTCTTACCATACTTAAAATTAAAAATACCAAATTACAATCCTCGTAATCAACACAAAATTACAATATTTACAAGCATAATAAAATTCAATGATTAAATCAAGTATGGTTACCGGACTCGTGCAATAACCCATTACTATCTATTTTCATTTTTTTGTCTCTTTTTGACATTGCAATTTTTCCAATCGATGTCAATTAATCCTGAATCTTTCTACTTTTCTCATTCATTGGACCATGTTTTCCTGCACACACTACACTCGAAAAATACCTTCGATCAAGGCTATTAAGGGTTTTATAGAATAATGCAAAACATCATTTCCCTATTTGTTTTTCTAATTCCACATCTTAGGAATCATGACCACATTTAAACACTTTTATATCACCTTCGGTTTTCATTATTAACTCATTTTTCTTTAGATTGATGGTTGATCTAGACATGGCCAAAAACGACCTACACAATAGTATATGGATCTCTTGATCTTCTTTGAAGTCAAAGACTAAAAAAATTGGTAGGGACAGTGAAAATACTCACCTTAAGTAATACGTCCACATGTACGCCTTTTGGGCGTACTAAAGACCTGTAAGCTAATTATAGTGTTATCGATGTATTTTTCACCTCCCCTAATTCGAGTTTTTTTGTAAACTGATAAGGGCGTTAAATTAATGTTTGCCTCTAAATAAAAAAGGGCCTTACTAAAATATATGTCCCTTACCTCTATTAGAATCGTACAACTACCTAGATCTTTCAATTTCAGGGGTAGTTTCTTAGCAATGATAGCACTACAAGAGGCAACTATATGAATTTGTTCACCCTTTTTCAACTTCTTATGCCTTGACATGATTTCCTTTAAGTATTTGGTATATTTCAAAATTTTATCCATTAATTCCAAAAAGGGATAGATTAACATTAAAGGACTTGAATAGGTTTAGAAAACTTACAATATTCTCTTTGTCCCTCCTTCGTTTATCCTTGATCATCGAAGGGAATGGTAATTTGGTGGTCACATTTAAATTATATAGGTTTTATTAGCACCTTTCTACTCATAATTTATTCAAATTCTGGGCAAGTGGGTAGCCAATTGAGTCATTCTAATTCCTATTAAAACATTAGACATAATTTGAGTGAAGTTTGTAATTCTATACAATTTAGTATTAATTTTACATAATTTTTCTATTTTATACAGCGTGTTAATTTTTACTCAACTTGCTACATTTGAACCACTAAATTAATTCATGTAGGAGTCAATAATATCACAAATGAACACAAGTTAATTTCTACTTCATGCGGACAGCAAGCCCACTAATTAGACTTATAAATTCAATTCAACCCAACTTGCAAGATGATTACAGAAAAGAATGAAGTCTGCTTCAAATTGGGTTGTCAAAATTGTCCAATAAGGGGGAGAATGGCCCAAATTCGGGAAAGACATGAGAGCAACCCACATTAGCTTTAGGAGAATTAATTTGAAAGTCCCTACATGTACAAAGAAATCGCAAATCAGCCCCTAAATTCTACCTTGATTTTCATCCAACCCATGACCCAAATCAAGCAAGAATCAAATAAAACATCATGTAAAAATCAGCCCACTCTCCACAATTCATGGCCGGCCAAGAAAGGGAGCAACTCAAGGGATTTCCAAGCTATTTTTATCTAACTCTCATGCTATCCCTCTACTATAAATTCCACATTCATTTCACTTTTCAATCATCCTTCATCATTTACCATTAATTCATACTTCATAACATTTCTTTTCTCCTTTGCACGCATAAGCCTTCTCATATCCTTATTTCCTTTAACTAGCATTTTTCCTTAAGGAAAACTAATCTTGGCTGGCAACCTTGAAGAGTAGTTTGCGAAGGAGCAGTCACGAGAATTGGAGGAAGCCACCATAATCGGTTTTTAGACAATCACTAAAATCATCAAGAGTTTCTTTTTCCTATTCTTTAATTTTGTTCTTAGTTATTCAACATGTTTGCAAATTATTTTAATGTTTTTCCATTAATAATGATGACTAAATTTTCTTTTGGCTAGAACGATTGTATTAATTTGATGAAGTTCATTTGATTCATGTTTATGGTGTTCTGTGCCTTGGTTGTTCATTCTTTCAAATAAAATCATTTATGTATTTCATGCATTAAAATATATTTGAATGCATTAGAAATAGTTGATCAATCTTGATCAAATGATACTAAATGGACATGATAATTGGAAGGTGCTTGCTGAATTTAGATCCTGATTCAATTAAATTAATGGTTCGTAATAACTTCGGAGAGCTCTATTACCTTACATAACTTTAGGTTTGTATGATTAAATTGTTTCAAACCTGATCCGTCTCTGTTACTTCACATAAATTATAAGGAATCCTTAGTTCAATACGGACATAGAAATATACATGTTTTTCTAAGTATAAGATTTCGAAAGAACTTATATTAGATTCTAAGTTAATGAATGATCGAATTGCCATGGAATTTTTCTAGAAAACTGTTAAGCATGATGAAAAATGAATTATTTCAAAGTTTGTAATTATTCTAGCATATTTATGTAATTGTTGTTAACTCTTGAAAATTGCTGCTAAACTATCACCTTGCATTTCATTTCATTTGCATTTGCATTTAGGTTAACTTGCATTAAGTTAATTAACTTAATTTCACACCAATCACTCAAAATTATTATGTTTTTCGTAACCAACCTGTGGAGACGATAACTCTTTTTACTCACTTATTACTTGATAACGACTATGTACACTTTCACATTCTGTCACGAACCAAGTTTTTTGTGCCGTTGCCGGGGACTGTTAATTAAATCATTATTTTTAAATTATTTCTTGCAATTTGGTTTTTTTATTTTTATTTAGTTAATTTTTTATTTTTTTGTGATTATCTTTTCAGGTGTTACATAGATCGAATCATCGATTTACTCCCTGTAGACCCTGAAATCGAGCAGACATTAGGACAAAGAAGATGAGAAAACTAGCTCAAAGACAAGGAGCATAAAAGGGCCTTGGAAATCAAAATGATGTTCAAGGGAATCGAGCCATTAATGCCCATAATCCAATCCTTATTACTGATGATAGGGATTGAGCTATAAGGCAGTACATTATACCACTTTTTAATGAGCTTAATCCGAGAATTAGGAGACGAAGATCGAGGCACTGTAGTTTGAACTAAAGCTTGTGATGTCAGATGCTTCAAACAATGGAGCAATTTAGTGGAATGCCCACAGAAGATCCACATCTTCACCTTTCGGTTGTTCATGGAGGTGAGCGATTTCTTCAAGGTAGTCGGTGTAACTGAAGACACATTTAGGTTGAAGACACGGGCATGACTTAATTCATTTCCACCTAATTCAATTTTTACTTGGCAAGAATCAGCAGAACGCTTTCTGGTAAAGTATTTCCCTAACAAAAATACTAAGTTATAGAATGAGATCACAAATTTTCAAAAATTGGATGAAGAAACCCTATACAAGGCATGGGAAAGATTCAAAGAGTTATTACGCAAATGCCCTCACCACAAGATTCCACATTGCATCCAACTAGAGACATTTTATAATGATCTCAGTGCACACATAAGGTTGGTGGTAGATGTTTCTGCGAATGGAGCTCTCTTATCTAAGTCTTATAATGAGGCTTAGGAAATCATCGAGAGAATAACCAGTAACAATTACTAGTGGCTGACAAATCCAACAGCTTTAGGAAGACGAGTAGCCAAAGTGCATGAAGTAGATTCCCTCACTTCATTCTTAGCTCAAGTATCTTCCATCTCTTCAATATTGAAAAAGTTTACAACTAACGGTTTAAATCTAGTTGCATATTAGCCACTGAGTCACTTTGACATTATTTCCTGTGTATATTGTGGGGGCAGTCATTCTTTGGAGAATTGTCCATCAAATCCCAAGTCGGTTTATTATGTAGGGAATCAAAACAAGAATAGAAGTAGACTAGGGCTACAGTCCAACTTCTATAATCGTTCATGGCAAAAGCATCCAAACTTTTCTTGGAATAACCAAAGAGGTGGACCGAACATTTAACACCCCTTACCCATATTCAACGTTAGAACAAGATACGAGGCATTACCGGACTTACATCACAAGCAAACATGCAATTCCGAGTCATAAATTTCTAACCAAATTACAACTATTTGCATTCAAACATAAAGTCCCTAATGTGATCCTATGAGGCCCAAAACATGCTTTGGAAGTGGTTCAGGACTAAACCGAGTAGTTAGGAAAATTTTACAAAACTTCAAAAATTTTTGCTATGAACAGGGGACACACGCCTGTGTGGTTTGGGACACGCTCGTGTGGGCAGGCCGTGTGGTCACACACGCCCGTGTCCTTAACCCGAGTCTCTGCCCGTGTGCTCAATTCTGAGCATTCTGTTTCTCAAAATTAAGGTGCAGGGGACACACGACCGAAACACATGACTATGGGGCAGACCGTGTGTCACACATGGGTAGACACACACACACGGCCTAGACACACACCCATGTGTCTACCCATGTGGACAAAATAAAGGCTATTTACCAAGCCATTTCTCACCCTCATTTCCACCTACACACACAAGTTCAATGGCATAAATCACGATATACTTAGGCAACCAAACATACACAAAACAAGGCCAAATCATGTCATTTCATTATCCACACTCAACACATTTACAACACCATAATTTGCCAAACCAAATCATACCAACTCACATTCTAAAATTTTCAATATGGCTACCAATAACATAAATAATTTTACTTAACTTTCCTAGCATATTAATGAGCCAATCTTAACCATTCAACAACAAAACCATTAAGCCACATTCAACCATTTACCAAGCATTTATAAATCACATCACATAAAAGGTAATTGCATATGCATGCATTTATAAATATATATAAGCTTACAACCAAATCAACCAAAATAAGTCAAGTTTCATGGCCATATACCACATCAAGCCTTGACAATTACAAGCCAATACATTTGGCCAAATTCTTAATGACACATATAACAAAATGACCAAGTCCCTATACATGCCATATTCTCTAAATGTTAAGATCATCGATACCCAAAAAGACAGTTGATAGTGTGATGTGATCTCCGATGATCTCCAATCTGAACTAGCTTGGTGACACTATAAAACATTGAAAATATAATGGAGTAATCTATATAGCTTAGTAAGCTCGTATGAAAGAAATAAGCTAACCTTACCATACATTAACAAGCAAGTAATTTAACATAAGGTAATGTAATTTACCAAAATCTCATGACCATAATTCATTCCATTAAAACTTACCTTGAAATCATCATTCCACAAATTTTCCAAACATAAGCTTTGCATACATACCTCTACCATCTCGTAATAGCTTCATATTTATTCTAATCATTGACATACCCAATGAACCACTCGAAATAATAAAGTTGGATACTCGGGAAACCTTGCACACAAGGTGCCACATATGTAGCCATTACTACCTCTATCTCATATCATCACATATATACTCGCTATTGAGCCAACAACGGGCTTGCTCACACAAGCTGTTAGTTAAGGCGTAGCTACTCAGTGCTACTCACTCATGCTGTCAAGTAAGCGCAACATATGCCGGTATACTCAGTCACCGGTAGGACGTACAGGACCAGCACCCAGATCACATAACATAAAACCCTAGTGACATGTCACTTGTATCCTAATCTATTCTGAAAGTTCGATTGGGATTTCTCGCTTGCCAAATCGCATCAAATGTGTCTGTAAGGTCGATTACACAATTCATGCATAAATTAAAGCATTTAAACTCAATTAAACTAAAGCTTATTTAACATACGAACTTACTTCGGTTACAAAAATGACTAAAGAGATCTATTCGTCAACTACTTTGGTTTTTCCCCGATCTAGACCCGAACTTCATTTTTCTTGATCTATAATACCACATTTAACTTATTTAATCATGACATTATTCAATTCAGCCCAAAAACACATTATGGAAAAATTTACTTTTTTTCCCTAACTTTTCCACATTTTACAATTTAGTCCCTAGGCTCGTAAAATGAATTTCATTCAATTTATTCACAACCCAAGCCTAACCAAATATTATTTATACTCATAACAGCCCACATTTTTCATTTATTCACACTTTTCTACACATTTTATAGACTTTTACAAATAAGTCCCTATTTGACGTTTTTATCAAAAATCACTTTACAAATGTTGTTTAACTAACAACGAACATGCATTTTCTACCATCAAACATAAAAATACAAGCATATTCAACATGGGTAAAATTTTAGACTTTAACTTTCTTTCAAATTAGTCCTTGAAATAGTTAAATCAAGTTACAACGATCTCAAAAATATAAAAATCGTTAAAAACGGGACATGAACGGACTTACAATCGAGCTTGAAAGCTTGGCCAAACAATAGCTATGTCTCCTCTTTTAATTTTCGGCTATGGGGATGATATTGAGGAAGATGACATCTTTTATTTAGTTATTTTGGCTTTATTTACCAAATTACCTATTTATCCCTCACTTAAACTTTGAAAATTTACCTACTCCATGTCCATTTTTGTCCATCCTAAAGTATAATGGTCTAATTACCATTTAAGGACCTCTAATTTAGAATTTCATAAAAATTTACTACCTTTAGCCTATAGAACTCAAATTTTGCACCTATTGCAATTTAGTCCTTCTCGTCAAATTGAGCACTCAATCGATAAAATTTCTTAACGAAATTTTTACATAATTATTCTATCATGCTGTAGACCTTAAGGAAATAATAAAATAAATATTTCTACTTCGAATTTATGGTCTCGAAACCACCGTTTTGATTTAACCTAAAAATGGGCTGTTACAACTCTTCCCCCTTTAGTGATTTTCGTCCTTGAAAATCTTACCAAAAAAGAGGTTAGGGTACTATTTTCTCATAGCTTCCTTGGGTTCCCATGTAGCCTCTTCGACCTCCTACCGTTGCCACAAAACTTTCACTAGAGCTATGCTTTTATTTCTCAACTGTTTAACGTCTCGAGCTAACACTTTGATCTGTTCTTCACCATATGTCACATTGGGTTGAATCTCAATCTCTGTTGGGGAAATTACATGCGAAGGATCTGATCGGTATCATCGCAACATTGACACGTGAAACATGTTATGAATTCTTTCCAACTCCGACCGCAAAGCTAGTCGATATGCCACTGGCCCTATTCTTTCAATAATCTTATACAGCCGAATGAAACGTGAACTCAACTTGCCTTTGTGACCAAATCTAAGAATTTTCTTCCACGGTGATACTTTTAGAAACACTTTATCACCAACCTGAAATTCAATATCCCTCCGTTTTAAATCCGCGTACAATTTTTATTGATCCGAAGCTACTTTTAAGCAATCACAAATTATTTTGACTTTCTCTTCGGTTTATCTAACCAAATCAACCATATGAATCTATTTCTCACTAAGCTCAGTCCAGTATAGTGGAGTTCGACACTTGCGACCATACAATGCTTCATACGGTGCCATCTTAATACTCGGTTGAAAACTGTTGTTATAAGGAAATTTGACCAACGGTAGATATTTCTCCCAACTACCTTCGAACTCTAAAACCCAACAGCGAAGCATATCTTCAAGAATTTGAATCACTCTCTCAGATTGTCCATCAGTTTGTGAATGGAACGTATTACTAAAATTCTACTTTGCAACTAAAACTTCTTGCAATTTCTTCCAAAATCGTGACGTAAACCTCGGAGCTCTATCTGAAGTAATAGAAGTAAGCATCCCGTGCAATCTAACAATTTCAGTAATGTACAACTCAGGTAGTTTATCAAGTGAATAATCAGTACGTATAGGAATAAAATGAGCCAGTTTCGTCAATCTATCAACAACGACTCATACAACATCTTTCTTCTTCAGAGCCAGAGGTAACCCCGTTATGAAATCTATCGTAACTCTATCCCATTTCCACTTGGGTATAGTCACAGGCTGAAGTAAACCGAAAGGAACTTGATGTTTGGCTTTCACTTATTGACAAATAAAACATCTCATTACAAACTTTGAAATGTCTCGTTTCATGCCTAACCACCAATACAATTCCTTCAAATCATTACACAACTTTGTGCTCCTAGGATGAACAGATAAACAACCATTATGTGCCTCATGAAGAATTTTCTGAATCAATTCAGTATCTCTCAATTCACAAATCCTACCTCAGAACCTCAAACAAACATCAGATCCAATCTGATATTTTGAATCACTATTCAATTCGCATTGAACTCTTTTAGCTTGCAACTCATTATCACCTTTCTGAGCTTCAAAAATTTGCTGAATAAATATTGGTCTAGCTTTCAACTTGGCCAGAATCGATCCATCATCAAATAAGGTTAACCGTGTATTTATCACTCTCATAGTGAACAAAGACTTTCTACTTAAAGCATCTGCAACTACGTTCACTTTCCCCGGGTGATAGTCAATCGCTAACTCATAATCTTTCAACAGTCCAAGCCGCCTACATTGTCGCAAATTCAAATCTTTCTAAGTCATTAAGTATTTTAAACTCTTGTGATCGGTAAAGATGCTACACTTCTCACAGAATAAATGGTGTCTCCAGATTTTTAAAGCAAACACAATAGCAGCTAATTCCAAGTCGTGCGTCAGATAATTCTTCTCGTGTAGTTTCATCTGTCTAGAGGCGTAAGCTATCACTTTACCCTCTTGCATCAACATAGAACCAAGACCATTCAAAGACGCGTCTCTAAAAATCATAAACTCTTTTCCCAACTCGGGTTGCATTAACACTGGTGCCGCAGTCAATAACTCTTTCAACTATTCAAAACTCTTTTGACATTTCTCAGACCACTCGAATTTTACATCCTTTCATAATAATTTTGTTATAGGTATAGCAATCATCGAAAATCCTTTAACAAAACATTGATAATAACCAGCCAAACCCAAAAAGCTTCTATCTTCGGATACATTTCTCGGTGGTTTCCAACCAACAACTGTCGAAATCTTACTTGGATCAACCCATATACCTTTCGCTGAAACAATGTGTCCTAAAATCTGACTTCTCGGAGCCAAAACTCACTTTTGCTGAATTTAGCAAACAATTTCTTATCTCTCAAAGTCTGTAAGAAAATTCTTAAATGTTTGACATGCTCAGACTCGTCTTGGGAATAAATAAGAATGTCATTAATAAATACAACCACAAACTTATTTAAATACAGTCCGAAGATTTGATTCATGAAGTCCATAAAAATTGCAGGAGCATTTGTTAATCCAAAAGGCATAACAAGAAATTCATAATGCTCTTACCTCTTTTTGAATGCAGTCTTCGGCACATCCAACTCTTTAACTCTCAATTAATAATAGCCTGAACTCAAGTCTATCTTGGAGAACACTGTTGCTCCTTTCAACTGATCGAACAAATCATCAATCCTCTGTAAAGGATACTTGTTCTTTATCATAACCTTCTTAAGCTGACGATAATCAATGCAAAGTCTCATGGATTCGTCTTTCTTCTTGCCAAATAACACTGGTGCCCCCCAAGGCGAAAAAATCGGTCTCGAAAAACCCTTATTTGTCAACTCTTGCAACTGAAACTTCAATTCTTTCAATTCGGTCGGAGCTATTCTATACGGAGCTATTGATATTGGTGAATTTCCCAGTACCAAATCAATAATAAATTCAACCTCTCTGATCGGTGGTAATCCACGCAACTCTTCTGGAAACACATCTTGGTATTCACAAACTACCGGCATGGATTCCATCTTCAATTCAGACACTTTGGTATTCAGTACATATGCAAGATAAGCTTCACAACCTTTTCTTACATACCACTGAGGCGACATCGATGAAATCACAATTGGCAACTCACCCGACTCATCCGGTTCAATCCGAAGAATTTCATTATTTTGACATTTCAATTCGATAATCTTTCATTTACAATTCACTATGACACCATGTAGAGTCAACCAATCCATTCCAAGAATTACATCAAACTCATCAAACAGTAAAAGCATTAAGTCAGCCAGAAAACAGTGACTCCGAGTCATTAAAGGACAACTCTTGCAAACTTTATCAACTAAAACATATTTGCCTAAGGGGTTCGACACTTTAATCACATACTCAATACACTCAATAGGAAAATTCTTACTAGATACCAAATTCATACAATTATAAGAATGAGTCGATCCAGGATCAATCAATGCAACTACATTAATATCACAGAGAGAAAATGTACCAATGATAACATCAGGGGATGACGCATCTTCGCGAGCGCGAATAGCGTAAGTTTTAGCAGGTGCTCTGGCCTCAGATCTTATAGTTAAATCTTTCGTTACACCTCTACTACTGTTCCTATTTCCCGTGTTTCTCAATGGCCTCCCTCCAGTGGCAGTGTTGCTCGACCTTGCATTTTGAAAATTATTTTTCTCAGTTATTTTAGGGCAATCTCGAATAAAATCATCTTGGAGCCACATTTAAAGCAAGCCCAGTTATTCATCCTACATTTACTGGGATGTCGTCTACCATAGTGTTGACATTCAGGACTATTTGACCTAGTGTTACCAACACTTGCTATTGACATAGTTTGGACCTTAGATCCCCAATACTGCTTCCCACGATATCTGTTGGGATATCCAGCTGAAACATTTGAACGAGTATACAAATCCCTCGATTTCTTTGATGAAGATTGAAATGGCTTCGTCATCGGTCTTTTTCTTGAATCTCTAGCCTCAAACTCAGCTTTTCTCTTTTCTTTACTCAGCTCTTCGGCCTTGCAAGCTCGATCGACCAGCATGACAAATTCTTTCAACTCTAAAATCCCAATTAGCAGTCTGATATCTTCATTCAAACCCATCTTCGAATCTCTTGAACATGATAGCCTCGGTGGAAACACATTCCCGAGCATACTTACTGAGGCTAACAAACTCTTGCTCATATTTAGTCATAGACATACAGCCCTGTTTCAGCTCTAAAAACTCTTTGCGTTTTTGATCAATGAACTGTTGACTGATATATTTCTTTTTGAACTCTTCTTGGAAGAAACCCCAGGTAACTCTTTCTTCTGGTACCACAGATACAAGAGTATTCCACCACTGGTATGCTGAGTCCCTCAGAAGTGATATAGCACATTTCAAGCACTCATCTGATGTGCAATAAAGCTCATTAAATACCCTGATAGAGTTCTCAAGCCAAAACACTGCCCTCTCGGGATCATCGTCAACATTGGCTCTAAATTCCTTAGCCCCTTGTTTTCGAATCTTATCGACTGGAGGTTTGTTCAACCTTAACAATTCCACACCTTGGGGATTTAATGAAATCGGTTAGGGGTTAGGTGAGGGTGGAGGATATTAGGCAGCCGTGTAACACCCCAAACCTGACCTAGATGTTATGGCCAAATCTGGCGTGTCATATTGAAGTGTTTTTCCAAAACCTTGTTTTCATTGGAAACACTTCCTAAAAAAATGAAAAACCTTAATTACTTTGTAAAATCCCTTTTCAGATGCGGAAGCTTTATTTAGAACATATGATTTATGAAAACTTGTCATTTAAAAATTTAGTTGCGGAAATGCAGAAAAGTCATACTATAGTTTAAGAAACCATGTTCAGCTTCTTATAATTACATCACATAAAAATAACGATCCAAATAATAATAAAGTGGAAGCCCTGTTACAATCTGATTTGAAAAATACTTAATAACATAGAAACTAATAAGCTTTAAAAAGAAAAACAAGTCCAAATTATCTTGCTGGCTGGCCACCCAAAGTCCCTCCACACATCAAACCTTCTACTGAGCATCACCTAAAAATAAAATAAAAGAGTGGGTGAGTTTTCGCAAACTTAGTGTGTACAACCCTCGACGAAAACAAGCATTCAAAAAATCATCATACAACAAACATGCAACGCAATCCCATCCCAATAATCCATCTGCTACACACTAGCTCTGTCCCCCGTTACATCATGTGGGGATATAAATATCGACCCACCCAACTAACACATCAATGGTAGCCCGGTTGCAGAACTACCTCCATTTACATATTGGGTTTTAAAAGCCGTCGATAGATCCACGATTGTCAAGCAACCATGCGATCCTCATATACTTCCTCTGTTCCATATTTCCCCATCCCATATGCAACCTAAGCAGAATATCATATGTATGCAGCAAATAGGCATGTCACATTCATAAAACTTACATTTAACACATAAGGGTATTTTGGTCATTTTTGCCCTTGGGGGCATTTCGGTAATTTTTCCTTTATTACGGTTCTCACTTACCTTGGCCCGTTAACAAATCCTGTGAGCTAAGATGAACGAATACTATGTACCAGGTAGGATTCCAAAGAAGAGGAGGTGAGTCATTAAGACCGCTTAAGTACCAAGCTCTCCCTAGAACCAATCCTAGACATGCATATACCTGTTGCCACACCTGAACTCTATGACTTGTCCACGATCGCAATATATTAATTAAGTTTTATGTGGTTATCATATACTAGGCCTAAAACCCCTACATACATACATAATGTCCTCTTGGCCCAATCTCATTCATATGGCCCATCAGGCCCAAATCACCCTTATATGGCCCGTTAGGCCCAAATCACCTTCTATTCATGCTCACACACAAACTTTCTATCACATAGCATCAATTATCAAATTTTGCCTATTATGGGCCCAACAGCCCATCGGGCCCATTAAGCCTATTCTGGCCCGATTGGTCAGATCACAGCCCAAGTCCATGGAATCGCCCATGGGCCTCATACAACCTATCAATTTCCTTCTCTCGACTGTTTGTACATTCGCAAGACTACCGTAGCGAAACTTTTTGGCTTTTCGGCATTTTGGCTTTTCTGTATTTCGACTTTTTGGCATTTTGGCTTTTGTCGATCTACTTGTGTGTGCAGTGTATGTACACACCTGGTAGGCAAGCGTGCTGCGATTCCCTTAGTCACCAACCTACAAATGATATCACCCTTCAATTAATCGCATGCTTAATACATAACTTTACTAAAATCGAAACCTCACCTTAACCTCACCTTGCACAATAAGTATAATAGCCCATTCTTAAATCACTAACCACGATCAACTCCTAGATCTACACCAATCTTAACTATTAAAACCAGAATAATAGGTGACTCGTATCCAACACAAGTCCCCTTACCTTAACTTTGAACATTCGGCCACTTAGCCAATGGGAGAGGAATACTTACCAAAATCGCAAACACCTAAAGAGCAATTTCGGTAGAGAGCTAAGATCCGAGATCCGATACTAATTCCCTACCACAGTTGATTAGAAAGAGTGAGGAAAGAACAGCGTAATAGATTCTTAGCAAAACCAATTAGAAGAACAAACACTTACACTAGATTTGGTCGAAGAGTATTTGGCCCTTGGAAGATTCGACTTTTCAACTTACTATGTTGAATAAGGTTTATTTGGTACAGATTAAAGAAGAAGAATAGAAGAAGGAATCGGCTAAATGAAACAAAGAAAATTGTGTAGAGAAAGAATAGAAATCAGCACAAAGAAAAGAGAGTAAAACAAAAGGGTTTTCGACTTTTAGGAAAAAGGGTTTCCGGTAACAGGGTGAAAGAGATTCAGCACTAGTCTGGCAACCCTGCATTCGGCACTTATTTATAGCCCTTATAGTCGAATTGCCTGGCCCTCAATTCCCCATTCGGCTCCATCACTTCCCTTTTCTCATCTCCTCATTTTTCTCCCTGATAACCCCTCGATCCTTTCCTTAATTTTCCCTCCTGAACACTCCCCTTAGAGTCCATCTTCACGCCACTTCCAACCTTCTAGAAGGCTAAAATTAAACTTCTAAAAATACTAAGCTAGTATTTGAACCTTGGATCTCCTTGCTATCTACTTAATGCTAACTTCTCACACCCTAAGTGGTGTCACTTATCCACTCCACCACAAGGCTTTTTGAAGCCATTTTCTTTTATCTTTATTTAAAAGCCCAACTACTTGCCAACAAGGTCCTTTTAATTATTAAACTATAATTTTTCTACCCCTAGATTCGAACTCAAACCTTGAACAAGACCTACCAACGCGTAATTAACACTTAACCGGAATTGCTAAGCATAAAAAGAAAAATTTAAGATTTCGGGATTTTTGGGTTTCGAGATTTTTGGGGCGTTACAAGTCGGATTTGTTCGAAAAAATTCGGCAAACCACTCATTCATCCTTTAAAAGAAGGCTTCTCTACCCTCTCCTCCCGACTAAGATTCTTGGTCTACTTTGGATGGCGTATTTGTCCCTTAGGTGGAGTGGCGATTACTTTCAAAATCATCAGCTACCTCTCGGTTGGGATCCATTTACTAGATGAAAACACAATTTCAATTGTCAGGAGTCGTCACACTATCATAAATTATATATGGCATGTATAGCTAAACTCTGACACACGCTACGTTAGTCCGAGAATCGACTAAATCGTAACTCTGATACCACTAAATGTAACACTCCTTACCCGTATTCAACCTCAAAATAAGATACGAGGCATTACCAGACTTACATCACAAGCAAACATGCAATTCCGAGTCATAAATTTTCGACCAAATTAAAACCATTTACATTGAAACATAAAGTTCCTAATGCGAGCTTATGAGACCCAAAACATGCTTTGGAAGTGGTTCGGGACTAAATTGAGCACTTAGGAAAATGTTACAAAACTTAAATTTTTTTTGCTATGAGCAAGGGTCACACACTCGTGTGGTTTGGGACACACCCGTGTGGGTAGTGTGGTTACACATGCCCGTGTCCCTAACTAGTGTAACTCTCTGTTTTGCAAAGCATGAACAAATTGAGGTCACACGACCAAGTCACACGCTCATGTGCTAGGCCGTGTGGTTAATTTAATATTCATAAAATAGGTGCAGACTTCACACGACTGGGACACACGCCCGTGCTTAAGGTCGTATCCCTCACACGGCTGAGACACAAGCCCGTGTCTCTGCTCATGTGCTCAATTCTAAGCATTCTATTTCTCAAAATTAAGGTGCAGGGGACACACAGCTGAAACATATGCCCACGGGGCAGACATGTGTCACACACGGCCTAGACACACGCCCGAGTGTCTACCCGTGTGGACAAAATAAAGACTATTTAACAAGCCATTTGTCACCCTCATTTTGACCTATGCACACACAAGTTCAATGGCATAAATCATGATATACTTAGGCAACCAAACATCCGCAAAACAAGGCCAAATCATGTAATTTCATTATCCATACTCAACACATTTACAACACCATAATTAGTCAAACCAAATCATACCAACTCACATTCTACAAGTTTCAATATGGCTACCAATAACATACATAACTTTACTTAGCATATCAATGAGCCAATATTAACCATTCAAGAACAAAACCATTAAGCCACATTCAACCATTTACCAAGCATTTATAAATCACATCATACAAGAGGTAATTGCATATGCATGCATATATAAATATATATAAGCTTGCAACCAATTCAACCAAAATAAGCCAAGTTTCATGGCCAAATACCACATCAAGCCTTGACGATTACAAGTCAATACATTTGGCCAAATTTTTAATGACACACATAACAAAATAACCAAGTCCCTATACATGCCATATTCTCTAAATGTTAAGATCATCGATACCCAAAATGACAATTGATAGTGTGATGCGATCTCCAACGATCTCCAATCCGAGCTATCTTTGTGACACTATAAAACATGAAAAATAAAATAGAGTAAGCTATATAGCTTAGTAATCTCGTATGAAAGAAATAAGTTAACCTTACCATACATTAACAATCAAGTAATTTAACATAAGGTAATGTAATTTTTCGAAGTCTCATAACCATAATTTATTCCATTACAACTTACCTTGTGATCATTATTCCATAAATTTTCCAAAAATAAGCTTTGCGTACATACCTGTACCATCTCGTAATAGCTTCATATTTATTCACATCACTGACATACCCAATGAACTACTTGGAATAATAAATTTGGATACTCGGGAAACCTTGTACACAAAGTGCCACATATTTAGCCATTGCTACCTCTATCTCATATCATCACATATATACTCACTCTCGAGCCAACAATGGGTCTACTGACACAAGCTGTCAGTCAAGTCGTAGCTACTCCGTGCTACTCACATAAGCTATCAAATAACTACGACATATGTCAGTATACCCAGTCACCGATAGGACGTACAGGACCAGCACCCATATCACATAACATAAAACCCTAGTGACATGTCACTTGTATGCTAATCTATTCCTAAGGTTTGATTGGGATTTCTCGCTTGCCAAATTCTCATCAAATGTGTTTGTAAGGTTGATTACTCAATTCATACATAAATTAAAGCATTTAAACACAATTAAAGTAACGCTTCTTTAACATACGAACTTATCTGGGTTACAAAAATGGTTAAAGAGATCTGTTCATCAACTACTTTGGTCTTCCCCCAATCTAGACCCTAACTTCATTTTTCTTGATCTATAATACTACATTTAACTTATTCAATAATCACATTATTTAATTCAACCCAAAAACACATTATGGAAAAATTTACATTGTCCCCTAACTTTTCAACATTTTACAATTTAGTCATAGGCTCGTAAAATGAATTTCATTCAATTTATTCATAATCCAATCCTAGATGAATATTATTTATACTCATAACAGCCCACATTTTTCATTTATTCACACTTTTCTACACATTTTATAGACCTTTACAAATAAGTCCCTATTTGACCTTTTTATCGAAAATCACTTTACAAACATTATTTAACTAACAACGAACATGCATTTTCTACCATCAAACATAAAAATACAAGCATATTCAACATGGGTAAAATTTTAGACTTTAACTTTCTTTCAAATTAGTCCTTGAAATAGTTAAATCAAGTTACAACAATCTCAAAAATATAAAAATCGTTAAAAATGGGACAAGAACGAACATACAATCGAGCTTGAAAGCTTGGCCAAACCATAGCTATGTCTCATCTTCTAATTTTTGACTATGGGGATGAAATTGAAGAAGAGGACATCTTTTATTTAGTTATTTTGGCTTTATTTACCAAATTACCTATTTACCCCTCACTTAAACTTTGAAAATTTACCTACTCCATGTCCATATAATGGTCTAATTACCATTTAAGGACCTCTAATTTAGAATTTCATAACATTTTACTATCTTTAGCCTATAGAACTCAAATTTTGCACCTATTGCAATTTAGTCCTTCTAGTCAAATTCAGCACTCAATCGATAAAATTGCTTAACGAAATTTTCACATAATTAGTCTATCATGCTATAGACCTTAAGGAAAGAATAAATCAAATATTTCTACTTCAGATTTGTGGTTCCAAAACAACTATTCTGATTTGACCCCAAAATTGGTTGTTATAGAACAACAATTACATGCAGCATAGATCAAATCAACCTCAAGGGTTCAATCAACAAGTTTAGAAACCACCATAAGTTGAATCATCTAATAGTTTAGAGAATTTTTTGAAGGTGTACATGGCGAAGAATGACACCTTAATCCAAATCTAAGTAGCAACACAGAAAATTTGGAGAACCAAATGGGTCAGTTAGCTACAAAGCTTTGTAACAGACCACAATGAGCCTTGCCAAGTGACATAGAAAATCCAAGGAATATGGCTAAGGATAACTACAAGGCAGTTGTTTTACGAAGCAAAAGGAATTTGGAACCCAACGGAGTGGAGGTTGAAGATGAACCTTTCAAAAAAGAGGAAAGTCAACCAAAAAAGCCAGATGCTACAAATTCTGAAGTGGTAAAATCTAAACTAGTGAATTATGATAAGCTAACCCCTTTGCTAGATGCAGATACAATATCTCAAAAAAGTTGTTCAATCCAAGCTAAAGTTCTATCACCCCTGTGTCCTCAAAGACTCCAACAACATACGCAACAAGAAGATACTCAATTTAGCAGAATTTTGGATGTATTGAAATAGTTACGCATCAATATTCCATTGGTAGAAGCTTTGGAGCAAATGTCAAACTATGCAAGAGCTATGAAGGAATTTTTGTCTAAGAAGAGAAGGTGTAGAGAATTCAAAACTATAGCCCTGACTACAGAATGTAGTTTATTTTACCAAAATAGGTTGCCTCATAAGTTGAAGGATCCAGGAAGCTTTACCATACCTTGTAATATTAGAGAATCCTATTATGGTAAAGCTTTGTATGTGACAACCCTAAAGTGACCCTAGTCGGAAAGCGGTTTCGGGACCGCTAAACCGAGTCACCGAATTAATTGAATATATTATTTACTATCTAAAATATGTGAATTTCGAATGTGTAAAAAGTTTAAGTTTCGATTTTGTCAATTTAATGTGAATTTAGTTAGTAGGACTATTGAGTGACACTTTTGAAATATACTAGGTTAATCTAAAAGGACCTATTAGTTCAAGTTATAAAAAAAACAAGGATGTGCATGTCAAATTTCCCACTATTGGGAGTAGTGGCCGGCCATGATGGATCATATGCATAAAATATGTAATTGTTTAATTGTTAGTGGTTTTCTATATTATAAAATAATAAAAAGAAAAAGAGATATTGGGTAATAAGAAATTGAAGGTGATAAAAACAAAGCAAAAAAATTTTCTTTCTCCTTGGCCGAATGTGAGGAAGAAGAAGGGGGAGGGAATTTCGGCTATCTTAAGCTACCATTAAGGTAAGAAAGTATATTAATTCTTGAAATTTTGCTTAATCTTTAGTGAGATACTAAGTTATATTAGTAACCCATGTTAAATTTTTTGATTGTGGGATGGATTAGGATTTTCGGCTATGAAAATTTATATGAGTAATGGTGTTTGTTCATGTAAATTTTAGATAAACAAAGGTGAATGATTGCTTAAACTAACTAGGATCTTAATAGGTGTATGGTTTTAAAGTGTGAAGAATCGGCTAGTATTTTGATGCTAAGGCCGAATATGAAATGGGGAGTTTGAGTGATTTGGGTAGTTGAGTTTATTAATAAAATGAATGCCCAAATGTATTATAATTGATTTGAATTGATATTAAATTAAGTATTGCTAAAGACTTCCATTGTTCTAGTCAATTATGTGTGATTAAGGAAGTAATTATATTGAACATATGCGTCCAAATACATGTAAGGATATAAAGAATTCATAGTTTTGGTCATAGGTGTTAATCTATTGAGTTGGAATGTTGAGCTATTGTGGTACTAAAATTTATCATGAATATTCGCCAAGGTAAGCTAATTGAGTTGAGCATATCTTGATGATACCATTCGGCTAGTATAAAGTGTATTTAAGCTATAAGTATAATTGTTTAATGTAACTTACCAAGTATTCAATTATGAAAATGAAATAATGATAGACTTAGGTGAACAATTAATTCATGTGGTTTGGTTTTAAAAATGTATATGAATGCCATATAATTGTGCTTGATTGGGAAGTAAATTGTTTGATTTAGCTCAAGAGCTTAGAGGATCAAACTTGGATAAGGAAAAGAAAAAGTGGTCGAATAATAGTTAAATCGTTCGACAACAACTCGAGGTAAGTTTTCGAGTAACGAGACTTAGTTACGATTTGATTAAATCATGATGTATGAGCATAACCAATATGGGGTGATAAGATGATTCTACTTGAATTATATAATGAGTTACTTAGTCTATATACGTATGAAGGGTAGCCGTATGCGTATAGAGAACGTGTCGTAAAGCAAACTAAACCATGCTGTTTGTATGCAGCTAGTGAGTCGAAAATGGAGTTACTTAATACGTGAATTTGTGATTGAAACTTATTATGAAAATGTAAAAATAGATGTGTTCTGATATATTTATATGTACATGAATATTTGGATGTTAACCGGCTCACGTCCCGAAGGCCTTTGTGCGAGTTGTTAGTTCGGGCTAAGTCCCGAAGGCATTTATCGAGTTACTATATCCGGGCTATGTCCCGAAGGCTTTAGTGCGAGTTGCTATATCCAAGCACACGTCCGAAGGCCTTTGTGCAGATTACTATATCCGGCCATGTCCCGAAGGCGTTTGAGCGAGAAACTATATCCGGTTAAACCCGAAGGTACTTGGTTTGAGAATGAGTGATCATGCTGCCATAGTTTAAATTAAAATGCTCGAAAAATCCCAACGATGAGGTATGTTTCGTTTATGCATTGATTTAGATGATCCTTGCAAATGGTACTTACTCGGTCAATAAATGAGCTACGACCTTGGTTAAGTTAATCTTTTGTGCATGAATATAAAGGTTGGTAATATGGAATAAGTAAGATATTGAGAATTTGTATATGTGAAATTAACCATTTAGCTATACAATGTTACTTTATAATTGTGTTTAATATCATAGCTCAAAACTTACTAAGCATTAAATGCTTACTCCGCTTTTCTTTAAACTCTGCATTTTATAGATTTTGGTTCGCTACCATCGGACTCAGGATTTTTGAAATTGAAGTCGTCCACACTATCAACGCTCCTTTTGGTATATTTTTGGTTGAACCTTGAAATGGCATGTATAGGACTATTTTTTGTTAATGGTCATGCAACTTTTGGAATTGTATAAATTTGGTTAGCCATGCGAAAATGGCTTATGTTCATATTTGAATCATAATGTTATAATCATCGTGTATGTATATGGTTATCGAGAAGTACGGATATGTTTTGGCAATGATTGACCATTGGGATGGTTAATCTAAATTATAAATTGTGTTATGTATGCTATCGGAGTAGTTAAATCATGGAAACTAGGCAATAGATAAAGTCTACCCTAAAGTTAGATGTTGTCATTATCAATGGGGTAAATTTGAAAAATCATTAAAAATTGTAAGAATGGAGTTAATTAGTGAATAAATTATGTATTCTAACCTTGATGAATCTATTTTCTCATGGAAGGAACGAAACGGTCAAATGAGTCATATGTTAGGAGATATTTAGGTTTTCATGAAACAGGGCCAGAGCGATTTCTGGATCCCCTGTTTCGACTTTGAAAATTTGTTATAAATTAACCAGAGACAATTAGAAGTCATGCCCCATATGGGCAGATTCCTGTTGAGTCTAGTTTCTTTAGAAACAAACGGCATAAGATTTGAAGCCCTGTATAGGAAGATACTTAAGTTGCAATGCATGAAGGTCTGTGTAGTCGAACCCTGTAACAGGGGGAGACTTAACCTAATAAACTGTACCGTTTGGCCCGATCAAAAATTCTAGAAAAAATGTGTAGGTAGATACATGAGTCTAGTTTCAGGGAAAATTTACGGATTTAGTTTTCGAGCTTGGAACTCAAGATATGATTTTTAAAGTGGTCGTGATGCAGTTAGCCAGCATGTCTGAAATTTTTATGAACTGTAAGCCAATGAAGTAAGTCCAGTAATTACCTCGTTTTTAACCCCGATAACGGTCTCGGGCCCGGTGTTACATTTTATTGGTATCGAGCCATGGTTTAGTCGATTCTAGGACTATCGTAATACGTTTGGGTCTAGCTATACATGCCGTTTGTAATTATTTGATAGTGTGGTGATTTTTGACGGTTTAAATGTGTGTTTTGGATAGTAATGGATCCCGATCCCAATCGAGCGGTGGTCGACGATGTGGAGAGTGGCGCGCTGCTCGCGCGCGACGGACAGCGCCGATGGACTCTCAACCTGTTACGAGCAATCAAAAAGATGAGGCTAGACAAGCCTTTTATAATGTGATGAATGATTGGTTTAGCCAATACATTCGAACTAATACGGCTGTTCCACAACCCCCACTCCCGACTAATACCTCTCCTGCACCTGCTGTACCTCCGGTAATTGACCAGATGAGGTTAAACAAACCCCCAGTTGATAGAATCCGAAAGCATGGAGCTACTGAATTCAAAGCTACGGATAGCGATGATGCCGAGCAAGCTGAATTCTGGTTGGACAACACTATCCGGGTACTTGATGAACTATCTTGCACGCCCGAGGAATGCCTGAAGTGTACTATCTCTCTGTTACGTGATTCAGCCTACTATTGGTGGAATACGTTGATTTCTGTTGTGCCTAAAGAGCGGGTAACTTGGGAGTTTTTTCAAACCGAGTTTCGGAAAAAGTATATCAGCCAGAGATTCATCGATCAAAAACGAAAGGAATTTCTTGAACTTAAACAAGGTTCCATGACGGTTACTGATTATGAACGAAAGTTTGTGAGGCTTAGCCGAGTGCGCCGAGAATGCGCGTCTCTTGGAAGCTATAATGTGTAAACGTTTTGAAGACGGTTTGAATGAAGATATAAAATTGTATGTTGGCATTTTAGAGATCAGAGAGTTTGTAGTGCTTGTCGAGCGAGCTTGCAAAGCCGAAGAGCTCGGTAAGGAGAAAAGAAAAGCTGAATTGGGAGCCAAAGAGTTTCGTAAGAGATCATCGGGAAAGCCCTTTCAACAGTCATCGAAGAAATTTAGAGATGATTCTGGCCGATCCAAAGACACTTTGGGTTTTTCAAGACGAGATCGCGATCGACCTCCGGTGAGTACACGAGTTACTTCGGTTGCCAGTGTGGGAAATGATCGACGTGATAGGTCAGAGTGTCAGCATTGTGGTAAATGGCATTCGGGGAGTTGTAGATTCCATGACCGCTCCTGCTATAAGTGTGGATCAGCCGACCACTTCATCAAGGATTGTCCGAAAATGTCTGAACAGAATGTAAATCAGAGTGGGAAACCGGGAGCTACTACTGCTCGTGGTAGACCACCTAGAAATGCGGGGAATGCTAGCGGAGGTCAGAGAGGATCTAGAGACGTCACAACCAGATCTGAGGCTCGTGCTCCAGCTAGAGCTTATGCTATACGCGCACGCGAGGATGCCTCTTCGCCAGATGTTATTACGGGTACTTTTACTCTCTTTGATACTGATGTGATTGCTTTGATAGACCCTGGTTCTACTCATTCATATGTATGTGAAACCTTAGCATCCAGTAAGACTCTACCTGTTGAGTCTACTGAGTTCGTAATTCGGGTGTCAAATCCCTTGGGTCGTTACGTGCTTGTCGATAAAGTGTGCAAGAAATGTCCTCTAGTAATCCGAGGTTTCGTTTTTCCGTACGATTTGATGCTTTTACCGTTTGATGAATTTGATGTTATCCTCGGTATGGATTGGTTGACCGTACATGATGCAATTGTAAATTGTAAAAGAAAAACCATCGATTTGAGATGTGTAAGTAACGAGATAATCCGAATCGAATCTACCGACTCGAATAGGTTGCCAGCGATAATATCGTCGATGCTGGTTCAGAAATGTGTAAGAAAGGGGTGTGAAACATACCTTGCGTATGTACGGGATGACAAAGAATTAGAAAAGAAACACGAATCTGTACGGTGGTTTGTGAATATACGATGTTTTTTCCGAAGAATTCTGGGTTTACCACCGGTTCGGGAGGTAGAGTTTGGCATCGAGCTTGTACACAGGATTACACCGATTTCGATAGCTCCGTATCGTATGGCACCAACGGAATTAAAGGAATTGAAAGCTCAGTTGCAAGAGTTGACGGATAAAGGTTTCGCTCGACCAAGTTTCTCACCTTGGGGTGCACCAGTATTGTTTGTGAAGAAGAAGGACGGAACCATGAGGTTGTGCATTGACTACCGTCAGTTGAATAAAGTGACGGTAAAGAATAAATATCCGTTACCGCGTATTGACGATTTGTTTGACCAAGCTCAAGGAGCTTGGTGTTTTCAAAGATAGATTTGAGATCGGGTTATTATCAACTACGAGTTCGAGATTCAGACATACCCAAAACTGCTTTCAGAACGAGATATGGCCACTATGAGTTCTTAGTGATGCCGTTTGGGCTCACTAATGCCCCTGCGGTATTTATGGATTTGATGAATCGGATCTTCAGACAGTATTTGGACCGGTTCATAGTTGTGTTTATTGATGACATCTTAGTCTATTCAAGAGATGAGACTGAACATGCTGAGCACCTGAGATTAGTATTGCGAATTTTACGGGATAAACGAGTTATATGCTAAGTTCAGTAAGTGTGAGTTCGAGTTAAGAGAAGTTAGTTTTTGGGTCATGTGGTATCTCAGACGGGTATTCGAGTTGATCCGAATAAAATTTCAGCCATACTTACCTGGGAAGCCTCTCAGAAATATTATTACCGAGGTTCAAGCTTTTTGGGACTTGCTTAGGTTACACAGAAGATTTGTAAAGGTTTCTCGATGATAGCCACGCCAATGACGGCTTACTTCAAAAGGATGTTAAGTTTGAATGGACGGAAAAGTGTCGGAAAAGTTTTGATCAATGAAAACTTATTTGACCAAGCTCCAATTTTAGTGCGACGAGAATCAGCAAAGAATTTGTCATTTATAGTGATGCCTCCTACTTGGGTTGGGTTGTGTATTAATGCAAGAAGGTCGAGTTGTAGCATATGCGTCGAGACAATTAAAGCCACATGAGAAAAATTATCCGACCCATGATCTCGAATTATTTGCCATCGTTTTGCTTTAAAAATATGGCGACATTACTTATTTGGTGAGAAGTGCCATGTATTTTTGGATCACAAAAGTCTCAAATATTTGATGACCCAAAGAGACTTAAATCTACGACAAAGACGTTGGCTCGAGTTGTTAAAAGATTATGAACTTGTCATTGACTATCACCCGGGAAAGGCAAATGTGGTGGCGGATGCTTTAAGTCGTAAATCACTATTTGCTTTACGAACGATGAATGTATACTTGTCTGTTCTATCCGACAATGTGTTAGTGGCGGAATTAAAGGCCAAACCAGTGTGGATGCAACAAATTCGTGAAGCTCAGAAAGTCGATGAAGAATTGATTTCAAAACGAGCTGAATGTGTTCTGAATATGGAATCAGAGTTCCAAATTGATGATGATGATTGTTTGAGGTTCAGAAGTCGGTTATGTGTTCCTCCAAGAAATTCGAACTCATTTCGATGATTCTGAATGAAGCTCATTGTAGCCGAATGTCAATTCACCCGGGGAGTACGAAAATGTACAACGATTTGAGACGTCAGTTTTGGTGGCATGGGATGAAACGAGACGTTTCTGATTTTGTTTCGAAGTGTTTTGTATGTCAGCAGGTGAAGGCGGAACATCAAGTGCCTACGGGTTTACTTCAACCGATCATGATTCCTGAATGGAAGTGGGATCGAGTCACGATGGATTTTGTGTCTGGGTTACCATTGACTACAAGTAAGAAAGACGCAATTTGGGTGGTTGTTGATAGACTAACTAAATCGGCTCATTTTATCCCCGTACGTACGGATTTTTCATTGGATAAATTAGCTGAATTGTATGTTTCTCAGATTGTGAGACTACATGGGGTACCAATTTCTATTGTGTCGGATAGAGATCCGAGATTCACCTCGCGATTTTGGAGGAAATTGCAAGAAGCTTTGGGTACCAAGTTGCATTTCAGCACCGCTTTTCATCCACAAACCGATGGTCAATCTGAGCGGATAATTCGATTCTTGAGGATATCTTTGAGATGTTGCATCCTCGAGTTCAATTTATTCATGGGAGCGATATTTACCTTTGATTGAATTCGCTTATAACAATAGTTTTCAATCAAGTATTAAAATGGCGCCTTACGAGGCTTTATACGGGCGTAAATGTCGTACGCCATTGTTTTGGACTGAACTCGGTGAAAGAAAAATTTTGAGTTGACTTGATTAAAGATCTTTGAGACAGAAAGTA